>LZPO01066302.1:375566-407547 GCA_001675575.1 Neotoma lepida
ACAGGTTCTCTCTGTGCAGCTTTTGCTGATCTGAACTTACTATATAGACCAGACTGACCTGGAACTCTCAGAGATGGGATTGCCTCTTCTTCCTGGGAGTTCTGGGACTAAAGGGCTGTGCCACCACACCCAGCCAGCAGCAGGTTGTTTTGCATGGTTGGTTGGTTAGTTGGTTTGAGACAGGNTACTACTAAGTTGCCCAGGCTGGCCTTGAACTCCTGAGTCAGCCTGCTTAGCACTGGGATGTCAGGCATGCACCATCATGCTCCACAGCAATAGGATTCTGAAAGCTGGAAGGCAAGAAATGTGGCTACTGATATCAGACGTGGGGAAACTGAATCCTAAGTCAGCACCAGAGAAATTGAAGAAACCAACCAGAGTCTCCCGAGGCTCAGCTCCAGACAGCTCTGGCAGTGAGGTGGAGCTGTGGAAACCAGGAGTGACTCACAAGTTGTTTAGGAAGCGATTAGACTCCCAGACACCTCCCCTCTCTACAAATCCAGTCAGTGACCTTGTTCTCAGAGAGCCTAGAAGAGGTAAGGGGCTGTGTGCTGTCCTGGCCTGCTGAAGTTGTGTGCTTTGAGTCTTCAGAAGAACTGGGTCTCTCCCAAGAGGAGAAATTTGAAGGCACCNATGTGAGGTTCTCCAGTCAGAGCACACAGAGGGACCTCCAGTCACNANCCCCNGAGCATCCATTCAGCTTGTTAGCATGCATTCTTCAGTAAGAATGGATAATAGAGCTTTACCTGATATGGACAGCCTCTTGCATGAAGTACAGAGACAAATATGAACAGGGANACAACAACGAAACACAGCCTAAAGGAGAGGGGNCTGGGGTGCAGTTCAGCACAGAGAACTTGCACACTGGGTTTGAGGCTCTAAGTCCCATCCCTACAACAACAAAATAAAATAGAATAGAAAGGAAACTGTAGGTTTACAAAAACATTAAATACCCTCTGACTTGTACTCTTAGTCAAATATACAGCCATCAAACAAGAGCATGATAAAGGAAAAAGGAATACCAAAGGAAAAAAAATAATGCTTAGAAATACAATAATGCAAACAAAAAATGAATAAAAGTTAAAAAAATGAACAAATCTCTCTGAAATTAGAGAGGGAGAGAGAGAGAGAGAGAGAGAGAGAGAGAGAGAGAGAGAGAGAGAGAGAGAGAGAGAGAGAGAGAGAGAGAACAATTGAAAGATAAGAAAATTAAGAGACCACAACTGCTAACCTAATATACTCAAATAGGAGTTCCAAAATAAGAACAGGGACAGGAATCACTACAGGTGGCCCCCATGACACACACCAAACACAAGTTTCTGAAATGAGAGACCACCAAATGCTTGCTTGGTGATAGAGAATGGACCCCCATACCTGGGAAATCTCTTTTTTAATAAAATTTATTTATTCCAAGTGTTTTTCACATCATGTATTTTGATCTCATTCATTCCCTGTCCCTTTGCATCTGCCCTCTGCCCCTGCACACCTCCCCAAATAAAACAAAATTCAAGGGAAAAAGATGAAGAAAATAAAATGCTAAAAATAAAAAAAGGGGAGGGGGAATTAAAAATCTCGTCATGGAAGCTACAGTGCAACCCAACAAGTCATGCTGTATACTTCTCTGCCCATATATCTCTATTTGTAAGTGTTCATTGCAAAGAATCATTGGTCTGGCTTGAGGTCCCTGATCTCCACTACATGTTCAGTGCTGGGCCCCCACTAGGACTCTTCCTGGTCCTCCTGCTGCAGCCCTGTGGTATGGAGATCCTGCAGCTTTGGGTCTGAGGGTCAGGTCTCTTCATGTGCTCCAAAAGATCATAGATGGGGTGGATGTTGGTGCAGGCCAAGTCATAACCCTGGGTCTGGGCCTGGGCAGCTGTAGGGTTGGTCCACCAGATGGGAAATGGGGACAACTGTCTCATGGTCACAATTTCGGGGCTAGCTCACCTACACCTATGCTAACAGTATTGGTTCTATTGTGCTGCCCTGGCAAGGTGCAGGGCCTGCTCTCCAGAGTATTGCAGGATACTTCTCCCCCACCCATGTCACCACAAGACAGATGGGTAATGGGGACAGCTCTCCCATGGTCACAGTTTCACCTGGGAAATCTTAGAACACAGAGGATAAAGAAAAGCTGCCATGAGCAGAGAGCAGCTGTGCCCTGGCTGGCGGTCAGAACTGCTTCAGACTGCTCCCGAGTCCAGACAGCAATTACCTTTACATTTCTCGAGGCAGTCACTTCCAATTTGCCCCAATAAGCTGTGGAGGTTAGTCCCCATTGTGAATGTTATAGATTTAGAATCCCACAGACAACTTGACTTGGGTGTGTCTGGGAGGTGTTTCNAGAGAGGGTTAGCTAAGGAAGGAAGACCCACCCTGAATATGGGGACGCAATCCACAGGCTGGAGTTCCACGTTGAATAACAAGGAGAGACTCAAATGGGACACCAGCATCCACCTGCGCTCTGACCGTGAAACTCACTGTGACGAGTGGCCTTGCTTCTGCTGAATCTCTCAACCTGGGAGCCAAAATAAACCCTTTTTTCTGTAGGTTGGTGTTTTGTTTTGTTTTGGGTTTTAGCATAGTAATCAGAAAGGTAACTACAAGCTATCAAGTTTTAGTGGTTTGGGTTTTGGCATAGTAATCAGAAAGGTAACTAATATAGGAGCTATCAAGTTTTAGAGTATATTGAAATGTTTTCAGACACGCATCTTCTCAGAAATGTGCAACACATGCTCCTGCTTTAGGAATTCCCCCAAGCGTATGTCAGAACAATGCGCCTGAGGAAGAGGAGAACCATGGTCAACCAGGAGGGACGTAAGAGAAGCCCTGGGTGATGGGGAGGTTCCAGGAGCAGAGCCATGCCTCAGGAGCAGGTCAGAACCTACCGAAGGTTCTAGGAGAAGATCTCATTTTCCCCAGGAGATTGAGGAAATGACCAGAATTGAGGACTCACAGAATGTATGAGCGTCTGGAGTCCAGACAGAGGCAAATGGAAAACAAATACACAGAAAATATAACAAATGTTAAATAAGACAGCGAGCTCCGGGGACTCATGAAGTTATGCAGGAAAGGGAAAAATAAGCATTTTTATCATAGGCTTCAGCTCTCACTAGTGTTTTATAGCTACAGTAGCACAGACATGGAATATTCCTGTCCAACAGAGCTATACTCAGGGGGTGGGGTGGGGAGGGTGAGTGGATATGGCCAGGCATTGGAAAGAAAGGTACAAAATCTTAACCGTTAATGCTGGGGACAAAGCCAGACTAATGACTACATTAGAGAACAAAACCAATGAAAAACCTAAGAATAACTTTCCCAGCATTAATTTTGAGGCCTGGAGATAGATACATCATAAAAAAAAACAACCAAAAGGCTTAAGGTGTCATGTCCGGGAAGACAGGATTAGGAGAGGGGATTTTTGAGTGAGAAGAATACAGAACAGATTGTATGTGTGGGTAACTCTGGAGGAAAAACAGAAAAGTACCTACCAACATTCCATTCGGGAGAAAACAAAGTCCATACCCCCCCAATTCCAAACATCCGCCCCCCAACCCTGCTCTCAGCCATCCTTTGAAAGGTGTTCTATGACTGTTCACGTATGCAAGAGGCAAAAACCAGTGAGACTGGCTGAACCTTGGGATCTATCATTGACAAAGCCAAGGCACCTAGGCAAACAGCCTCATCTTCGGAATCTCTCAATACAGTGAAAAGAGAGACATTGCAAAATGGGATTATGTGCTTGCGTGCTTATGACAACAGATGAACACCCTTATGGAATGCCAGAGGATGTCACAAGACTACATTCCAGGGCCTATGGGAACGGGAGGCCCAGAACAGGTGGCCTTGATGCACCAAGAACCCTTAGCACCTCATCTCAGACCTTCCTCCAGATCCTCTCCCTGCCCTGCCCGTTACTAAACCTTTGCCTTCCTTTATCCAGAAAGTACGTCCTCCCTACACCTGCCTTCAGTGAATTGCATTGNGTTTCCAGGAGCTCCTCTGGCCTTCTTCAGCCTGCTGTCAGCTGTCCCTNAAGTCCATACGCCTTCCATCTAACAGCCTTCATTAATTAGTGAAAATGACCTCCTCCGCCTGTTTCCCGTGTTGGGATGGCATTCACATTTAATGAGCACGTCATTCCATTCTGCCGGTAACACACGAAGGGTTGGGTCATTAGGCAGATCTCCATGGTCATCCCACATGTTATGTCTTCAAGGTTAGTCATAATCCATGGAAACTCATTCTCCAGGCGTGCAGCCACCTTATAATTATGTGGGCTAGAAATGAAATTTTAGATCAGTAGTTTGCAAATTTGACTGCATAGGCGAGACATCTAGGGAGATTTTTTTTTTAAGGTAGATAACTACATCTTACTACTTTAACCATATTAAAACATAGGTCCAATAAGGAGATCCATTCTGATCAGATGTAGAATCTTCTTTGCTCTTTCAAAGAGAAGAAAAGGAAAATACTAGCATTGGCTTACAAGGCTTTGCAATAAGAGGGGGAAGTCTGTCAGACTTATTTCTTTTTCCTTTTCTTGCATTCTTTAAAAAAATGAGTTTTTTTAGAACTTAGTCATGAGTGCTCTTTTAGTTTCCTGTTCTTGCTATAAAAAATTACCTCAAATTTAGTGGCTTAAGATAACATGAATTTATCATCTGCAGCTCTGGAGGTCAGATCTAAATCAGGTCTCACAGGGCTCAAACGAAGGTGTGGCCAGCAAGTGCTCTGGCTCTGGGAGACACCCACACTCCTTGGCTCAGAGTGCCATTTCTGTAGTAGCTAGGCCTAAGTTGGCCTTCTCTTGGTGTTCTCTCTCTCTCTCTCTCTCTCTCTCTCTCTCTCTCTCTCTCTCTCTCTCTCTCTTCCTCCTCCCTCCCTCCCCATTTCTCCTGTCTCCCTCTCCCACTTTTAAGAACCCCTCACAAGATAATCTCAGATAATCCTCCCATGTCTAGGTTGGCCATCAGGCAGCCATCTATTTTTCTCATATGTGCTAATATATTTCCAGTTTCAGGGCATAGGGCACAGACCTCGTGGAATGCAGGTCGAAACTGTTCTGCTGACCACAGACTTTCTTCTTTTAGAAGGATTTCCTTCTTTGAGGTGTGCTCTAAGTGANTATAAAACCCTCCTGCTAGAATTCCAGGAGAAAGTTTCAGGCTCTGGGCAAAAAGCAACATATCCTAACTTGGACCTGGGGGTCTAACCTGGAACCTAGAGGTCTAACCTGCTCTTACATGAGCCTGAAGAACAGCTACTCAACCCTTGGTGCTGAAGACCTTATCAGGCCAGTTACCCCGCCTTGCGGGCCTGGTGTGCTCAGAGGAAGAGNGCTGGGTCTGTAGCAACAGAGTCATCTGTGGGTCAGCTTCCACTGCCNTCAGTCTCCGGGGCTACCCAGAGGGCTGTAAGCCTCATCCTCCCCTTCCAGTCTTCCTGTGCCTCCCATTGACCAGAAGCTGAAGAGGCAGGGACCAAAATCAACATTCTCTAAAAATCACAGCTTAACTCTGAAGACAGTCAGGAATTACCATATATCTTTTATTTTAATAATTATGATGTAAAGGGTAAAATTTAAACCTTGCTGAAACCATGACCTATTGCTTTTTGAAATACATATTTTTTGAAAAATGTATAGACCCATTATATATATGTGTGTGTGTATGTGTATGNATGGATGTATGTATATAATTATCATTCATGNATAGAAGATTATAATCCGATTAAAAGAATATCCTTTGTAAGAAAACCTGACTGGAGATAAAGCTCAAGTGTAGATCACTTGCCTGCCATGCATGAGGCTATAGGGTCAGTCTCCAGCACCACCAACAAACATTAATGGATTGAAACCAGATCACAAATAATAATAATTTGCTTTAAAGTACCTTTCCCGAGGTCACTTAAAGTGTCAGTTTACAAGAATTCACCTGATATGCTGCTTTTCAGGAACACTTCTGGTGTGTTAAGCATNGTCACCTGAATCCTGAAGGAGTCTGGGATTTCCTGGTAGAGAATCTAATTTGCCTGAGGACTCTGTCTACCAAATCTTTCTGCCCTGAGGGTTCTGACTACCAGCCTTNTGCAGTTAGGCTAGCTCAAGGAAGCTCTGGTTTCTATAATTGGGCCCATCAGGTAAAAACCTCAGGCTGAGCCCTCGGCTCATCTCTGGGATGGAACCTAATGTCCAAGGACTTTGAGGACCTCTAGATCAGAGCTACCTCAGCCTTGACTTGGATCCTCATTTCTGCTAACTACGCTCTACTTGCATCCCTTCTTCCCTCCATCCCTCCTTCCCTTCCTTTCTTCGTCCTTCTCTCTCAACTTCATTTCCTCTTTCCTTTCTCCCTCCCTTCCTTTTTTGACAGGATCTAGATATGTAGCCCAGACAGTCCTCCAACTCATAATCCTCCTGCCTCCACCAACCCCAGCTTATAGCTCATCATGCTTGACACTTCTGCCCTCCATGAAGCTTCCATGTGTCATCTCTGACCTTATGCCCCACAGGATGAACTCATTCAAGCCCACCAACCAGGGGTGCAGGAGTGGGCCTTGTTCTCCCAAGCTGGTGGATCCCCTTAGCTATAGACCTTGACTAGCTCACACTATATTGCCCACATGGCCACCCAATCAGGCTCTTACTGGGGTCCAGTAACCTAGTCCTATTTACAGCCTAGGGCTGGTTCACAGCCTGCTTGTCTGGAGCCTAATATTCTGCTTAATTATGTTTTTTTCTCTGTCAACAATTAATTTAGTGCTCCAAGTTGTTTATTGGTATTCTGTTTCAAACCCAACAGATTCTCTGGATTATCTTAAAATGAACCATCATTTTGGCAGCAGAGCCNGCTCCGTAGCTGTGCACTGACCAGGGTAGGACTTGGCTTCACACCCATTCCTGAAGGGCTCTAGCAGGCCTGAGCGTAGCAAACATGGTGAAGACAGATTTTGTCTTGCCCTTCTCTCCCATTCCNTCTACCTTGCTAAACCGTTAGATTACATTCCTAAAGCTAGCCACCAAGGTCTACTCCCTTAGTTGACTACTTCCTCCTCCTGAGGCTGACCACTAAGGTCCAGCTATCAAAGTCTTGAAGTCCATCAATCAAAAGCCCCCTAGGCTCACCTAATTAAAAGGCCCAATGAAAACAAACCAACTCATCCTAACATGGGGTTTCCTTTTTTTTCCTTTTATAAACTGCCATTTGCCTATGATGAGCCATGTCTCTCTTTCTATCCTGAGGCAGTCCTTTGTCCCTCCAAGGCAAATACCTCTTACCCCTCTCCCTTGTTCCTTTGCCCTTCTCCNTCATCCTCTATCTCCTATCTTTGTCTCTTATTCCCTGCCCTCTGTCCCTCTGGGGCAAATAAATCTTCCTTGTGCTGAGANCTTGGTCTTAGAGTGCCTTGTGCTGACACTGTACTTTCAATCCCTGTGGGACCTTCCCTGAGACAACTTAGGCTCACACCCAGCCCCCTGGTGTCAAGGAGTTACTATATCCTTTAGTCTCAAAGGCTAAGTCTTGAAGTGCTTGGCCTATGGTAGGGCAATACTTACCATTTGATTCCCCTCCTTTATTCCTCAAATAAACCTGACTGGCTAAGGACCACATATGTCTCATGACAAAACAAGTCCAAAAATACCCTTATCTATGTTATCTGCCTCATTGCTACTTTTTCAAAAGTTAAAGGAAGCCTGAACCATTTGCAACTTTGAAATTCTTAAGATATTAAATNGATATTAAGTGAATGAAAAGATGTAAAAAGACCAAGAGAAAATATTTGCAAAAGATGTCTATGAGAAAGGATTTGTACTTTTGTGAAAAGAAGACCCAAGTTTCAACAGTAAGNAAACAAACAACCCCATTAGAAAGTGGACAAGATCAGAACAGACAATTCACCAAAGAAGACAGATAGCNAAAATAATCATATGAAAAGATGCTCTATATCATATGCCATCAGAAAATTGCATTCTTGTGCCCAAATCCCAAATACTGATGACATGAAATGTTGACAAGGATGTGGAGCAACAGGAATGCTCTTTCATGGCCGCTAGGAATGCAAAGGATGTGGCCATCTTATAAGAGTTTGGCTGTTTCTTATAAAACTAAATATATTCTTAACTGTGGTTTAGCAGTTGTTCTCTTTGTTATTTACCCGAGTAAGCTGAAAAAATTGTATTTACACAGAAACCTGCACACTAGCTTTATCCACGCTTACCCATACTTGGAAATAGCTAAAATGTCCTTCAGTAGAATGGCTGAGCAAACCGCAGTACATCTGGACACTGTTACATTCTTCAGTGGTTTTAGAAAAGAAAGAAATGAGCTCTCAGGCTCCCACAAGACATATGCATAGCAACACATACTGCTAAGTGAAGGGAGCCTGATTTGCAAAGGCCACACACTGTATGGTTATAGATACATGATTTTATGGAAAAGGCAAAACTGCAGAGACAATAAAAAGCAGACCAGTGCTTTAAAGGGGAGAGGGAGGAGGGCCCACGTAAAACATGGGATCTTCAGAGTGGCAAAACTGCATGACACCATGATGATAGAGACCTGGCCTTATGCATCTACAGGTCAAAACCTGTAGAAGTGGCCAGGCAGGAAAGCTAAGGTCTCTAACCCAGGGTTTGGGAGACTAAGGTAGGGGNATTGCTGTGAACTAAGGCCAGCCTAGATTATATAGTGAGTTCCAGGCCAGCCTGGGCTGCAAAGTGAGGAAGTCCATTTTAAAAAGTGAACCAGTAGAACTATGCAACACAATGAGGATGAGGGGAGGGATGGGATGGTGAAACTTCAGATGTGGGAAAAGAGAGTATGGGAGTGACAAGGGAGCACAGCCGCAGTGGACAAAGAACATGACATCACTGAACAGAGCCAGTCCTTGGCTAGCAAGCTGGCCCACAGCATGGAGCTGCCACTGCCATGGTGGGAGAAGGAGAGTACAGGCCTGGGGCACTGTCCACAGGCTGTGGGCACAACGGTTGTGCCTGGTGTCTCTTAGGGTAACTGGCACTGAGAGCAGGGAGGAGTGTGGAGGTCTGATCTCTCTTGGATCCTGTCCACCTAGCTGAAAGATCTCCCTGGCTCTGAGCAACAATGGGATATCTGAGATGAGTCTTGGTGATGGTCCAGTATTTATGATGCTTCAGAGATCAGAGGCCTTAATTCAAACCAATGACTCTTGGCAATGAGTATTAGTTTGCTTGTAGAGTTGTTGGGGCAAAAACTTATGCCGAGTGATGCCCTGCAGTTTCCAATGCCACTATGACAAATGAATTTGTAATGGATGGGTGGCAAGGATGGAGGAATAGAGCTGTGCATATGCAGTGTAAAGAGGTGGAACCATTGTCACTACCATGTTGATGTGCATAACCTGGACTGCTGCCTGAGGCCATGTTGATGTCCATGGTCTTAACTGCCACNGAGGGCCATGTTGGGGTCNGTGACATTGCTACAGCCAGGGACCTTATTCATGTCCATGGCTGCCCGTATTATCACCAAAGGCCATTCAGATGTCCGTTGTCTGAGCTGCCACCCAAAGACATGTTGATGTCTGTGGTCCATGCTGCCACTGAGAGCCATGTTGGGGTTGGTGGTCCTGCTACAGCTAGAGGCCAAGTTGTTGTCCATGGCCCATGTTACCACCAAAAGGATGTGGATGTCTGTGATCTCTGCTGCCTCCTGAAGCCATTTTGGTATCTGTAACCAGGGCTGGCACTAGGGAACATGTTCATGTCCATGTCCTGTACTGCCACTGGAGACCATGCTGAGATCCATGGCACATGTTGATACCAGAGGTTAGGTGGATGTCCATGGTCTATGCTATCACCAGATACCATGTGGCTGTCCATGATCTGTGTTCCTGTTGACTGTAAAGGACAAGGAAGCTTCTCCTGCAGTGGTATCCATGACCATAGACTCATAGTTGAGAAAGAGAGACATAGAAGGCTTCTGTGACAACCCCCACCCCTGCCCCCAAAAAAGTAACAACCTAGACAAGAAGCCATAGAAGAGAACTCTTCAAAATTGTGATAAGGATGCTGAGGTGTAGTTCTCCACAATAGATGGCTACTGGTGGGGTTGGGAGTGGGGAAGGATTCACTTTTCTTTAAAGGGCTGGCCATCAGGAGTTTGACCATCTCCATGATGGCTATATGAACAACACCAATTGGACTTGGGTTTTCTTGTTGTTGTTTTGTTTTGTTTTTTATCTTTTTGTTTGTTTGTTTTGGAGGGGAGGCAACAAGGGTGGCAAGGGAAACACCTGGGAGGAATGGGAAGTAAGGGTGATTGGTGTGCATTATATAAGATTCTCAAATAATCAATTAAAAAATTACTAAAAATAACACTAAAAATCAGGGTAGTTTTTAATGGTTTATTTTATTTGAGACAGGGTCTGATGTACCCCAGGCTGAATTCAAACCTGTTGAGTAGATGAGGCTGGCGTTCTTATCCACATATTTCCACTTGCCAAAAGCTGGGATTATAGCTGTGCACCACCATGCCTGGGATATATGTGCTGGAGATGGAATTTCATGCAGGTCTTACACAGACTTAGTCAAGGACTCTACCAGCTAGGCTATATCCCCAGATCCCTTCTTGACCATGAAAGGCTTAGATTTGTCATAGAGATCTCAGGTATACCAAACTCTTCTTTGTCCTTGTCACAAAAAGTAATACCCTGCCCCCTCCAAAAGTCCAGAATCTCAACTGAGTCTGGTAATGTCAACCTGTAATCTCAGTTACTCAGAGGCAGGAGGATTACGATGAGTTTGAGGCCAGCCTGCACTTACTATATAATGAGTTCCAGGCAAGTCTGGGATATAGAAAGAGAGCTTAGCTCAAAAAACTAAACTAACTAATTAATTAATTAAAAAGTCAAAAGACAATAAAAGTTATACCTAAAAAGTAGTATACTCCCCCAACATGCTAAAGGCCTTAGATATCAGCCCCCAGAACAAAAATAAAAATAAGTAAATAAAGCCAGACTTCCCTCTGATTCTTCAGGGCTTGGTGGGTCTTTCCCCGTTTGTGCTAGCAGGACTGAAGTGGTCATCATTCTTTTCCTTAGCAGTTGTGCTGATTGGTTTATATCAACATGATACAAGCTAGAGTCATGAAGAGGAGGAAGCCTCAGTTGAGAAGATGGCCCTGTAAGATCTGGCTATAGGGCATTTTCTTAATTAGTGATTATTGGGGGACGGCCCAGACCATTGTGGGTGGTGCCATCCCTGGGCTGCTGGTTCTGGGTTCTACAAGAAAGCAGGCTAAGCAAGCCATGAGGAGCAAGCCAGCAAGCAGCACCCCTCCATCACCACTGCATCAGCTCCTGCCTCCAGATTCCTGCTTTGCTTTAGTTCCTGTCCTGACTTCCTTCAGTGATGGACTAAGATGTGGAAGTGTAAGCCAAATAAACCCTTTCCTCTCCAACTTGCTTTTGATTGTGGTATTCCATCATAGTAGTAGTAATTCTAAGACAGGAATGAATATCAGTTTAGAATGATTAACATCTATCTAGAAGCTACACCATATTGTTTATCTATGTATTGAAGCATTTTCTTTTTATAAGAACAACACATATACACTTCAAAATATTTTAAGTGTAGGAAAAAAAATCAAAAGATAATTACTATTTATAAAATAATTTTATCATATTTCTTCTATGAAAATTTTCCACATGAATAGATGTTATGTCTTACTTTTAAATAAAGATTATTCCAGAATAATGTTTCAATGTTATTACAAAGCCATTCATCTATATAATACTTCTTTTGTGTGTGAAACCAGTGCCCTGAGCATGCTAAGCAGATACTCTGCCACTAAATTACACCCCCAGCCTCATATAAACCTTGCATCTAATTTAGATCATTTCACTGTTCTTTCTTTTCTTACTCATCTCTGACCTTTGAATACATATTTTTAATTTCTTATATTAAGCTAACACTGTGGTGAACTTCTTTGCATNAAGATTTCCCGAATTTAGAGTTTTGCCATTGACTGGGATTCCCAAGGGAATTTCTGAGTCAAAGGCTGTGAAGAATTAGGAGGCTCTAGGTATCCACGCCCCCCCCCTTGCTCTTTGGAGGTGTTTCTCTTAAGCTCCTTTGGATGCCAGGAATCACTCAGGATGTCTCCATCATTGGGAAGCATGTAGGAAGGACAACTGTGGAAAATATTCAGAGCANGAATCCAAGGCATGAGAACAGGCTAGGTAGGAACCTGAAGGGTGAACTGGCTAAACCGCACAAGCTGCATTAGAGGTGGCTCCCCAGTGTGGCGGTCTCAGAGGCACTTTCCAGAGACTGGGTATTAAAACTCTTCTGCTTCATTTCCTGTTCCCATTACCAATGCCATTTCATTCATGGTTTTAGCTCGTTTTCCCTACAGAATTAATCTCATTGGCTCATACCTATTTTAAATCAATTATGCTTCATTAGTCACTTGCACAGAGTGTATTTGGCTACATGCCCACTTCTGTCTCAATTCTCTGTGGAATTAAGAGAATTTAACATGGACTTCTCATGTTGAAATATGATAATCTGCTAATAAATATTTGAAATATTTAACCATAACACCATAGGCACTAAATGCTGCATCTCAGCTAATGTGCCAGATACTCAAATGATGGCCACAGGGACTAGTCTTTCCAGGACTTCTCACACACACTAAAAAGATAAAATATTATAGCAGTGCCATTCACAATAGCCAAAGACAGAAATAACCAAAATATCCACCCGAGGATGAGTGGAGATATGAATCACAGCACAGAGAGAATAGAACGTTATTGAGCAACAGACAGGAACGAAGTGCTACATTATGTTTAGTGATAGAAGCACAAAAGATGCATACTGTCTCATTACCGGTAAATCCACAGAGCCAGGAATCAGGTTGGTTAGTGCTGGGGCTTGAGATGGGAGAACCGGAAGTGATGACTTGATGGGTACTAAGTTTCTTTTCAGACTGGCGGAAATCCCTTGGGATCAGAGCTGGTGATTGGTCATCCCTGTGATGTACTAAATACTACTGAGTTGTTCACTTCAACATGGGTCTTTCTTTTTCTTTTAGATTTATTTATTTTATATGTATGAGTGTTTTGCATGCATGCATGTGTTTAGCTGGAACTGGAGTTATGGATGGTTGTGAGCCACCGTGTGGGTGTTAGGAAGCAAACTTGAGTCCTCTGAAAGAGCAGCCAGTGCTCTTAACCACTGAGTCATCTCTCTAGCCTCAGAATGGGTAATTTTATACCTCAGTTAAAGAAAAGATAGAGAAACAGGTTTCTGTACCCACATTCTCTCCATTCCCAACCCCCCACTTCCCCACTCCCTCACTGNCCACTCCCCCACCCCATTCCTCAGCCCCCCAGCCCCACTAATGACAGGTAGACATTGGTTTTCTTTTAAAAATTCTTGGAAATTTTATAGGTTTAATTGGTCTCTGGTTTTTCTAAGGTCCATGTCTTCNTTTGTCAGTAACAGTCATTGATTTGTTCAACAAATGTTTACCAAGTTCCTTCCAGGTGCCAGATACTGTTTGAGATGCTGGAGACACAGGGGTGAGCAATCTGCCAGGTGGAGTCTAGGGAAGGCCTAGCCTAGCCTACCCACTAATCATACAGTGGGTTCGAACCACCCCATGTCTGGAAGAACAGCATAGCAGCTCATATTTGCCATGAGCCTCCTGACTTAGTCCAGGAGGGCTTGCCATCAAAGTGATCATTTAGACAAAATCTGGATCTCCAAGTTAGTTACATCAGAAGGTTGGAGGATGGGTGAGGCCAGGAAATAGAGTAGTGGGGGNACAGTACACAGTGTTTAAGGCTTTGGAATGGAAGGGGCCTTAAGGAATTTATATCTTTAGTATTTACTTATATACAGCATCTTACTATGTAGTCTTGGCTGGCCTGGAATTTTGTGTGTAGGCTGGACTTGAACTCACAGAAGGGATAAAAAAATTTCCTGAGTCTAAGCAGAGAACTCTNAGCAGAAGACTCTCGAATGGCTGAGATACACTCAAAGAGTTGTTCAACATTCTTAGCCATCAAAGTAAAATGACACTGAGACTCCATCTTACAGCTGTCAGAATGGCTAAGATCAAACACGCAAATGACAGTTCATGCTGGAGAGGATGTGGAGNAAGGGGAAGACTCCTCCATTGCTGTTGAAAGGGCAAACTTGTACAGCCACTTTGGAAATTGTTATGGCAGTTTCTCAGAAAATTGGGAATGAAACCACCTCAAGACCCAACTATACCACTTTTGGGCATATACCCAAAGGATGCTCAATCATACCACAAGGACATTTGCTCAACTATGTTCATAGCAGCCTTATTTGCAATAGCCAGAACCTGGAAACCACCTAGATGCCCCTCAACCAAGGAATGGATCAAGAAAATGTGGTACATCTACACAATGGAGTGCTACTCAGCTATTAAAACAATGACATCATGAAATTTGCAGGCAAATGGATGGAACTAGAAAAAAATCATCCTGAGTGAGGTAACCCAGACCTGGAAAGACAAACACAGAATTACTCACTTATAAGTGGATACTAGATGTAAAGTAAAGGATAACCATGCTACAATCCACAGACCCAGAGAGGCTAGGTAACAAAGAGGGCCCAAGGGGGGAGTAAATGATTCCCCCAGGGAAGAGGAAATAGAAGAGATCTCGTGGGTATACTAGGGGTAGGTGGGGATGGGAACATAAGGGGTCAGGTTGGGGGGGTGGAGGGGGAGAGGACTGAAAGAGATGACTGGAAAGGGGGGACATTCTGGGATCATGTAGAAACCTGGTGCAAGAGAAACTCGCAGGAATCTACAAGGATGACCCCAGCTAAGACTTAGCAATGGTGGATGCATAGCCTGAATTGTCCATCTCCTGTGACCGGGCAGGACTTCCAGTGGAGAAATTGGGACACTGGTCCAGCCACACGACCTTTGACCTACAGTCTGCCCTGTCTATGGGATGTGTTTGGGTAAAGGTGGCACAGAAATTGGGGGAGTGTCCAACTAATGACTGGTCTAGCCTTAGACCCATACCAGGAGTGAGCCCACCCCTGACACTGCCTGGAGTGCCAGGACCCAGGGGTTGGAATGGACCAGAGATCTAGGATAGAACCTAACATGACTGGAAAAAAAAGTCCATGTAATGATGTCTAATGATATTCTACTATACTCATAGATTGGTGGCTATCCCAACTGTCATCAGAGAGGCTTCAACCAGCAACTATANTGAAAACAGATGCAGAGATCCACAGTCAAGCACTGGGCCCAGATCAGGGAATCCTACTGAAGAGACAGAGGAAGGCTTGTACAATCCGGAGTGGTCAAGGACCTTACAAGGGAACCCACAAGAGACAGCTGACCTGAGCTCATAGGAGCTCACAGAGTATGGACTGACAGCCAAGGAGCCTGCACGGAACCAACCTGAGCTCTCTACATATGGGTGACAGTTGTGTAGCTTGGTCTTCTGTGGGACTCACAGCAGGAGCTGGTGCCAGCTTTAGCTGGCTTTTGGGAATCTATTCCTTATACTGGGTTGCCTTGACAAGCCTTAATACAAGGGGAGGAGCTTAGTTCTACCACAGCTTGATATGCCATGCTTTGTTGATACTCATGAGAGGCCAGCCCATTTCTGAACCGAAATAGAGGAGGAATGGATAGGTGTGGGAGGCAGAAGGGAGGTGGGGGGAGGGAATGGGAGGAGAGGAGGGAGGAGATGTAAAGTAAATAAATAAACTTTAAAAAGAGTATCTGAGTTTGTTAGTCCATACCAGATCTAACTGCTTCTACCTCCTGGGCTGAGATTTCATGTATGTTTGATGACCCTGGGATAATTTTTAATCTTTTTTGTTTTTTTATTAGACNAGGTCTCTCTACAAAGCCCTGGCTGTCCTGAAACTCACTCTGTAGACCAGGCTGGCCTTGAACTCACAGAAATCCTCTTGCCTCTGCTTCTCAAGTGCTGGGATTAAAGGCAAGAGCCACCACACACTGCACTGCTTTCTTTGTTTTTTTTAAATACTGGGAATTGATTTTAGAGCGTCCCTCATTCTAGGCAAGTTGCTTTGTCACTGAGTTACACCCCAGCCAATTCTCAACCTTCTCACATCCTTACATGAAATGAGAGGTCAGTGAAATTCACCCACAAGGAAAGATGAAATCCTGCCATTTGGATGGATACATCAGTGAAATAAGTCAGGCACCAAAAAATAAAACCACAAAAAATCAGATGTACACGGAGTCTAAAAACACTGATTTTGGGGCTGAGATGTAGCTCAGTGATAGAGTGCTTGTCTGGCATGATTAAGGGCCTGAAATTGATCTCCAACCATGCAAAATAATCAAATCATTAAATAATTAAAATTGAAAGTTTATCTCATAGAAGTTGACTGTAGAATGGTGTTTACCAGAGACTGGGGAGAGAAGAAGGGAAAGGAAGAAAAATGAGGAAAGCTAAGTTAGCATTCAGGCAAGAGGAGTTCTGGTGCTCGAGAGCACAGTAGGGTGACTATAGTTAATATATTGTCCATTTAAATTTAACTAGAAGGTTTCACTCATACCACAAAGAAACAATAGCTTGAAGTGATGGATATTCTTAATGCTCTCATTCATTTGTCCATTATGTCATATAGAGCTATTGTGATCTGTCATATTGTACACCATAAAATATGCACAATTATTGCCTGTCAAGTAAAACCAAAATAAAATTTTTAAATGCCTGAGTTCCCACAGTGCAGAAAATGCAAAGTAAAGAGCNGGGGCAGGGGGAGAAACTAGTGCCTAGTTTTTTTTTTTTTAAGATTCTATTACTTATTTTTGTGTATGTATAAGGTGTGTGTGTCCATGTGAGTGCATGGCATGTGTTCCGGCCAGTGCCTGTGGAGGTCAGGTGAGGTTGTTGGATTCCCTGAAGCTGGAGTTATAGGTGGTTGTGAGATTCCCAATTTGGGTACTGAGAACTTGAACCCAGTCATCTGCAAGAACAGCAGATACTCTTAGCTGCTAAACTGTCTCTCCAACCCTGCCTACTCTTTCTATAAGTGAGAAAATTTTTCTGTATTTATTATATGCAGTATGTTTTGAAATCTACATATATATTGTGAAGGGGCTTAATAACACACACATTAACTCACATGCTTTTTTTGTGGTGAGAAGACAATCTATTCTCCAACCATTTTCAAATGCCCAACACGTTGTTATGAACCATAGTCACTGGATTGTGGATAAATCTCATGAACTCAATCCTCCCTCTAAGGAAAAGTCTATGTTCTTTAATTAACATCTCTCCAACNCCCTCTGTCAGGCTGTGATGGCCATCATTTATTCTGGTAGCCATGCTTTTTTTCTCTCTCTAAAATTATTTTATTTTACTTATTAAATGAAACACACCACACACAATTTATTTGGGGTCAGAAGGAAACTTGTAAGAGTTGGTTCTCTCCTTCCACCGTTTGGTTCTAGGGACCAAATTCAGGCCAGNAGGTTTGCCGCCAGTGCCGTCTCATTAGTGCCTTTACCTGCTGTACCATCTCACTGCCCCCTTCTTCTGGTTTTGGAGGCAGGATCTCACACTGCAGCCCAGACAGGGCTCATACTTGCATCAGACCTCCTGACTNAGATTTCCAAATGTTGGGATGTCAAGTGTGAGCTGCCATGCANGGTCTCTCTTATTAGTTTACCTTTTTAAGACTCCACATGTGAGTGAGATCATGCAGCATTTGTGTTTCTATGCCTGGCTTGTTTCAATGGATAAAATGTCCTCCAGGTTCANTCATGTTGTGACAGATGGCAGGATTGCTTCCTTGTAGGCTGAAGAGTCTTCCTTTGTGTATGTGCATGTACCTGTGTGTGCATGTATTTGTGCATCACGTTTTCTGTATCTCTATCTCTTAATAAACATCTAGGTTGAGATTAAGTAGTAGTGGCGCACGCCTTTAATCCCAGCACTTGGGAGGCAAAGGCAGGTGGATCTCTGTGAGTCTGAGGCTAGCCTGGTCTACAAAGTGAGTTCCAGGACAGCCAAGGCTACACAGAGAAACCCTGTCTCAGAAAAAAAAATCTAAGTTGATTTCATGTCTTGGCTATCAAGTAGACCTTCAATAAAATGGGAATTCTGGAATCTTTTCTACATGATGATGTTTTTTCCTTTGGATATACATCCACTAGTGGGATTGCTTGATCATATATCAGTTCTTTCTTTTTATTATGTATATGTGTCTGGGTGGGTATATGGCCTTCAGAGGCCAAGAGGTGTTGGATCACCCTGGAGTTGAAGTTACAGGCTGTTGTGAGCCACCTGACATGGATAATGAGAACTGAAGTCAGATCCTCTGCAAAATCAGTTCATGTTCTCAACCATGGAGACATCTCTCCCTCCAGGCCNCTGTTTCTAGTTGTTTTTTGAGGAACCTCTGTGGTGTTTTCCATAATGATAATCTACATTCCCACNAATAGTGCACTAGGGTTCCCTTTCCCCCATCAGGCGCAACACTANTTACCTCTCATTAGTTGATAACAGCAACTCTGATAGCTTTCAGGCTTCTTTTGAAGACTTCCAATGATCACAGCAATACTGAGTATTCCNGAATACTTACCTGTTCCTGAATNCTGAAGCTGAAATGGACATTCAGAGATCCTTCATAAAAAGGATGTCTCTGATCAAAAGTGACCANCAAGTAAAAGAGGATCCTNTATGACTGGGATTCAGAAGTGGAGGAGAGAGACTATGAATGTAAAAATGCCACAGGCAATTNAAAACTTACCACTGTCTTCTAAACCTGGAAAAATATATGCCTTGATCTTGTTACATATGTTAGCAACAGGGGTTCATGGGTAAGAAGTTACATAGGTCTCAGAGCAGTCTTGGAACAACAGTATTGAGACTATGCACAGTTAGGGGACACTGGAACATGAACTAAATGAAGCTTTTACTGAGATGGCCATGAGCTTTTGCAGGCCAGGGTTGGAATAGTATGTCTTAATGGGATGGATTGGTGTGTTAAGTTCATCAGGGGGGAACTTGTGATGGTTAATCTTCACTATTGATGTGACTTGATTTAGAATCACCTTGGACACANNTTGTGTGTCCATGATGATGTTTCCAGAGAGGTTTAACTGTAGGGGGAAAGATCCAACCCATGGCTTGGAGGCCCAGATTGAATACAAGGGACAAGGAGACAGCCTGATGAGTACTAGNATTCATCTGCCTCTACTTCCTGACTGAGGACACAATGTGACCAATTGGACTCATGCATCCCGTCACTGTGCCTTCCTGCCATGACAGACCGTATCTTTTCAAAACCGAGTCAAAGATGACTTTTCCTCCTTTAAAAGTCAAAACAAAGTTTGCTGCTTTCAAGTTTGTGTCCTACAATTTCCAACTTCTGGTGAATTCTATTTTATATAATTCTCATAAAAATTATAAATATATGGTACATTTGTACCTAGTGCACCCCTCTTGACAGGCTCAGGCATCTCTTTTGATGAGATATTTGTAAAAATTAAACATGCGGCTTGTAATTTTGCATGCCTCATGTTTAAATGGCTTTCCAAAGACTGCCTTCTACCTCTGTGCTTCAAGCAGTCTTTCTTTCCTGCTATGTACACAGTCTGCTGATGCACTATAAAGCATGTTCATCTTTCAATGTGACCTCTGGCTCTGCACCTTCTGGTCAGAACGGCAGATGGTTGGCATAGTGTTTCTGGATACCATTCCTACCCCCACAGGTACACTAAGCAATAAACCTGGCTGTACATGTGGTGACTGCACACCACATAAATATATCCTCATAAACCCAAACTTAATTTATCTTCAAATTTAAAGTGCCCAGTGCCCCTATGATGACACACTTTTGATGGAGGGACAGCCAAGTGGAAAGGAAATAGTGGTGTCAGCCAGATATGATTGAAATTATTTCTTTTATAACACCTGAAAATGTATGTTGGAAAACTGTGGGGGTGTCTGCCAGAGCCTTGAGAAGAATTTTCACAGATGACGTTCCTAAATCTTAGGCTTCATTGTCTTAAGCTAAATCTCCCTTCCCTTCTGCTATGTGTGTGTTGACCGGTATTTCTAAGTTGGTTCCAAGAGAGGGTATTCCACCCATAATGCTGTCTTCCCTTCCTGAGCTCTTAACTGTAGAACATACTATCATGTTGTAGAGATGTGCTGACCTGATGGGTAGCACAGGGCAGCCCAGGAAAGGTGGTCATTGCCTCTCTNGAGTTCCCAGGGGCATCTTGGGCCTAAGAGCTTTATCTCATTTTCTGTGAACTCTCTGTTTTCTTTGCTCTTTTTAAAGCATGAAGTGTCCCTTTCTTATTGATTGCTAGGCACATTTTATATATTGGTAGATTAGTCTTGTTATCTTGATAAACCTTGCAAGTCTCCATTTATCTTTTTNGCAGTTGAATTTGATGGGGTCTCAGGAAATGAGAGAAGACATTTGTGTTACTTGTAGCTGGGAAGAAGGGCACTGGAGGTGATTGCAAAGCGTGTTCTCCCTAGCAACAAAAGCTTGGGGATTAGCTGGGGTCCTTATACATATTCATATAGAAAACCACAGGTGTGTGTGTGGGGGGTGGTTTCTGAGCATGCTCAGTTCAAGGCATATGCCACATTTCAAAATGGACAGACAGCAAACCCAAAGGCATTGCAAGAGAGGTTTTAGCATTATAGCAAGCAAAGTTTACTCTCAGCGACCCGAAAGAATGTGTCAGGGTGACTCAGTGACCCTGGTTGATTTCTCTTAAGTTTTTCCAAAGAATTTTAACTCNAACAAAAAGAAAGAATAACTTGGAAGACTCATTAACAGTCTTTAAAAGAGGTAGCGGCTTTCTCTGTTATAAATGGAAGCATTTACCCCTAAAGTGCCTAGCACCTGCCTCACTTNGGGGGATAATGCNTCATATATATATGAAACATTATATTACTTCTNAAGAAGTACTACTTTGGTAGTGGGGAAAAGNTCATCTCTCCTTCAAGACTGTAAATAAATTCTTTCATGTTTTCTAGTGCATTAGTATTTCATATTATTATACCAAATATTTCATATTTTATTTCTGAATCTTTGATCCATGTGATTGGAAAGCTTATAAACAAAGTTGGTTTATTTGAAGATTTTAGGGCCTGAAGAAAATGGAATTTTTCATAGAAAAGCTCTTGTTCTTAAATTTTACCTTTAAAGTAAAATGAATTGCTAATTAGAGCATAAAATATATACAGACAAAGACCCATAATGAAACCCATTACTTTGTATGAAAACCTAAAAAGTTCATTTAAAAACTTAATATTCTTTTTTCGGTAAGCTAATATTTATGGGACACCTATTGTGTGCTGAGCCATGAAATGTCTCTGTGTGGAAAAATATAACCTTGGAAACGGACCAGTTCCAGATAAAGATGAGTTCACTCTTAGAAACAGAAGTAAAAAATTAAATGGAGTACTCAGTACAACCCAGAATAAAAATGCCCGTGTCTTCTAGAAATCTTGATATTACAGCATCACAGCTGAGGCCACTCACCTTCTGGGGAGGAACTNACTCTTCTGGGCATGAGCAGCCTTCCTTTGTAGTGCAGGTACTTATTTTCCAAGGAGATCAAATGTTCTTCTGGGCTGGAAACACCCACTAGGCCCTGGTGTTTCAAAGGGTTTCTCTGCTCACATTCCAGACATGTCCAAACCAAACCTTGCCCAGAAAAGCTGCCCTGACTTCCACAAAGCAGAAGTTAGGAGGAAGAACACGTNNGGGTCTAATAGATTCAANNACACCACATGCTGTACTGAGGAGTTTTGCTGAAAGTAGACTTCAGGGACTCTGCTTATCCATGTGTGGATAACCGAGATGTTCATTTACATGGCCTCAGGACTATTTTCACTAACTATGTATCAAAATGCCACATTGTAAATCTGAGGCACATACAATAAAATGTAAATTCCCAAAAACCTATTCGCAATGATCATGTTATAGTTGTATGATATTTTGACTTGAATTACTATCCATTCAATACCCATCATTAACAAGAGTTCACTCTTTGCTGATGTCAGTGACATGGATCCCAGCTCTTCCTTGGCTATTAGCAGAACTCTTTGAGTAGATTCAGGACCATGAACTAACTTGCTGCTGAGGANAAATGGTATCTCTGAAGCAAGACCAAGAACTAAAGAACTAAAGTAATGTGAGACCTGAAAGGTGCCTTTGAGATCTGTGGGCTCAACCCCTTATTTTGAAGATAAGGTAGCGGCCCAGAGGACTCTGAACTTAATGATATGTTACCCATGTTTATCTCATTATCACACCAGTAAATAAAAGGGCTTCTGAGCCCTCTTTCTTAATTTTGTTTAACTCACATAGTTACTATTTAGTTTTGTTTATTTTATTTTTTTTTTCATGTGTGTGTGTTTAAAAGTAGGAAGGGCTGGTATGATCCCAAATCTATCTGCAAGGAGATAGCCACTGTTAAAAGGTGGCCAGAGCATTGGAGCAAGCCTTGGAGTCAGTGCCAGACAGAGCCTGTAAGGGTTTGCCACTCACCGGCTGGTGATTGTGGTCTGATCGCCTGACTTTTCTGAGCCTCAGTAGTAGGCATCTCATAGAAGACTACATGGTGGAAATGGTGAAGAGATGCCTGCCAGTTGTCCCCTGACCTCCACATATGTGCCATGGTACATGCTTGCGTACACACACACACACACACACACACACACACACACACACACACACACACACACACACACACACACGTTATAATAAAAAAGCTTTAAAGAATATCATGCAGGGTAAAGCAGTCAGGTTGGTGAGGCATGGTTATATTTAGTTATTAGGGACTATTTGTATACTACAACCGTAATAACACCCTGTACATTTTTGTAGAATATAATACTTTTTCACTTAACCACATTTCCAAAGTTATCAAAGGTACTTTATTTTTAATGTCCCGGTCATCCCTGTAGAGAAATAAAAGGCTTATTTCTCCNTTCCGAGTGCACAGCGGTAGACACCTTCTCCCCAACAGGGGACTGGATGAGCTGAATCAGCAGCTCCAACAAAAGAAAAGGAAACGAGGTAATTTGGGGGAGCCACTTCAGGATAAACAGCTAGATTTACAAGGTGTATCTCCGAGAATGCTTTGATGCCTGCCTTTAGAGAGGAAGGGTACGGACTAATTGATGCCCACATTGGCAGATCAAAGTTTTTCAAGCATCGCAGGCTGGGCAATGAAACCCTTCTCACTTTTCCTGCATTCAGTGTGCGTATTTTGTAAGCATAATAATAATTTGTCCCTGCACAGGACCTTTCATCTGGGGAGGAGCTCAGAGCGCTTTGAAGATGTTAATAAGGCAAAGACCTGCTAATTAAAAGTCGCTTATAAATAAAAACTCCCCAGGTTGGCAGGCGGGGTGGAAGAGGGCAACGGGGTGAATAAGGACAAAGCAGAAATGACATCTATATATGAAAATGCCCAGTGAAACCGGGGACTTTGTCGCCAGCTGCTGGGGAGGTGGTGACCCAGAGATTTGCTGCTGCTGCTGCTTGGTGTGATTTATTTAATATGTTGTTGGATTTCATGAACTGATTAAGTGACTTCTCTAGACAATCACAACAGATGTTAACAAATAATTCAACAGCCTGTGGCATTCTTGACTTGAAGAGCACACACTGATCCAGAAGCTTTTTGTAGAAAACAAAGGTGAGGGGGGAGCAATGTTGGACATTTGTGATGAGTTTNAGTATTACCTGGCAAAGCTGTAGAGTGAACCCAGAAAAGCAAGCTTAGAAAGACAATGACTTCTTTCTGAAATTATTATTGTTTTTGAAATTTGAGCTGTTGCTGTGTTTTTGAGACAGGGTCTCACTACATAGCCCAGGCTAGCCTCCAACCTAAGGTTCTTCAGTCTTAGCCTCCTGAGGGCTGGGATGAATTTAACTAGTTCTTAATAGTTGTTCTTCCAGAAGACCCAAGTTCAATTCCCAGAACCCACAGAGAGTCTCACAACTGTCTGTAACTCCAGTTCCAGGGAATCCAAACACATATAGTGAACAGACATACAGTGTAGTACAAGCAAAANAAAAGAAAAGAAAATTAATACTAAATAAAATGTAATAGAAGTGGATTTAAAATTAAAAATGTGAAACAATAATAACAAGCAAAANCAGGGACTTGGGAGATGGCTCAGTGGGTAGAAATGCTTGTTATGCAAGCATGAGGACCTGAGTTCAAATCCCTAGAACCCATGTAAAAGGCCAGACAGGAAGTATGAGCATTTGAAATCCCAGTGTTCCTACAGGAAAATGAGAGATGAAGAGCTCCTGTCTCAAACACCATGAAAGGTTAAGATTGATCCAAGAAGTTGTCTTCTGACCTCCAATATGTGTACTGTTACCCTCTTACATACCTGCACTCACACACATAAGTGTGTGTGCATTTACACACACACACACACACACACACACACACACACACACACACACACAGTTCCAATGCCAGGGCTGTGGTGTAGGCCTATAATTCTGGAGACTTGGGAGACTGAGGCAGGAACTGCAGAGACCTGTNTAACTTAGCAAGATAATCTCAAAATAAAAAGAAAATTAAGAAAGATGTAGCTCACGGATGAAGTATTTGTCTGGCATACGCAGGGCCCCAGGTTTACTCTGCAGTACTGCCAATCAATAAATAAATATAAACAAATAAATAATATTTTTAAAAAAGAGAAATAAAACTACTCATTGACTTTGAAGTCTGCGTTTGTTAAGCTTTAGTTGGGCAAGTGACCTAATATCCCATATTTCTCAACTTCACCGCTTTCACTCCAAACAAAGTCTCTCTTTTTCAAGAGGAAGCATTTGGCCAATTCAAGCCAACTCCCTAGGGCATCTCCCGGGGCACCTTTCCAGGGCCTGGCTTTCTAAACTTGGTATTCTAACGCGCTGGGACGGATTCCCTGGTGACTCTGGAGCTGTCAGAGTCTCGCCGGTAACTCTGCTAGAGACTTTTCTGGTTTCTCACGAGGCATAAACATTTTTCAGTTGTAAATCAGTTTCGATCAAGATTCAAGCAGGCAGCTTCCCCGGCCCNGGACTCCCTTCTGTGCTTTTTCTCCGACTGTTTGAGTTCTCAGTGATACCCCCTCGCCTCCCTGGAGACGTCCGAAATAGCAAGCTACCTGGACCAACTTCTTCAATAATCTCATAGCTAGTTACCTGGTCCCACTTCTTCGAAGATCATCCTCTTGCTTAACCAGCAGGGTGGAGGTGGGGGATGGGATCTGTTTTCCACACTTTGTGTAGGTTGGCTTGCTGCCAGCATGCTTCAACTGAAAGAAAACAACACTAAAATAGAAGGACAAGAGGAAAATTGTGGAAATAAGGAGAACCTGTTTTTCTGAGATCTGACCTGGCCTTTTTTACTGGGGCTGATTCTGGGCTAGTCTTTGGTTATACAAACTTGCCAACAGTTCGGGAGAGGGGAGAATACCCTCTGGTGGTAAGGTTCTACGTCTGCAGCGAAACCCCTAAATTTCCTTTGTAGGCAAGTTGCCTGCCTGTGCTTGGACTGGGCTACACATACCTATCTTTGGACACAGACATCTACATGTAGAGAAATTGACTCAGTCTTTCCCTTGAATGACACAGAGAGGTACAGCCTTAGGAGACCCGCTCCTGCATGAAAGCCTCTTTTGTCCTGAGTTCTTGTGTAATACATTATGCAGATGCAAATTCTGAAATTTACCATATCGTTTCATTATGGGAAAAGATCCTTATCATGACACCATATCCAAAGCCATAACCCGTTTCTGTGTGTCTTTTGTTAATGATGTTTTGCTTACAGCTGACGTGTTTACTTCAGGCCCATTTTGTTTTTCAAGAGGATTAGAGATTTGTTTGTTTGTTTAATCTTTATTCCATTTTATTTATTTAGTGTTTGTTTAATCTTTATTCTATTTTATTTATTTAGTATGTGTATTCATGTGTGCATGCAAGCATGTATGTGGGTCTCTCCTTCTACTGTGCTGGTCCAGGGGCTCAAATTCAGGCAGCCAGACTTGGAAACAAAGCATCTTTATCCACTGAACCATCTCACCAGTCCTGATGTGAGATTTTCTTTGATGCTCCCGATACGATTCCATTCTGCTTTGTGCTGTAACATGCCAATGTACCCAGAGCCAGGATCTCTAGTCCTTCCTGTCAGGATTGCTATGCAGTTCTCAAGCTGATCAGTTGCATGGAACATGATCAAAACAGATGCTCAGGCCGTGCACTTAGGAGGCCTGGATGGAATGTTCCCTGGAAGTCNGTGTTCCTGTGGGTGCTGACCACTTGCCTTCCTGAGGTTGCGCCTTTGGCTTTTCCTTTTGGGAATAATGCCAGAAAGGTCACTGCTTCCAGTTCAGAGTATTCCTTTTAGTTTCTTCTTTGTGAGAACTCTGCTAAAAGCCTTTTCCCTTGACCGTTTGTCCTCCTAAGCCAGAGACAGCTTCTGAAGCAGGGAGAGTTTAATCAAGCCTGGGCCCCTGCTTGACACCTCGAATGACTGGCTACACTTGTACTTGTCATCAAAAAGTGGAACACCCTTGGCTGGATGGANGCATCACCTTAAATATGCATTTGTTCCTTGCTAGGATGCTCGATGGCCACCTTGGAAGGTGAACAACCTTCCTGGCTTGTCTAAGCCCTCAGAGATGCTCACATTCAGATGTTTTGCTGTTAAATGCAGGAGAGCTTCAAGCAAAGTGGGTGATTTGCTCCCAGCAGTGTGGGTTTAGGACCACAGAAGCAGGTCCTCTGGTTCTCCTTGGTCAATCACTCTTCCTTTATCCCTGTGTCTGCAGAACGATGCTCCTGGTGTTTCATAGTAAAATCTATGATACCCCCAAAATAATCACACCTGAAGGAGTTAACCTCATTTGAAAAATATTAGCCATGGAAACCTTTTCATGTGAGCTTAAAAATGCTGCAGTTATTAACTTGAGACAGGCAGGCCTCCACCGCTCTATGTAATAACTCAGCCTTGCTGTGGGCATATGCTACACAAGCTGAAGACTGTATACCAGGATGGGTAGTTGGGAATGGGGAGCTGCAGGGATGAGTAGATGTTGCCAGCACAATTACCAGAGCGTGGGTGTAGGAGGCCAAAGAACAAAGGAGGGTTGTGGGTTGGGACAACTGGGACAGGCTTAACACAAGAAGTGGGGTGTGGAGAGGGCAGGATAGGAATCTGGGTAAAACGAAAGCCTGGGATGAGAAGAATAGCCCTCCTAAGGAGAAGAAACAGCTTCTTGTAGGCTCCAGAGTGCCTGTGTGGAAGCTGTGTGGACAGCTTTTGTCAAAACTACATTTTGGGTTATCTGATCAGTTTAAAGAGGACATGCGCACACAGCCTGTATTTCTGCATGGCTGCTTTTCACAGATTGTAGGCACAGTGCACACAATCTTCCAGATAGAGGACAAGTTCCCCCACCCATCCCTCTGCCAACTCAGATCTGGTGTTTCTAAAGAATTGCTCAACTGGCATACTTAATATTTGGGGTGCGAAGAACTCCGGCATTGTCAAGGCTCTGTGTACCTACTCCACCCTTCCTTCTATTGAGTCCAGGACTGGGTGGGTCAGTCTCAGGAATATGAAGGAGGAAGCCATCCTTCACTCCTGTAAGTAAATTCTGGCCCAGATAACTTGGAGCACCAAACCCATGACTATTGTTTTCAGCAAAAGCATGAACGTATCCATATGAAATGACTGGAGATGACTACTGACCCCTTGTCAAGAGGGCTGGAGAGTTTAACAGTTAAACACACTCTTGCAGAGGACCTGGGCTTGATTCCTAGTACCCACATGGCAGCTCACAACCATCTATAACTCTAGTTCCAGGGAATCCAGAGCCCTTTTCTGACTTCTGTGGGTACCAGACATGAACATGGTATACATACATACATGTAGACTAAATATCCATACATATAAAAAATAAAGCAAAGAAATCTTAAAATCTCTAAATATAAAATGAAACAAAAAAAAACTCATTAAATGCAGGATTTCAGTGACCATATTAACGATTGGATGTAGCAAAACAGCAAAATATCACAGCACCGTTTTACCAAAACAGCCTTTTCCTTATAAGAATTGNAAGGTTAGGGTCATAAACCAAAACCCAAACCAAAAAGATATGATAATGGTAGGGGACTTGTTTGGGGGTGGGGTTGAGGTGGGAGGGGATAATAGAAGGTGAGATTATATGAACAGAATGTATTATATACATGTATGAAACAGTTCAAGAATATTTTTTAAGAGAGAGGGCAGGGTATGGTAGTGCACACCTTTAATCCTTGCACTCAGGAAGAAAAAGCCAGGTGGATCTCTGCCAAGTTCAAGGCCAGATAGAGCTACTTAGTGAGACTCTGTCCAGAGGGGGTGGGAGGATCCCCACTGTTAGAGATGGGTATGGTAGTTCATGCCTGTAAGTCTCTTACATTCAGATTTTGCTGAAATATGCTCTGGCCCCTATTAGACATTGCTTGAACCACAGTACCTGCTGTTGACCTTGTCTGAGATTCGAGGCTCTTTATACCATCTGGTCTTGACCATCTACCTGATCCGTCTTTCTCGTCATCATTGTCCAGTTTCTTCCTTCCCCACTCAACCTTTTCTGTAAATGGCTTCCATCCACCCTGTGACTGATCTTGAATATCCACCTCAGCTTCCACTGGCTGTTTCCGTATTAGCCCACAAGCCTGGCTTCCTTTCTCATGCTTAGGGATGTATGACTACCCTTGTTCTGATCCTGTGCCCTAGAACATGAACTTCAGTGATAGAGCTGAGGAAGTGTGACCATCTCTTGGTTTTGTTTATTTGAAGATATAGATTGGTAGCTTCTATTCCAATGCTTGAAAACTTGAAGGGCAATTCCATCACATCACAGAGCATGGGTTGACCAGATATCCCTCTTTGTGAAAACACTGGCTTGCTTTCTGTGGTCACTGGTCTGTTGGCATATCTTCAGCTGAGACTCCTCCCCCATTCCATTTGCTGTGGATGTCCTCTTCCTTCTCCTTGTCAATCATTAGGTTTTTTAAAAACACATTGCTCTTGGCTTTGCCCTTCATGTTATCAGTTAGATCACTATCGGTGGTATTGAATACTAGGCCTTGGTGCTTGCTATTAGGTTAAAGGTTTCTTTGGAGAGGGCCCAGTTCTTTTAATCAGTTTTTGAAAACAANAAACTGCTTTCAAAATCTTGGCTTAAAGATCCTCCCTTTGAATTAAGAACACTTATCTCTAAATGTCTGAAAGTTCAAGACAATATTGGCATCTCCCAATTCTGCCAGACAGCTGTCCTTCCCTGGAGCAGTGTGCTGTGCCTGGAAAAGAATGTGGACAGTCACAGCAGACCAACTGCTGCTGTGCTCAAAGATGATCTGGCGTTTAGATCAAGAATATCTAAAAAGGCAGGGAAGAGTATTCCACTACCCCTGNCCATTTANATNCCACAGACAAAGCCATGGTGTTCTCTCAAAGTTCAGTTAGTTCTGGTTTACAGCTCAAAGCACTTTGTGTGTAGTGGACCTTAGTCCTTCCTGCATTCCTCTAGATCAGGGAGCTGACAAGTGGAAATAACCCAGTTTCCAAATGTGGACGAGAGGCACGGAGGACTCAAATAGCCAATTCAGGCAGCAATGTGATGCATGTGTAATGCCGAGGGTCCAGCCTTCTACAGGTCAGAGAGATGGGGAACGTGACACAGAATCAGCGAGAAAAACACACAGACTTCTTTTCTGAGGGATAAAAGCTTCTCTTCTTCCTTTATTATTCTTTCTGTTGCTTGTTCTACTCTATTATTTTTAGTTGTTCTTGTTCTATTCTTCTGCCCTGATGTTTCCCCTTTTCCACCTTCCTGACTTTCTTCTACACTACCTCCCAATGTCTTCCTTCTCTTCTACTTTATTTTTTCCCTTATAGCTTTTATGTCCCAGCAGAATCGTTCAAGCAATATAAAAATTACAATGTGGTTTCATTCTATTTTTTGAGTAAATGACTACAATGAATACAAGTAAAAAGCAANGTGTTTCCCATATCCCTTACCTGATTAAACATTTTACATNTTACAGGTGAAAAACAAATTATCCCCAAGAACCCACACACAGTTAAACATTTATCTTTGAGATTTNTCATAGATCAGGAGCCTTCCACAGCTTTGCACAGGCAGTAGTTTTTATAATTGCCCCCAAAAACCAGGTTACTAATTTCACTTTTCATATTTCAGTCTCCAGTCCAATTATCTTAACTAACCATCCAATTCTTTGTTTTCTAGTTACATGAAGTCAATTGTTTAAAGCTTTGTTTTAGCTATGATGCACACTTAAAGCNGTGAACACATTTCCCAATATCAAAAAGACCTTGAGCTAACTCCTGGGACTCGAATGTTTTCCTTAATCATTAACCTAAACCATCATCTATATGGCTCCTCAAGAAAAACTCATGGACCTAGCTATAGGTCCAAACTTCCTTGGTCNTATTTTCTATTTTCTGCAGCCCCTGCTTTATCAGGGGCAGGGGCAACACTTTAAACAATACAGCTTAAGAGGAAATCATCTTCATAATAATCCACAGACAAAAATGCCCAGTAGAATGGAATATTTCCATGAGATAATCACACTACATTACAGCGGTGGGGAATTGCCCCATGCCCATTCACACCATGCCAGATAACAGAGAAAAATGGCAGTAGCAAACATGTAAAGGCACAGCAGTAGCAAGAGACATTCTGGAGCTGAAGCCCTTGGAGGCCTTGCCTAGCTGAGATTCACCCATCAGTGCCTTGGGTTCTGGTGGGCAGAACTCCTGAATTCAAGTGCTGCCTGCTTCTCCTCTGACATGGCCACTGGCAATGTAACTCCAAGAAGGTGCCAAAGTACTCCACAGACCGAAATGTGGTAGCCTCTAAAGCACCGGGGCTGGCTCCTTTAAGTGGAAGCTGGATGATGCTGTGTAACAGATAGTGNCTATCTAGAGAATGCCTCCTTACCCTTGGCTCACTGAAGGGGGCTGACTTCAGNCCACACTGTCTACATAAGGGTTGGTGTCCTGAGCCACCTTCTCCCTGAGCCAACTTTCTTTCAGNTGATGGACACAAATGTGTGAAATCTTGTGCAAGAAGTGCCAGATTTCAGACCCTGGTCCTGATCGCTATGACTGTAGGCTTGTGACCTCATCCTACTGTGCTGTGGAATGTCTTTCTGTATGCTGTGAATATGTGTTGCTCTGATTGGTTGATAAATAAAGCTGTATTGGCCTATGGCAAGGCAGCTTAGAGGCAGGCAGGAAGTACAAGCAGACAGGAAGAAGAAAGGCAGAAAGGAAGAGACATGAGCCAGCTGCCCAAGCAGTAACATGTAATGGGACGCAGGTAAAGCCACAGAACATGTGGCAATACAAAGATTAACAGTTATGGGTTAATTTAAGTTATAAGAGCTAGCTAGCAAGAGGCCTGCCATAGACTATACAGTCTGTAAATAAGCCTCTNTGTGTTTACTTGGGTCTGAGGAGCTGTGGGACCNGGNGNGACACAGGAAAACTTCCNGCTACANTACTGTGAGCCTGTTTGCTCATCTGAAAGGAGGAGNTTAGTAAACCACCTGCCCANTGGCCTGTCAGCATAANAATATAGTCTGTATTATTAGATACGTAANATACTTTATCACTCTCTTACTTGGAAATAGCGCATGTCTATAATCTCAGCACTCAGGAGGTCGACAAAGTAAGTCAGAAGTCCAAAGCTAGCCTGGGCTACATAGTGAGNCCTTGTCTCAAAATAAACAAACANACAAGCAAATAAATAAAATAGACAATGTTTTCCTAAAGACCTGAGATGATGATACTGGTGCCCCACACCTGTCCCTAAACTCTTACAGCCCAGAGGTGATCTTTTAAAATCCACAGACATTAGCCGGGCAGTGATGGCGCACACCTTTTATCCCAGCACT
>LZPO01066302.1:444368-463811 GCA_001675575.1 Neotoma lepida
TTTTAAAAGATAGGTTTTTATGTAGCCTCAGCTTGCCTTGTTACTGATTCTGCCTTTGCCTCAGGGCTGGGATTACAGGTGTGGTGAACATGCTTGGCCTGCTGAGCTCTTCTTGTGTGTTGTATNGTGCATTATATCATGAGTCCTTAGAACAGGCTGGCATATAATAGGTGTTATNAGAGAATCTTTCTTTTTAGAGAAAATAGGCTCATGGAGGGTGTGACTTTTCCTGTGTCATACTGCTAGTAAATGAAGGGCTACAAACTGAACCCNAGGCTTCTGTTGCCTATTAACCTTTGTGGCATTTTGCCGTATCTGCATACCACCTATTGTCTGNCTGTCTGTCTATGTTTCTATCTATCTATATGTCTATCTATTTATTGTTTTTTTGAGGCAGGGTTTCTTTGTGTAGCCCTGGCTGTCCTGGAACTCACTGTGTAGACCAAGCTGGGCTCAAAATCACAGAGATCTACCTGCCTCTGCCTCCAAGTGCTGGGATTAAAGGTGTGTGCCAGTACTGCCCAGCATCTTTTACTATTTTTTTTTAAACTACCTCATTTTCTAGGCTCTTTGCACCCTAAGCAATACTGGGTGTGAAATTCTGGCTTTAAATGTATCCCAGTTAGCTTCTAATAGCTAACTCCTAATAGCATCTAATATATTAGTGCAATTTGTATCTCAAGGTTTTTAAAGTTTTAGTGCCAACTAAAGTCACCTCAAACCATTAGATGTTGGAAGAGCTTCTTATTCNATTGTATGTTTAGGATANATTTTTAAATTTTATCTTTGGAAGATGAATAAACCTGAAATTTAGCGCAGTACTACTTCTGAAAGATTTGTTTTACATGGAAAAGGAGCAGAATAAATGGAAATTCTTGATATTTATCAAGACTGTTTCCCCAAATNACCACAGANGGGCCATGTATNTTGTTAATGCTGATTAAGAATATTCCGAGGTNTTAAAATTTATAAACTTAGCCANTTCAAGTATGGGTTCTTTGTCTCATTGGTGANACCCNTGGTTATCCTGTTNTCTGATGGAATCAACTATTTTTTGACAGGTCTTGGAGTTGCTAATTCACCGAGATTCGGACTTTCAAGAACTAATGAAATTAGCACTTAATCAGGGAAAAGTCCANCACGAAATGCAAGCTTTAGAAAAAGAAGTAGAAAAGAGAGACAGTGACATTCAGCAACTGCAGAAACAGCTCAAAGAGGCGGAGCAGATCCTGGTGAGTTGACAGTTGGTCCTGAAGAGAGGGGAGCTATTTCATTCTCTTCTGAAAGATCTGGTTATATTTTGAAGGGGGAACACCCCCCCCCTTTTTTTTGATTTTTCAAGACAGTTTCTCTGTGTAGTCTTGGCTGTCGTGGAACTTGCTCCGTAGACCAGGCTAGCCTCTAACTCAGAAATCCCCCTGCCTGTGCCTCCCAAGTGCTGGGATTAAAGGCGTGTGCCACTGCCTGGCTTTATTTAAATATTTTAAATTATAAAAACAAGAAGCTTTACTTTTATTTTCGCCTAATTCAGGTATGATAGTAGTAGTTAAAATCTCCAGTTTATGAAATATTTTAGGTCATTAAACATTATGTACTAGTTTTACAAATTCTTTAAAATTTTATTTTTTGCTTTACCATCTTAAGGTAAGCAAGTTTGTTATTGATCAAGGCTCTATACTAGGTTTTCTTTTGTTCTCTACTATTTAAAACATTTTTTATTTACATTTTTAAAGTAAAATATTTTTATGTATATGTGTGTTTTGTCCATGTAAGTGCAAATGTGTGTAGTGCTGGCAGAGGCCAGAATAGAGCATCAGGCCCCCTGAAACTAGACTTATGGATTATTTTGAGCTGCAGTGTGGGTAAGGTTGCCTGGAACTGAACCTGGATCCTCTGCAATTAGTCTTAACTGATGAGCCATCTCTCTCAGCTCCTGGTCTTTTTTTTTTTTTTCCTTTGCCTTAAGACAGTCCCTATTAGCTCTGGCTGGACTAGAACTCTCTAGGTCTGTCTCTTATACACATCTAGATGTGTATAAGAGACAGACACCAACATATGCTCAAGTTTGCCTAGTAACCCCCAAAATAATAATTTCTTTTGAGACAAGGTCTCTCTATATAACTCTGGCTGGACTAGAACTCTCTAGGTAGANCAGGCTGGCCTCAAACTCAGATCTATCTATCTGCCTCTGCCTCCTGGGTGCTAGGATTAAAGGTGTGCACCACCATGCTGGCTTGGATACTTATTTTGAAGAAGTAATTTATTTGCTGATTCATCCAGTTACTTTGTTAACTGCTAACAAAATTATCCTACGATCATAGAAACAACTGTTTGACTTTCATGTGACCCAGTGGTGCTGCCATTCTTGTTCCTGATGAACAGCTTCCAAGTGTGTTACAGTGGGCTCCAGGAAAAGGAGTCTGAGTGGTTTAGGATAACTTAGAACCCCCAAAAGAAAGAAACCCCAAGTAAATATTTTGGGGCTTTTGTTTTGATTTTAATAAATGCTTTTAAAAATTATTTTTTCTTACGGAAATAATACTTATCAGAATAAAATTCAGACATACAGAAAAGTAGGAAAAATTGAACAATGGCACAATCCACATTGTGTTACATTTGTTCGTTTCATATTTAGAGACAGGGTTGGTCTTTCTTTTGTGTTCCGAGCATACTTTTACTTGGATCCTCTCACTTTTTCTTCTCCCGTCCTCCCAACCCAACCCCCACATAAACCTTCCACCCCTTGTCTTCCCTCCCTGTCATTTCATGTNGATATTCCTAACAGCTATTTATTATCGGGAGGCTGAATCATGAGTGTATTTCTTTCATTAAATATAAGTATGATGTAAATGATATCAAGTGGAGTTTCAGAAAATCACAGATAAATTTCAGGGATTTCCAAGTCTTGCAAATTGTTCCTGTGGGTGAGTAACCTTGTGATTCAGTCTAAAAACTGCTTGGCATAGTTAAGAATAATTTGTATTTTAAATTTTGTTTAAATTAGGCAACGGCTGTTTACCAAGCAAAGGAGAAACTCAAGTCAATAGAGAAAGCAAGAAAAGGTTGGTATCATGGGCAGGCTGGCTGACTTAAAATGTAAGTCTGTGTCTCAAGAAGCTGATTAAGGTCCAGGGAGACGATTCAGTGGGTGAAAAGTTTGTTGTTCTTGTGTGATCTCTAGAACCCATATAAACCTGTGCATGTACCCTTACTCACATGTTCTCACACACACGTGTATATTCTCACATGTGTGTACACATACATAAAAATTTTTAAGCTGATAAAAATACTAATCACGAGCCGGGCAGTGGTGGCGCACCCCTTTAATCCAAGCAGGCGGATCTCTGTGAGTTCAAGGCCAGCCTGGGCTACTGAGTGAGTTCCAGGAAAGGTGCCAAAACTACACAGAGAAACCCTGTCTCGAAAAAAACCAAAAAAGAAAAAAAAAAAAAATACTAATCACGCTGTTGAAAGGATGCCCAGTAGGTTTTCATTTTAAAGTGTGTTGTGTTCTTACATTGCAGTTGGCATCCCAGAGAGGGTAGACATGTCTTACAACCCTCCTCTAGTTACAAGAAGCAAACAGTTGTGCCTTTTACTTACATGTATAGTAAAGATCACAGTCTATAAAACTTGAGAATGAAAGAAAAGTGGGATTCACATAGGATCTTGCAGGCTAGGCAGAGACAACAATGGCGGCCACACTAAACTGAGAGGGGAGCAGGCTAGGCAGAGACAACAATGGCGGCCACCCTGAGCTGAGAGGGGAGCAGGCTTGCCTGCCCTTCGCCCACCACAAGCTTACATCACGAGCTGCTAACATTCTCTGAGAGATGGGTGGGCTGCTATAGCAAGAAGCAAATCTTTAGAAGTTGCTGAGTCCTTAATGATTAGGACTATGGTTAGAAGTCCATGGTGCTTTTTGAAATAGGTCCAAAGTTTATAGAAGGAAGAGCTGCTCCTGTTCAGTGCACAGTCCCTTTACAACCTCCTCCTCAGTAGTCACACAGGATGTGGACTGCTGGCTTAGCAGCGTGGATGTTGCTGGAATTAAGGGCTTTCCCCTCATTTTACTGTTCTTCACTGTGGTGGTCGGCAGAGTTCTGCATTTGATGNTGGCTAGTAATTGAGATTATTGAGCATTATACAGGTGTCAAATTTGTGTTGGCTGATNTTGCTGAATGGTGTCTTGGTTCTTTAGTTTGGAAATGTTCATAACAGTTTCAGTGTACATGCAGGTGTTAGGGAAGATAGATAGCTGAGATGATCCTATTTCTGATTGTTTGAAATAAAGTATGATGTGATTGTGATGTATGCTCTTCTAAACTTGTATTTGCTGATCTGAACTGTTCTATTTTCTCAACTCAGGCGCTATCTCCTCCGAAGAAATTATTAAATATGTCTTATACACATCTAGATGAACTTGTATTTGCTGATCTGAACTGTTCTATTTTCTCAACTCAGGCGCTATCTCCTCCGAAGAAATTATTAAATATGCACATAGGATTAGTGCAAGCAATGCTGTGTGTGCACCACTGACTTGGGTTCCAGGTAAAATGCTTCTTATATAAGATTGAAACTATTTAAATGTAGAATGTACTTCTCTAAAATAACATCTGCTAACAAAGGTGTTTTTCTTCAGTGTCATAGTAAGCCGTCTATGACCTCTTCTCTCTCAAGAGTATGTATCATTGTTACATTTCCCACTAGGAAATAGAATTAAGTTGGAAGAATTGAGATTGTTATAATTGGCCTACCTCTGCCTCCTGAGGGCTGGGATTAATGGATGTGCCATTGAGAATTTTAAATGCAACCAGGCAAGGTGTGGTGGTGCATACTGTAAAGGCAACAACCAGAGAGGCCGAGGCAGGATTGCAAGTTTGAGGCCAGCATGGGCTACATCGTGAGACCCTTGTCTCACAGAGCTTGAGGTGTTTAGTGTGCACCAAGGAAAGTTAATACTTCAAGGCACGTAAAATGTTTTTTAAAAACGTGAATTAAAAGNTCTTTTTATTGTTTTAGGAGACCCTCGGAGGCCGTACCCAACTGATTTAGAGATGAGAAGCGGATTGTTGGGTCAGATGAACAACCCTTCCACGAGTGGTGTAAATGGTCATCTCCCAGGGGATGCCCTTGCAGCAGGTAGACTGCCAGGTAATGCGAACTGGAAGGGTGTTTGCAAGCAGACCAAGGTTTTTCAGAGGTGCCAGTGAGACATCATCTAGCAGCGNACACTTCCGTCCCTGTGTGCATCTTCTGTCACCCTCCCCAGCTCTGGACCTTTCCTTGATTATTGCTCTGAAGAGCATTTCTGCAGTTGTGAGGCATGCTCCCCAAATAGACTAAGCATGTTTTGTAGATGCCGTGTTTTAATGTGAGAGAATCTTTCTAAAGGAGAAAGGACATNAGGGGGACTGTGCTTTCTGAAGCCCATTTTTAGCTATCACTTCTGTGCTAAAGTACGGATTTGGGAACTCTGCTTATTAATTCCCANGTATTCCTTGTCTTTCTCATTGCGATTGTACTACACTGTTGATTAGTTATAATCCTTTTGAGAGACAAACCACCAGTAACTTGAGTAGGAAAATTGAAAGATTTATTAACTAGCAACAGATATGGATGAATAGCCATTATATATAGGACCGTGGCACAGGAGCTATGGCTGGGGGTGTAGATGGATGTAGTTTGTTTGTGTGTTTAGCATATGTGAAACCCTAATCTTGTTAGACCTTTGGTACTACAAGGCAGGTGGGTAGACAGAATTGAGTTACTTGTATAAAGGTGGGTGATTGACAAGTAGATGGATTACAAATAGAACTGACCCCATGGGCTCCTTTTTTCTCCAGATGTCCTTGCTCCACAGTACCCATGGCAGTCAAATGACATGTCTGTGAACATGCTACCACCCAATCACAGCAGTGACTTTCTGCTGGAGCCTCCTGGGCACAACAAGGAAAACGAAGATGATGTCGAGGTTATGTCAACGGACTCGTCAAGCAGCAGTAGTGACTCTGATTGAAGAAGGCGGGTGTGTGGCAGCACACAGACTCCAGTGCTGCAGAGTTCTGTCAAGAGGGAAATGCAGACCACAGACCCCTGGTTTTCTATCTCATCTGCTAGGCAGATGTTTGCAGATTCGTCAGAAGTACTGTTGTGTTGGGTTCATATATAGCAGCTCTGGAAATGAGACTGAAAGAGAATGACACACAACTCGGGGATTACTTGAAAGGGCACTGAGCCAGGAGTAATCCCAGCACCTGGAAGACTGTGAGTGCTGGGCCAGCTTGAGCTACATAGTAAGCTCTGAGCCATCATCAGGGCTACAGAGCTGCNCTGGCCAGAACAAAGGCTATGGAGCTCTTGGTGTGTGGTATTTCAAAGTGAAAGTGCTCACTTGAAAGTAGAGTCGGCTGCTTTTGCAGTGACAGAACTATTTATGTGTGGTAAATACTGTAATTTGTGTAAATAAACTTGCTTTTCTTTGTATTAATTTTTTCAATTTTTTTGAACTTATATATTTTTTTATTTAGGTACACTTTCAGTGTAGGAAGGAAACTTACTTAAATCCAGTTGCGTTTAAGCTAGGCAGTGGTGGCACATGCCTTTAATCCTGCCCTCACTCTGAGGGCAAAGGTAGGCAGATCTGAGTTGGAGGCCAGCCTGGTCTNCAAAGTTCCAGGATAGCCAAGACTACACAGAAACCCCTGTCTTGAAAAGAAAAACAAACAAAAAATCTAGTTGCATTTTATGATATTCAAGTAAGATTCTGGTATATATGAGAATATACAAGATAAAATGACTATATCTTAAATAGTAATCACAATTAGGTTTCTGAGGACATTAATAATTAAAAACACTTATTACCATCCCATACCACACACACACACACCTGTCTCTTATACACATCTAGATGTGTATAAGAGACAGCGCCTGTGGTGATAGTTTGTTTGTGCTCTAGCAAATAAAGCTTGCCTGGAGATCAGTGTGGAGCTAGCCACAAGAGGCCAGACAGTGGTGGCACACACCTTTAATCCCAGCACTTGGGATCTCAGGCTTTTGATGCCAGTACCTGGGAAGAGGAAACAGGAAGTGGTGAGGCGGGTGGAGACAGGAGCTCTGCCCTTTTCAGTCTGAGGGTTCCTAGAGGTAAGAAGTCTTTCTAGTGTCTGGCTGCTCTCCTTGGATCTTTCAGCTTTCTGCCGGGTTTTTATTAAGGCCAATTAGAATTCGAGCTACATGCACCACCACCACCNCCTCTTGTTGGTTGTTTTTACTCTTTTCATTGGGTCTTTTAGGGGCCCGCCACCCACCTCCCAAATAATCACACAGGGAGACTGAATTCTTTCTTATGAATGCCCGGCCTTAGCGTGGCTTATTTCTAGCCAGCTTTTCTTAAATTATCCCATCTACCTTCTGCCTCTGGGCTTTTATCTTTCTCTATTTCTGTATTTCGTTTCTTTCCTTCTTATTCCATGACTGGCTGTGTGGCTGGGTGGTTGGCCCCTTTTCTCATTCCTTCATCCCCTCTTCCCAGATTTTTCCTATTTATTCTCTCTGCCTGCCAGCCCCGCCTATCCTTTCTCCTGCTTCGCTATTGGCTGTTCAGCTCTTTATTAGACTTGAATCAGGTGCTTTAGTCAGGCAAAGTTAAACAGAGTTAAACAAATGCAACATAAAAGAATGCAACACATCTTTGCATCATTAAACAAATGTTCCACAGCATTAACAAATCTTAAACAGCATAACACATCTTAAAATAATATTCTANAACAACCATCTAGCACATAGAGTAAATTTTATTGNAAGTTTTGGAATAGAAGGCCACTATCTCCTACCATCACCTTGTCTCCTTATTGTAACTTTTTTCTCATGTTTTACAGGGCTGGGTTCTGCTTATATAATGTACACAGGCTAGCCTGGGACTTGCAGTCACCCACTTTAGCCGTTTACTNTAGTTTGTCAAAAGGAGTTAACTTTGAACTTTTTAACTTCAAGCAGTTAACATCTGTGTCTAAGATGTTTGTGAAATTATCAGTTTTAGGTAATTTTTTTTATTACTGCAAATGTAATATAACATTATTGTAGAACATTTAAGAAACAGCATAAAACATAAACTTGGCCTACCAGAGTTAGTACCAGTTAACATTTTGGTATAGATTCTTGTTAAAAATCCACATGTGCATGTACCTCCCAGTACTCGGGAAGCAGAGGCAGATGGATCTCTGAGTTCCAGGCCAGGTCTACACAGTGAGTTCCAGGACAGCCAGGGCTGTTACACAATGAAACCCTGTCACAATAAAGAAAAAACACAAAACTAAACAACAACAACAACAAAAAACCCATGCAGGGCTGGAGAGATGGCTCAGAGGTTAAAAGCACTTGTTGCTCTTCCAGAGGACTCAGGTTCAATTCCCAGCACCCACACGGCAGCTCACAACTGTCTATAGCTCCAGTTCCAGGGGATCCAGCACCCTCACACATACATGTAGACAAAAACACCAATGCACATAAAATAAAAATAAATTATTTTTAAAAATCCACATGTGCCAGGCATGGTGATACATGTCACAGTACCCGTGTGGCAGGGGCAGGCAGATGTCTATGGAGTTTGAGGCCAGCCTGCNGTACATAGTGAGTCCCAGGTCAGCTGACACAGGTGCTGGGTCCTTAAGACCAAGCAGGAAACATCTTCTCAGTCCCAGAAGTTTAAGGACCATACACACTTATACTTGAACACAAACATTGATAAAGATAAAGGTGTAAGTAAGAGAAAATGCGATTGATAAATAGGTGTAATTTAGAAAAATTTTTCCTTAGCAAACATCACAATAATACAGTGTTTTAAAAGAGTAAAATTCAATTGTTAGAGACCAGACAAGAGTCACAGAGGTGGGCTTGTAAAGCTGTGGTTTAGTCCAATCATGCAAAATGCCTTTGGTTGCCAGTTTTTTCTTTAGTACTTGTGTAATTTTTTTTCTTGGAGCTGAGGACTGAACCCCACCTAGTAACTGCTCTACCACTGAAACTAAAACCCTGCCTCCCCCTTAGGTTTTGGATCCCTCTATAAATGCCTAAAAATCATAGACTTTATTTTTATAAGCTTTTATGAAATGATATTTAACATTAGAAATTTAAAATGAGGAAAGTTTATTGACCACATAAAAATCTGCATGTTAGCAGAGTTTTCTTACAAAGTGAACAAAACATGACCAGTGAGAAAGTCATCATTTTATTCTCTGGCAAATCTCTTCAGTGGCTGATCTGACAGGAGGAAGCTGGCTTCTCTTGCCTTTGCAGCCTTTACAGCACTTGCCCACCATGTGCAAAGCCCTAAGTTCAAAGCCCAGTACCAAAACAACCACCTGGAAACTAATCACGCACCAGGCAGCTGCTGGGCAACTGTTCTGCCCACTTAAAAGAGAATGAGGAGGGATGCAGCTTCAGTCTTAGCANCGGGGAGGCTCAGGCAGGAGGATCAGAAGTTCAAGGTTATTCTGAGCTACAGACAGTGAGTTGAAAGCCAGCCTGAGATAAAAACAACTCTGGGCTGGCAAGAGCACTCTCCAACCCTCTGCAGGGGTGTGCATGGGGTGGGGGCGGGGGAGGTGTGGCTATCATTCCCCCACCATCACTGTTTTTGCTAAGAAATTAACCCATCAGGCCATGGTGACGCACTCCTTTAATCCCAGCACTAGGGAAGCAAAGACAGGNGGANCTCTGAGTTCTAGGCCAGCCTGGTCTACAGAACAAGTTCCAGGACAGCCAGGGCTACCTAGAGAAACTCTGTCTCACAAAACCAAAAAAGAAAAAAATTAATCCATGTGAAACAGGAAAACGGGTGAAAGAACAAGACCCAAAAGTAAAGGACACAGAACTCACACGGCACCTACGCTGCAGAACGGACTGGAGACAGTGAATACCTTACAAGAAGAGCTCAGCAGGGGCCTGTGCAGCAGAGGGGCCCAAATGACTGCCTGGTGACAGAAACACCAGCCAGAAAACCGTGCTCTGCCTGACCAAGGAAAGATGAGAGAGCACACACAATCCAAGGGCTTAGTCTGGATGTTGATCAATGAGGGCTGGGTAGAAGCTTCAGCTATTAACATTAGCTAAGCCTGAGGTGATCCTTTTGCCAAGGTGATTTTCTCAAACCCAAAGCCCCCTCCAAAGCCAGAAGCAGATTCAAAACCAAACCAGCCCCACAGCTTTCATTGCAGACAGGTTGCAGCCCTGAACACGCTGCTCTGTGAGACATTTCACTGTTCAATCTCTCACAGTGAAACTTTACAATTTGCTGGGAGTGTGTGTGTGTGGGGGCAACCACCCAACCAACCTTTGGCCTTGGTGCCCTGCAAAGTTCTTGAGGACTCCTGGGAGATTATCCACACTAGGAGACCCAGTGCACTGCTCTGTGTAATCCCAACAGACAAGGACACAGTCACTTAAAAATTCTTTTCAAGTAAAAGGAAAAAGGATGTCAACAGTCATGATGAATTCTGCAGTGGGCAAATTACTTCCAAACCTGAATGGCTATATTTGAGTTCCGACCTCTATTTGAATTAGAACAGTAAGCCAAATTCTGTGACACTTGCCTCCATGCAGCCAACAACGGTAACTTACACTAGTACAGATAATTAACCTTAACCACAAGTCCTTATCCATCTTACTCAGTGACACATCCCAGGAAGATTTTCTCAAGGGCTCAAGTTACTTTAGGAGACTGTAAATAAACTGGTGACCATGTGGCTTTGTGGATAAAATGGAGTAATCCTGAAACATGAAATCTTTCATTTACTAAAACTTTTTTTTCCCTTTTAAATCAAGGAATCTTCTTGGCTCCTTCGAGGTGTTCTCCTCTGTACCCATCCAGGTGATTCAGGTCCTCTCTAAAAGGGTCATAGCCTTGTTCTTTTAAACAACGGAGAGCCCAGAAAAGCTGGTCCGACGGAGGAAATTCTTCCCAAGGAATCCACTCCCAACCTAGAAGAGAAAGCTGATCAGTACACAAATGGCAGAGAGCAAGGAGCTTTCATTTGGTGAACTGAGCTATTATATACTCAGAAAAGCACTAGCTGAATTTACAAGTGAGCTAGCACTAGTCAAAGCCACAGCGAAGTCTGGGGCTAGCTTGGCTGTGCAAATCAAATCCACATTTAAAAAGATGATCTTAGGAAGGGAAGGGTGATCCGTGAATACTGGGCTATTTTGTTTCTTTGTTTTGAGACAGGGTCACGTGCACCAAAACATTTAGTACTTACCTGAACTCATGGGAGGTGTCTACTGTTCTCTCAGATGACAAAAGATATCCCACCATTAAGTAACTTGGCCAAAATCACAGAGAACTGTTAAGTCTAAAGTGGACCCCCAAAATGGCAGTGCCACTGACTAGGTGGCACTTACAGTTTGGGCTCAGCTCAGGCTGGTCTCTGACCAGGGTAAACAGAAGGATTTCTGGTACATAAGCAAAAACCTATGCTGTGGAACAATCTTTGTACACTGTAAACATGTATTACTCTCATTGGTTAATAAAGAGCCTGTAACTGGGCAGGAAGAGACTGGGTGGGAGAGCCAGACTAGGAGGATTCTGGGAAGGAGGGCAGAGTCTCGGGAGTTGCAAGCCTGGCAGAGGAAGCAGGACATGTAGAAAATGAGGTAACAAGCCATGAGCCATGTGGTAGAACTTAGATAAGAAATATGGANTAATTTAAGTTGTAAGAGCTCGTTAGTAATAAGCTTAAGCTATTGGCTGAGCATTTATAATTAATATTAAGTCTCTGTGTGGTTATNTGGGAGCAGGCTGGCAGTCTTAACAAATAACTCTGCCTAAAATCAGCATTCCTTAAAAATGAGCTCTCAACCATCCTAATGCTGTGACCCTTTAATACAGTTCCTCATGTTGTGGTGACCCCCAACCACAACTTATTTTCATTGCTATTTCATAACTGTACTTTTACTACTGTTACGAATCCTAATGTAAATATCTGTGTTTTCTGATGGTTTTAGGTGATCCCTGTGAAAGGGTTGTTTGACCCCAAGGGGGTCGAAACCCACAGGTTGAGAACCACTGCTTAAAAACTTGTGACTAGGGCTTCTGTCTGTCAGAAAGAGCCACTGCTTCCCTTATCTGCCCCTTCAGCTCCATATGGGGCATCTAGTTTCATATTAAGACATATCTGTAACACATATCAAGGTCCCCAAGCTAGTACCATCCCTTCTCCTTCCCTGCAGCATCCCCCAACTCTAAACTTCCAGGCTATTCCAGCTTCCAGGCTCCCTCCCATCACAACCTATTTCTTTAGATCTGTCAAGGCTTTCCCACCTTCACTATTCTCTCTGTCCTCCCTCCTACCTCTGGAGATGGCCATGGCCGCTTTCAACTTCTCCAGATAAGCCTTTCTTTCTACACATGGAGTGGTCCAGTGTGGTGTTTCACTGTATCCTCACAAGAACACAGTGTAAGAACCATGACACAAACCCAGGCAGTCTGTATTTTATGTCCCTCAGGATCTACATATTTTCACATCTCATCTCTACATTTTGTCTCTGTCTGTGCTGCTGTAAGAGGACAGCTTGCACTAAGTGGCTTACACACAGACATTTATTTCATACAGTTCTGCAGGCTGGAAGACTACAATCAAGATGCTGGCAAGATATGATGTCTGGTAACGGCCCATTTCCTGGCTCATGGGACAGCCAGCCATACTCCCTCTATATCCTCATATGGAGAAAGTAGTGAGGATCTCTCTGGGGTCTATCTTATGTGAGCACTAATCCCATTTGTGATGGGCTGCTATACTTGCATACGCAGTGCTCCACACAGGCTCACGGTGAACAGTGGGTCCCAGCTGCTGCTGCTATCTTGGGAGGTGACAGAAACTTGAGGAGGTGTGAACTGTGTTGAGGAGGTCACTGGGGATGTGCCTCAGAAGGCTACACCTGGCCCTTCTCAACCTAGCCCTTCTCAGAAGGCTGCACCTTGCTGTGGAATAGTCCTTTACACTATGTAAATATATGTCACTATGATTGCTTTAATAAACAAGCTGACTGGCCAATAGCTGAACAGGAAAAATTTAGGCAGGAAAGCCAAACTGAGAATGATGGGATGAGGAAGGGCGGAGTCTGGAGTCCCCAGCCAGGGGCGGAGTCTGGAGTCCCCAGCCAGCCNTAGAGGGAGCAGGAGATGAACATGCCATGCTTATAAAGGTACTGCCACGTGGCAGAGCATAAATAAGGAATATGGGTTAACTTAAAATGTAAGAGCTAGTTAGTAATAAGCCTGAGCTATTGGCTGAATATTTGTAATTAATATTAAGCCTCAGAGTGGTTATTTGGGACCAGGCAGTCGGGACAGGAAACTTCCACCTATAATACCTGGCCCTACTCAGAAGGCTACACCTGGCCCTTCTCCNGCTGCTTTTCTACTGTGAGGTTGGACAGTGAGAAGGCCTCTACTATAGCTTCTCCTTGATAGTCTACCTCACAAAGGGCCCAGAATCCACAAAGCCCAGGACCATGGGCTAAAACCTAGGAAATCAAAGCTAAGGAAATCTTCTTCCCTTTATGTTGTTAATATTGGGCATTTTGTCACAGCAACGCAAAGGCTAAGCTTTGTCCTCCTGACTTAACCATGTCCCAAACACCCATCTTCTGTTACCATCACCTTGAGGATTAGAATTTCAATACAGGGGTTTTNGTTTTTATTNTGTTGTCTTTTTTGGAGACTGTATCTTTCTATGTAGCTCTAGCTAGCTTGGAACTTNNTATGTAGTCCAGGCTGGCCTCAAATTCACAGAGATCTGTCAGCCTCTGCCTCACAAGTGCTGGGGTTAAAGGCCTGTGTCACCACTCCTAGCTCCAAAATAGGAATTTTTGGAGGGGCAAAGACAGAAAGCTGAGAATCCAGTTCTCTTCACACTGCAACAATACTCCTAATGATATGTTTCTTTGAAGAAAAACACATTATTATATGTGATTCTCTTACTTTCATTTTTTTCAGGTTCCATATTCTTTGGCTCTGAATCATGAGCCATGTCCACCTCTCCTTTCATTAATATGGTGACGTAATGGTAATTCTCCTTCTCAACAAAGGAATTNACCACGGAGGCAAAGCGCACGTTTTTCAGGTGTAGTGCAGCCTCTTCCCAGGTTTCTCTCTGAGCGCACTCTTCCCAGGTCTCACTGGAAAAAGGAACACAGCCTGTTCAGTTTACACATATCATGAGGCTCTTGGCTGGGACGCTGTAGTATAAAGTAAAAGCAACAGTAATTAGTTTATGCTTTAAAATGATAAAAAAAAGAGCTCTACCTTGACATTCTGCATATTCTATATGTAGTGATTCNAAGGCCTAAAGAGCTTTATATTGGACAAAAATCATCCTTTAACCATCNGCATTAATATCCAGGCCTGGAGACAGACCTAGGCATCTAGGGGGCAGTTTAGTGCGTCAGGTAAGAAGCCAGGCTTTTAAGTCAGCTGTTCCCAAGCTGGAACCTGAAGTTCTACTTTCTGTCTCAAATACAACAGGGAAATATTAAATTTCTCATGGGTTGTTGTTTCAAAAGTGCATTAAATGCCTTCTCTAGGCTTCAGAATTTCAGTTTAAGCCTCAAAATTGAGGCCATTAGGCAACACAGAAAGCAAAGTGCTCAGAGTTCAGGGGCTTGCTGCAGTAGGCCAGAACAGTGTGTTCCCAGGTTACACAGGAAGTACAGGCTACCTTCAAGAGGAAAGAAATTGTACATTTTCGGCCTGACAGGAATGTTTCCCTTCCTTATGTGAGCTAGTGAGAGGCACCTCCAATCACTCAGTCTTGCCACAATCACAACACTCAGGAAGCTGAGGCTGGAGAACTGTCAGAAGTCCAGGCCACCCTGGGCCACAGGGAGTTCCAGGCCAGCATGGGCCAGAATAAGACTCTGTCTCAAAAACAAAACAGATAAACAACAACGAAACTCCCAAACACAAAACCAAACAGAAAAAGAGTCAGTCATAGACGTTGGGGGATACTGGCCTATTACTCCCCTGTCAAAGGCATATTGAGCTGCTGAGCTTCAGGAGGCTTGCCCAGTGCACTGCTTCAGAGCAGGCATGGTAGNGCAGAACTCACAGGTAAATCTGACTGCACAGGAACACTGAGACTGTGGGAATTCCACAGTGGGAATTTGGAAGGGAGGAGACTATCTGGCATAGGTCCACGGGCTGAAATAGAGAAGGGTAGCCATGAACAAGCATTATTTCCATCCTAGAATGGATGTTCCCTTTGGACTAANCAAATGCTACAAGAGACTGCTGGGGTCTATCGCAGTGATGCAGGCCTTTCACCNCAGCACTCAGGAAGCAGAGGCAGGCAGATCTCTGTGAGTTCCAGGCCAGCAGGGGCTACAGAGTGAGACCCCTGTCTCTTAAAAAAATTTAAATATTAGATAATACTGACCCACATACTTACAGATTATAGGAAGTCTAGGATTTCCTTTTAAACAGTCTAGAAAATCAAGTATAGTACATGCTGGATAGGAGAAAGAGACGTAGGAGGACGTGAGGATCCACCTTGCAAGTGTTTTATATTACTGTACATTACCAAAGGAAACCACNCTGGATCTTGAGGATTTAGATACTTGTATCCGTTATATTGNCACACTGATGAGCACAAGGACAGGGTTTCTTCGCGTTGTGTAGAAACTGACTTAGCCACTCTTCCCACTTTGTGGGTTTGACACATCCACTGCCAGTCTCAGGACACTCCCACAGGGGAGAAGGCAACGCGGCCGTTAATTAAATATATCTAAATCTCATGGAGCACAAGGAAGACTCCCAGTTTCTCATAAGCATCCTCTTTCTCTGTAAGCACTCAACAATACGGACGACAGCCACCTGCAGCCAGGGGTAGGGCAGAGCGAGGACTGAGGGGCCGAGGATCTCGGTGCTGCGCCCCCTTCCGGGCGGGAGCCCAGAAGATCCCGGAGCCATAGGGAACACAAGGAACGCAACTGCGCACTGACGCGCGTGACACGGACGCATTTGTCGTGCGGACTAGTGCTACTCGCACAACTTCCGTCTTCCCGAGGNCGACATGCTCACCCGAATTCTAAGTGGCCCCCAGGAAGCTGGAAACTGCCGGCTCCAAACGACCCTTTCCTCTTCCCCAGAAGGACGCAGCGAGGATGCTCGCCGCTCACCACCACCACGCCGACCCCAACTCCGGGGCGCCGCCTCGGCTCCGCGTTGGCGGTCATAGCNCTTGGCTGCCCCGGAAGTGATGTTGCCTGCACCGCATCGGTTTTCAAGCTTGTACGGGAGCCGACTGGAGCCCCGCGTATGTTTCTGTTGAGTGTTGACTGTCTCAGACCTCAGGTATCGCCTGGTGGATAAATCGTGCAGAAACAACCCATATANATAACTGATTTAAGAGTACTTAAAGATGATTCGGAGAAGTAAATAAGACTAATAAATTCAGCTAGGACAAATTATGTATTTTAGAGGAAAAACACTATAGCAGATAAAAATATGCACCAATTAAAAGGGAAATACGAAAGGGAAAACCTCTTGGGGGAAATCAGCTGTAATTAAACAGATTTGGCATCTTACATCTCTGGATGGGTGGGTTTACTTTAAAAGTATTAATTTGTTTCTAATAAAGAAATATGTGTATAATTTTAGAAACTCAGTAGTACAAAAACTCCCAGCAAGAACGCTGTCTCCTTTAGTCCTACTTCCAGAGACAGGTTTAACTCTTCGAAGTGTTAGTTTTCATGTTTGCACACATATTTCAAAGTGTATACTTATTTTATATACTAAGTAATCCACTAGAAAGTTACCATATCAACTAGGTATGCTTAGCAAAGTCCTAAGTTTCGCCAATCAACAATGTGCAATGTGCAAATGAATTGAATAAGACAATTTAAAACAAGAGAGACAGGAATAATCACTATTTTAAAAAGTGTTGGATATCTCCATCAGGGAATTGCACACCAAAACTACTTTGAGATACCACTTCACCCCCATCAGAATGGCTGTCATCAAGAGATCTGACAATAAATGTTGGAGAGGTTGTGAAGAGAGGGGAACCCTTATTCTCTGTTGGTGGAGTACAAACTAATACAGACATTATGGGAAAAGGCTTCGCGATTACTCAAAAAGTTAGATACAGACTTACTATTCAACCCAGATGTTTTAGACCTGAACGTATACCCAGAGAATTTCATACCCTATCATAGAGATATTTGTACCCCCATGTTTATTGCTTCTTTGTGCTCCATAACAAGGGAATGGAACCACCCTAGTTTTCCATCAATAAATGAATAGATAATGAAAGTTTGGTACATATATAACATGGAATTCTATTCGGCTCTAAAGACAAATGAAATTTTAAAATTTGCAGAAAAGATAAAAGGACTTGGAATGTATAATGTTAAGCAAGATCACACAATCTCAGAAAGGAAAAAAAAAACACTGCATGTTCTTCCTCATACGTGGACTGTAGCCTATAATATATATGTATATTTGTAAACAAATGTATATGGAGGCACAGTAAAACATATAGAAAGGGTAAATGTAAAGGTGACAAGGACTGAATGAAGGTAAAGGATACTTAAGTTATAAAAGAGGAGACAAGGCTAATTGATTTTCTGGTTCTACTCTGTCNTGGTTTTTNAGGGTTTTGGTGGTGGATAAGTGCATTTGATGGTGACAGTGTAAAATGCAATGTGAAACTCCACAGCCTCAGAATTGCTACTCTTACATTATAGAAGCTCAGTGAGCTGTATANACCCTTTGGGTCTGGTTAATTAAATTTGGTGGGAATGCTTCTTAAGATGTCACAGATGTGTGAGATTTATACCATGTTGCACTGAACACTGTAACATGTTAGAAAGACCTTGTCCTTAAGGGCATGAAGACGGTAAGATTTAGAGGATGGATGGGAGTGCTGGGAAACACTGTCTTCTGAATGTGACATGGCTGTTGCACTGATGAACTCACAGCAGCTGTGGTTATCGGCACAAGACCTGCATAGGATGGGGCCTGTCAGTATTCTACCATGGATGAGAGAGAGGCTCCACCCCTTTCTGGGGAGCTGTTGGAAGTTAATGGTTGCTAGGGGATGAGAAGGTCATTTTCCTCAATGGTGTAACTATTGTTAAATTGCCTGTGCTCTAATAAATNGCTCCTTGCCATGCTCACACAAGCAACTTGTGACATTAAGTCTTAACTGTCAACTTGATGAGATCTAGAATCACCTGGGAGATGAGCCTCTGAGCATGCATGTGGGGGTTACCTTGATCAGGTTGATTGGGGTAGGAAAACCCATCTACTGTGGATGTCACTATTCCCTAGGATGGGATCCTGGAATGTATAAGACTGAGCAAGTGAGCTGAGCGCAAGTATTCATTTTGGATGGCCCTTGGAAACACTGTAGTCAGTGAGAGACACAGAAGATCACTGCTACATCTTAGAAAGACAGTCTCCACCACAGAACACAAAGGAAACATTTCACTAAGGAAACAGATGAACAAAGGGAGCTAAGAAGGAATTCATCATGCCCAACATAGTAAACCAGCAAAACTCTATCACTTGTGATGGAGGAAAAAATAACAAACCTAATCCAACCAGCCTAGAAAACAACCAACATGAAATAGAATTAGCAAAATGTTCTCAATGACAACCCTAAATATAACTGTTCTTAGCTCTCCAAATAAAGATGCAGACTGATTACTTGAAACAAAAAATAGGATCCAAATCTCTGCTATTTCTAAGATACATTCTTCACTGGCAGAGATACTCAGTCAATTCAGAAAGCAAGTGGATGCTGAAAAGAAGCTGGCTTAGCAATTCTGATAACTGATAAAGTGGCTTTTAAGTTGAAATTATATAAAGAAGGCCATTGCATGCTAATGAAGGGACTAATTCATCAAGAATACACAATTGGAAATAAGTGTGCACTAAATGNTACGGATACTGACTTCATAAAACAAAACAAACAAAAAAGCAATCACTAATGACTTTAAAGGACAGGTCCTGATACTAATAGCATCAGCAATAAACTAGTAATAATAGTTGATGTCAACTACTTGTTCAACATCCTACCCTTCTCAGTAGATAGGTCATCCAGACTAAAGTAAGGAAACTTCAGAGTTAATCTGCACCATAGACCAAATGAACTTAACAGATATCTACAGAATATTCCAGCCAGCACCTTCAAGACTTTTTACTCTTCCATGGAGTTTTCTCTAAAACATCACAGTTTAGCCCATGAAGCAAGTGCTAACTAATGCAAAAAAAAGCCCCTTGAAACAATTTCTTGCATCTTGTCACAGCATAGGGAAATAAAATGAGAAATCAATAACAACAACAACAACAACAACAAAAAATCAAAAATAAATGAAAAAACCCAGAAAGTTTGAAACCATTTGGGGATTGAGCAATACACTCTTTTTAAAATACAAGTT
>LZPO01066303.1:0-21218 GCA_001675575.1 Neotoma lepida
ACTCCCTGGCAAAGCCAAGGAGACAGCTGAATCCCTAGGGAAGCTCCACCACCATCGTCATCCTCCGGTCTAAACTGGGAACCTTCTTCTCACCTTGTGACCACTGTTCATTTAATCTCTAGAGCACTTACCACTCATCGTTCCCACTGCTGAAGTTATATCTACCAGAGTGTCCTCTAGCCTGTGTTCACGAGCGGGTACGTTAAACACCCTGTGATACGCAGTACAGCCAGCTCTTGATGCCAGGTAATCATCTAGACTCGTGGAGTCATGCTAGTGCCAAGGCTGANAACCCTGCTCTAGAGTCCTCTGTAATCCATGGTGTCCCACACAGTCCCAGCTAACCACATGTGGCCATCGTGCACTGGAAATGCAGCTGGCGCGACTGAGAAGAAGTCTGCATTTTTAAAATTTTTATATTTAATTTCAACAAGTTAAATTTAGATAAACACAAATGGCTGGTAGCTCCAACACAAACTCCACGCGCCTCTTTGCTCTAGTCAAATTTCACGTGTCAGTTTGACTGTTAGACCCCCTCAACAAACTAGAAGCTCCCTGTGGGCGAGGAACGTGTTCATACCCTCCTAAATGTCCCCAGACGTAGTCGTCCGTAATCCTCCNGCTGTTGTTTTTCATAAAAGCCAATGTTTTTACAAACAGAAAGGTCTTCTATCCTTTCGCTTCAGAGAGCTACCCTCTTGACAACCTCTGAAGCNCACCTTCTTTGTGTTTGGGACCAAAGGACTGCGGCACGCTCCTGCCACCTGGTGGTAATGTATAAAAAGTCAGGCAAAGGCTCTCGCCCTGAGGTACTGTGGTGTGACCAAAAGGCAGGACAGAAAGTGAATGCTTTGGGACTTGGGACAGAATTATCAGTTAATAGAAGCATAAATCAGAGAGAGAACTCTGTTTCCTGATGAGGAAACTGAAGGGGAGAAATATTTGGTGACTCACTCAGATATAAAATCAGCCGGGAGGGAGCACAGCCACCTCGAACCATGTGTCCCTATTTAGGATGACCAGAGACATTATTGATTAGTAAAGTTGTGGAGAATTAAATATAATCATGATGCAAACAAAGGAGCCATTCTCTGTCTTAGGTACTTGTTCCCCATGGGCATCAGTCTCTCTGAAGAGGGAATCACTTCCAAAGTGCTAAAATNCTGCTAGAGCCGATTGATAATGGGCTTGTTCTTTCGATTTAATTGACTTCAGGTAGCTCTGGATCAGCAAAAATCAAATGAGTAATCCCTCCCCTCTGCGGAATGGGCTACAATTTCATTTCTGATTCGTGCATCAAATACGTATTAAGTGTTCCTACTTTATCCTGGGTGTGATGTAGGATGAGGAGAAAAGCTAAAGGTTTCTGCTCTTGGGGAGCTCACAATGCACTAGGCACCCAGTGCCAGCTCTGTGCAAGGACACAGCACATGTGGTCAGGGAAGAGAGATGAGCTAGGGCTGAAGAAGATGTCCATCAACAGAGCAAGACCAGCTACAGCTCCTAGTCCTCAGAGGGAGCAGTGTCTCATAGACCCAAATCCCAAACACAAGGCAGTGCCCAAGCAGCCAGCTAGGGAGTGTTAGATGGTATCTACCAAACCGCAAGGGTAGACATCAAGCAGAAGAGCCACGTAGGCTGTTCGATCTATGGAGAGTGCACAACTACAATGTCACCTCCCGAGAACGGGAGGTTTCCCAAGTGACAGGTCTAACGTGGGTCAGAACAGAGTCTAGCCTGAGTCACAGGCCTGGGAAACCCTGAAGACTGGGCAGCAGAGGGAGTGTGAGGATTCCAGCACATCTTGCCACTATCAGGATTGGTCTGAGGTCTGGCATTAGACAGCTAGCACCAGTGGCATCTAGGATAAAGAGATCAGCAGGGACAATGGAAACTATGGCCGTAATGTTAATTCATTTCTGCCTGAGTCTCTTACGTGTTCATTTAGCTCAGGGGTTCTCAGNCTNCCTCATACAGTGACCCTTTAATATCGTTCCTCATGCTNTGGTGACCCCCAGCCATAAAATTATTCTGTTGCTACTTCATAACTGTAAATTTGCTACTGTTATGAATCATAATGTAAATATCTGATATGAAGGATATCTGATATGTGACCCCCAAAGGGGTTGCGACCCATAGGCTAAGAACCTCTGATTTAGCTTAAAGCTATTGACTATGTGGGGGGGGGGCAAGGCCCCCACACCTTCAATTTGATTTATTTTTCAAGTGCTTGATCAGCTGTGTTTATTAACAATGACGGTCAAGGTCATGGCTCCAGGGAAGGTCATTGTAATGCTTTACAGAGCTGTTGGGGAAACATNTCAGCCTGGGAAATCCATTCTCTCCTATCCAGTATAACAGAAGCCTGTAAGATCTCAGGGCAAGCTGTGATGTTGGGTCCTTTAACGTGTCTAATCCAACATCTTCCTGGGAAGAGTATTGATTCTTCAAGATAAAAGTTGGTCTGTGGCAGGGGCAGGTGGAAGACAGAGACTGTCTGATTCCTGCTGTCACAATACCCTGCTTACTTGTTGCGCTGCGTCTTCCAACCGTAATTTTCCACACTCCAACCCTGACCTGGGACCTTGATCTTGAAGCTCTGAGATGAACTTGGGCCTCATTGGCAAGGGATCTGTGTCCATGGGGACAGGGCCATAGGGCAACGTTNTGACCCTGTGACAGATAGTTCTAACTCATCCACTCACTTTCCTCAGCTGGCCCTGAGATAATTTTCAAAACCGAAAAGAATAATTATTGCTGGGGCCAAGAATGAAAACGTTATGCTAGATATTAAATGTTGTCTGAGAGACAGTAAATTTAATGGCTCTGAAGTGACTTCAGACCTCTGAGAAGATTTTACTTGCTCAGCCTTGGCAGGGACACCAAGTACGGCTCTTCTATTTCTGCTCTGCCTTCAAAATGTCATAAATAGTTAACTGTGTGAGTCCTTTCAAAAAAAAATCCTCCTAGGAGCATCCAAAAATAGCCTCCAGGGGCTTAATGCATATTTCCTCAGGTCTTCTTAATCTCTCCATATGGGTGGCTATGATTTATTGTGACTGTCACCTGTGGACCTGCAGAGACAAAGGCAGCCAGGCTGGAAGGCAGAGAGGTAGCAGTGTAGGAAGGTCTCTTGGGAGAGGGAACTGAGCATCACATCGATTCCAGATGAGAGTGCACGGGTGAAAGATGTCACCTCTCCTTTCCTTGGTTTCTCTGCTAGCAAAGGGACTGAGGAGGGATGTCATCNTCTCCCCAGGGTTCAGTGAGACTCTCCCCTCAAGTGCGAAGCTTCAACAGATTCTCCTACAAAGCAGAACCTGCCAAAGGCCAAGGACTATTATGACAGGGCAAGTCTACACTCATTACTTGCCTCTGCAGTGCGTGGCATCCCTACCGTTTCCTATCTCCAGGCCAAGAGCAAGCACTCTCCTGCCAGTTTTCCAGCCCGATGGCATGACCTGAGGCTGGCTGTCCATCATAAGCTTGATGCAGAAGGAGGAGGGACAGCCAGGCCTAACTCAGCCATGCTTCTGCCTCCTTGTGTTTATCCACAGCATGGGCACTGCCTCTTAGAACTGAGCTCATCTTCTGGGAAGCAGTCCCTGCCAACAGACCACCAGCCCANGGACCTCCTGTTGACCCAGGAGGAGGGAGAGGGCAGGAACAGCAGGAACCTCAGCATTGGTCTCAGTGCCCTCTGTTTTTACTCTAAACACCCCTAACAATGTACCATGATTAGTTGCGGCTCAGGCCCCCTGACACCCCTTAACCTGGAAAATCAGGCAGACTTTCCCGACAGCAATCAGCTCCCAGACACATCGAACCGTAATGTGATTACTCCATTTACCAAAATGCAAAGAGAGATACTTGAGGCGTTTCTGATTAGGGCTGACATTATCCCTCTAATGGGGCATGGCATTAATCAAAGCTGTTGCTATGACTATGGCAACGGTGGGGAAATAACCCCAGCTTGATTCTGGGCCTACCCAANGGTGCCACTGAGGAAGAGGTCAGCTTTTGTTAAGGACATGGCACAAGAATNGTTTCTTCCTGCTTGAGAAGGGCTCTCTATTGAAATCACCCCATCGGCCAGAAAGAGGCCTCTGTGTTCTTTCATGACTTCGGGTGCTCTGGTTCCATGGCTCAAGATGACTTGATGACATTGTTCTATCGAGCACTGTGTGTGTGAATGCTGGGGGGTGGAGGGGAGACCAGGCTGATTTGTGGGGCTGTCAGAGCCTTCTGCTCTCCAGAGTTGTATCTTAATTGTTGACTGGTCCCCTGAGAATTCTGTGGGGCATGAGAACCTGGGGAGGGAGGAGAAATACCCTTAGAAAGGCTAACTTTCCCATGGTATCAACACTCTGGCTTCTGCTGATCACTCCATTCCAGACCTCAGAAGCATTTGGCAGGAGACAAGCCCATAACTACACACCCTACAAGAGCAGATAGAAAAACAGAGGCAGAACAAAATGGGCCCGAGAGGCCCAAATGAAAACCTTCTGGCCTCTGCTCTAGGTGGCAGGGAACTCATGATCTGGAAGACGCATCTCCNGAGGGATCAGACGACGGTGCTGGGGACAGCCATCAGAACCTGGTTCTAGTTTGCTAGTGGTGGATTTTCCGTAGACCCAAGCCTACCTTTTCTCGGGTGCAACCNTGATCAAAAGAGAAAACTCCAAGGGTATCAATGTAGTGGGTGTGAACACACACACGATGCAGGAGCACACTATGTCCACAGTCAAGAATTGCAATCAACAAATCTGCTTATTGAGGCTGGGGAAATAACTCAGTTGGTAAAGTGCATATGCATATGCATATGCATAGGAGACATGAATTAGATTCCCAGAAAGAATCTCTATTTAAAAGATGGACATGGGGCTGGAGTTTTAGTTAAGAACACATACTGCTCTTCTAGAGGACCTCAGTTCAGTTTCCACATCAGGTGGCTCACAACTGCCTGTAACTCCAGCTCTGGGGGTTCCAACATCCTCATCTAGCTTCCATGAGCACAGGCCCACACATGGGCAGGCATACTAATACACACACACACACACACACACACACACAAAATCTTAAAAAAGAAGAAGAAAGAGAGAGATGAACATAATGTCTCACGTTTGTAATCTCAGCACTGCAGAGGAGAGAGGTGAATCCCTAGATAAACCTCTCCCTGCTTGGCCAGTGAGAGACCACCTAGACATAAATAAATTATGGGATAGCACCTGAGAAATGACACCTAAGGTTGACTTCCGGCTTCCACACACATGCTTACACACACACACACACACACACACACACACACACACACACGCACACGAAATCTAGTTATCATCCAAGTCCTTTGCAGAATTTTCTCAGACCCTTGATCTTCCCTATCATCAAGATGGGGACAATGAAATCTACCCTGCTCCCTCCCAAGGGAGTAAGATAAAGCCACTATTTCTGCAGGAAAGAGACTTATGAAGCCAAGAGCACAGAAGGGTTGAAGCCCGGAAGCCTGGGCCCCAGCATTAGAAACTCACAGGTCTGGGAGGTGCCAAGGTCTTGGGTGGGGGGAGGGGGGCATTTAAAGCTTCCAAGGAGAGCACCNCTCTCCAGGACAACAGCAAGTACTACCTTGTGTGAGTCTTATTTCCANAATGAACTTTTATTTTTAATGGGGGCAAGAATTTTTAAAATAAAAGGCTTTTATGAGGATCAAGATATAGAAATATGTGAAAGTGCATACAACCCTACACCCTGGATTCCTAATTAATGTTCAAGTCCCTCATTAGAGGCCACTGTCTCTGTTTGGGGGTGGGGGTGGGAGGGAAGGGTCTTGTCCTCAGGGGTAAGACATCAGACATCGGACAGCACCTCACTTCTTAGCTNTGTGATTGAGCGCATGGCACAGACACCAAGTGACAGCCAACACTTGTAACCTTCTACATGCTTGATCTCACTTAATTATAGCAACAGCCTGGTGAGGCGGGCAGGGATCATTGTCACCACCCTGTGAAGTGACATCATAGGTGATTCAGGCAGTCAGTGGTGGTGGAGCTGGGATTTTAGCCCAAATTTGTCTCATTCCAAAACTGAAGTTCTTTCCACGACCTTCTTGGCTAGAACTGACCTGAGTCAATTTTGTTATTCACTGTTTAGATGGAAGAGGTCATNGGGCCACAAGTCCCTGTGTGCTATAATGAAAGCAGGTGTCACGGAGAATTCTGCCATGCAGGTTCTCATTTATTAGCTAAGCAGGTACAAAAATAGGCATGTGGCTTACCCTGAGAGCTCAGACACATTCCCTGTCATTGTCCTTTTAGTGCCCTNCCAGAGCGTTACATGAAAGCTTTGCTCAGGGCATAGGTGACTTCTTTTTCTTTTCTTTTCTTTCTTTTTTTCCACCAGGATCCAGCTAACTTTGTCATAGGGTCAGCAGGGGGAAAAATATCTCTGGTGATCAGCCAGATAAACACAGGATCCACTGGAGTCATGAGCTCTCAGTACTATTCCATTTAACANACACAGGAAGGCCAGTCAGAAAGCTACCAGAGCATGCCAGNCTGAGCTGACAGGCTTTGCTCAGTGGCTGTGGGGGAGGGGAGAGGAACTGGATCATTCACAGAGCTCAATATGAGCTGCCCCTGGTTCAGATTCCTAGCAGCCGTCACAAAATGCCATATACCACCAGCAATGGGCTCTTACAGAGTTCTGAAGCCTGGAATCTGAAACCAAGTTGTCCCCTCCGAAGGTTCTGGAACAGGTCCTTCCCTCCCTCCCTCTCTCCTGGTTCCTGGAAGAAGTCCACAATCTCTGGTATTACCTGGCTCCTTGTGGCCATGTTCCAGTGTCCATCGTTACTATCACATGGGTTTTTGGTATGTATGTGTGCATGTCCGTGTCTCTAAAAGGTCACCATTATACTGCATTCAGGGAACATCCTGACCCAAGATGCCCTTAACTTAGTTAATTACATCTGCATGATGCTGTCTTCTAATACTTACGGTCTAGGTATCTGAGTGGACATAAAAGTTAGGGGACACTATTCACCCCAATGCAGGCGCTTACAGCACGTCAACTGCTGTGGAGAAAGGAGACAAAGGAAAGAGAACAGTGGGTGAACACATCTTTAATCCCAGTGCTCCAGAGGCAGATGCAAGTGGATCTCTATGAATTTGAGGCTCTACATAGTGAATTCAGGCAAGCCAAGGCTGTGTAGTAGAATCCTGTCTCAAAAAAAAAAAAAATCCCACAAAGAAAGACTGTTGGGTTGCTCAGTAACATCAGGAAAACAGGCAGGTGGTGACTCTACTGGAGTAAGCACATGATGCTGGTGCAGGACAGGTNAGACAGCTCATCCCAACACACAGGATCAGAGAAGTAGCAGAGACAGTGGATTGGCAAGTAAGTTCGAGGGTTTGGCTGCAGGGGCAGAGGGTGAGTTCTTTGAGGCAGGAGAGTCTGAGGTAGACAGCTGGTGATAGATAAAGCCAAAGTGGTAGCAAGGATTGAGTATGAAGTGTCTCCTCTGCCAGTCTGAGAAGGCTGGAATCCATCTGGAGAAACACAAGGAGCCACTGGCATCCTTTGAGCAAGGGAGGGATGGACNTGGTACCATTTGTACTTGGAAGTGCGAGAAGGAGAGGTTGGAAAGGTTTATGGAGAGGGAAAAGTTAAGGGCCAGGAATGACCAAGTCCTGGTATGTGACAGCANCCCTGGAGATGAGGAGAAGGGGACTGACTTAAGATTTACTCAGACGCAGGAATCAACTGAGTTTTAGTTTTGGGTTTTTTTTGTTTTTGGTTTGGTTTGGTTTGGTTTTTGGTTTTTCGAGACAGGGTTTCTCTGTGAAGCAGTCCTGGCTGTCTTGGAACTCACTCTGTAGACCAGGCTGGCCTCGAACTCACAGAGATCCTCCTGCCTCTGCCTCCCGAGTGCTGGGATTAAAGGCGTGAGTCACCATGGCCCGGCTCAAATGAGTTTTTGATAGACAAAAATTTGTTGTGNACAGGGGCTAGTGATGACTTACAAGGTGTTCTGTTTGGGGTTTGTTCATTTCCATTCTTCAGGCACCAGGAAATGTCGAGGTCAGAGTCCTAGTTTAAGAAGCAGGAGAAGAGAAACCAATGGTCAGAGAACTGAGAGAAAATCGCAGTCGNGTGAGAAGAGCCTGGATTTACATGTTGGGGCTTCAAGCAAAGAGCCCCTGGACACCAACTCTAATNAAAACTAGCACTCAGTTTAGGAGACAGCNGGAGGAGAGGACTGTCAGGAGAGGATGACCCCTGAGAGCTTTGCCGACTAGAAAGGATGGATGGTGTGTGAGGCCAAGACCAAAGGACTCTGCANTGGGAGGCTTCCTCAAGCCATGGCATCCCCANGATCAGTGGGTGAAGGACGATTGTCGCAATGTTTTNTTTATTCAGCTACCTGTGATGACCAACCATTTAGATTTGCCTAGGACTGGTTCAGTTTTAAATCTGAGATCCTAGCATCCCAAAAACCTCTTCTGCCCAAGAAAGCCAGGGCGGTCAGTCACTCCAGTTCACAAATACTGCCTGTGCCTCTGCTACACACCAGAGTTGAGCTGAGTGAGATTAGGAATGCACAGAGCAGGCTCTGACACAGCCCACAGCCTGGAAGGGGGAAAGGTGGATCCCAAGCTCTTAAAACCTGGGGAATGGGGTTGGGGATTCAGCTCAGCAGCAGGGTGCTAGAGTACAACGTGTGAAGCTCTGGACTCATCCTCAGTGTTGTGAAGATAAATAAAGCCTGTGGGTGGTAGGTTGGGATTGCTCACTATGACTGTCAAGGGCAAGTGACAGGAAGATGGCTAGGTTGGGACTTTGGCTAGGGTTCAGAAGTGCATAAGACTTGGGTGGTGCAGTCATAAGAGTATGTGAGTAGGAGAAATATTAATTTCTATTATCAAACTGGGAGAAGCTGAGCACTATCGTGTATGTGTGTGTGTGTGTGTGTGTGTGTGTGTGTGTGTGTAATTAAAGCAGATTCTTTTTTGTTTGTTTGTTTGTTTGTTTGAGACAGGGCTTCTCTGTTTAGCCCTGGCTGTCCTGGATCTTGATCTGTAAACCAGGCTGGCCTTGAACTCAGAGATCCACCTGCCTTTACCTCCTGAGTGTTGGGATTAAAGGTGNGCAACACCACTGCCTTGCTTAAAGCAGTTTTTTTTTTTTTTAATTTAACTTCTTTACTGATTCTTTGGGAGTTTCACATCATGCACTCCAATTCTGCTCACCTCCCAGTTCCCCCATATTCTCCCCTCACCCCTGCAGAACCCCCCACAAAAGAAAACAAAACAAAGTAATTAAAGCAGTTTCTTAAGAACTACCTTAAGTTTCTTAAGTTAATAGGAGAANTTATTTCTTCTAAGGCTGTAGATATGCAGGACCTGAAACTATATAGAGGCAAGGGGGAGGTGTTCACTCAGGATAAAANGTGCTTAATTCAGATAGTATCAGAGGAATTCAGTCACAGTTCAGAGGTGAAAGCCCCTGCCAGTGCACATCCTTACCCTTCCCTCCCCTCCCACCCCCCTCAGTCACACCCTTACCCCAGTGTAAATTTCCAAAGTTGTAAAGCACTACCACATCTAATGGCTTAACACTAGAGGAATTCGTTCTCTCACAGCTGTGGCAGTCACAAGTCCCACATGGGGGAGGGGGGTCCTCAAGGCTCCAGGGGAGAGGCTTCTCCTGGCCTCTTACAGCTTCAGGAGGCAGTTGGAATAGGTTGATGTTCTTTGACTTTGTAACCCCACCTCCTGCTTCTGTCTCCTCATAGCCTTCTTACCCGTGTTTCTTCCTGTGTGCGCCCCTGTCCCATCTCTCTCTGCTTTATTCTTACNGACATCTGTTACTGGGTGTGGTGTGCATGTCTGTAATCCCAGCACTCAGGAGGCCCAGGCAAGAGACCATGAGTCTGAGGCCAGTCTGAGCTCCATGGTGAGATCTAGTCTCANAAATAAAAAATAAAATAAAAAATAAAAAANATTTGTCATTGGGCCCACCCAGATAATCCAAAATGATCTCATCTCAAAATCCTTCAAGTAAGCACATACTGCAAAGNCTTTTTTTTNCCCCAAATAAGGCCACATCCACAGGTCCTGAGGCCTAGGACTCAGACCTAGATTCTGGGATCCTCAGTTTGACCTATCACACGTTATTAGTATAATTTGAGTCCATTTTCTCTTCCTGTGCATTACAAAGGGCAAGGAGAGCCACCTAATCTTAGGAGCAGAAAAGATAAGAACTCCAGAAACAGCTGTCTAGTCCGTGCACTGTGTAAGTGCACTGGGCTAAGGGGCAGGACACTGAGCTATCCAGCACCACAGCCACCNTGAGAAAATGGCATCCTCTGTGTCTCACAAAGGTGCTTGCNTCCCCTGNCTCCTCAGCACCNTGCCTGCTTACGAGGACTCCTTTTTACTGATTTGAACAAAGGTACCAATAGCCCTGGGAGATCCTGGCTGTTGATGTTCATCACCAGACGATAGTTAGGGTTGCTATTGCTGTGATGAAATCCCATGACCAGAGCAACTTGGGGAGGAAAGGGTTTTTTTGACTTATACTTCCATATCACTGTTCATCACTGAAGGAAGGACAGGAACTCAAGCAGGGCTGGAACCTGGGGGCAGGAGCCGGTGCAGAGGCCATAGAGAGGTGCTGCTTCTAGCTTGCTCAGCCTCTTTCTTATAGAATCCAGGACCACCAGCTCAGGAATGGCCCCACTCACAGTGAGCTTGGCTCTCCCTCATTAATCACTAATTACAAAAATGCCCTACAGGCTTGCCTGTAGCCTGATCTTATAGAGGAGCTTTCTTAATTGAGGTTCCCTCCTCTCAGATGACTTTAGCTTGTGTCAAGTTGACATAAAACTATCCAGCGCACCAGGACTGTCTTTAGTGGTAGCTAATAAGAGGACACAATCCCACCTAATCAGAAACATCTTCAGGATCCTGCAAAATCCATCACACATCAGGAGAGATGGAAGAGGAACTGGTTATCTCTATGGGACAGTAGTAGCATGAAGACTAGTTAAAGGGAGAACCTATGTAGCTGTGTTCCCCGGGCCTGGGCAATGCACTGAGTGGAAGCACATCACTCACACTGCTCTAAGCAGCAAAGCCTCAGCCCTCTTTTGCCAGGATGGAACTGTGAAGCTAAACTGAGGCCTATTCCCAAAGCTACTACCCCTGTCCCTATACTCCGTAAGGGTTTCATGTTATTGTTGTTTTCTCTTCTGGACAGTAGCTCTCATGTCCCAGGCTGTCCTTGAACACCCTCTGTAGTTGAAGATGACTTTGAACTCCTGATCCTCCTGCTTCCACCTCCCCAGTGCTGGGATCACATGTGTGTACCACCCTGCCCAGTTTACATGGTGCTGAAACAGGGATAAAGGGTCACCCCCTCCACTGATACCAAAGTCCCTTAGATATGTCCAATCCCCAAAGCCCTTCCCATTCTGCCATGTTATTGGGTTCTGACAATGATGCCCTATGATAAGCCCATTTTACAGAACAGGAAGTTGAGCTCCAGGGAAATTCAGGTTTTGCTCAGAAGGAGGCTGGTTAGTTTGGGGGTCTAGGTCATTCCAGCCATTCCTGTGTTTCTGGGAACTGACAGGCCGGGCTGTTATCAAAAGAGCCTCAGCCCAAGTCCCAGGTGTGTCGTTTAACCCACCAGGGACATTTTTCTCTGTAAATAAAAAGGAATAACAATTATCTTGCCTGTGATGTCACCATGGAATAGCCAATAAAAATGATTAAAAAGCAATCGGCAACAATTGAAATCAAACATAATAAGAGAGTAAATAGCTGTGTTCTATTGGCCATGGGAACTTAGATATAATTAAAAAAAAAAAAAAAAGACCAATCCCTGGGTGTCTGCAGGAGTTTGCAGGAGTCATTAGTGAGATGGAAAGAAAAGTGTTATTTTCTTGATGGTTTTATTAATAAGGAAAAATGTAGATGTGTACTGTATGTCAAAAAATGAGATTTTTTTTCNAGTAGCATATGGCAAATTAATCATTAAGGCTCTCTCATGGCTCAGACACACTTAATATGTTCTCTGCGGTGTGTGTGCAGAAAACCTGCACAATTCCATTACAGTGACTATTAAATGATTCATCAGGGCCACTTCCCCAATAGACGAAGAGTCTGCTGCTTATTCACGCTTCCCTCTTGGTAAGCTTTATTATCTCAACTGTGTTTGCCAGTGACTAATTAGAGGGGATGGTACCAGCTAATTGCTGGAAATTTTCAGAACGGTGCAAAGTATTTATTTTGAGGTGGGGGAGAGAGAGGAGGGGGGTGTTACAGTTCTGTCTTAGGCAGCAGAAGGGAAGGCAGTGTGATCATAACAACGTGTGGCTGTGGGTCCTGAGGAGGCTGGCAGCATTGAAACATGCAACGTGATTGGTTCACGGTCTGGATCTGGGGATAAGATGCTAAGATTGCCTTTGATACCCTGAGGGATGCAGGCCACAGCTGGCTTCAAGCTTTGTGACCTTAAATTCCAGAAGCTTGAGTTTGGCCTTGAGAACCTTTTTCCTGGGCTGAAGAGATGTTCAATTGGTAAAGGGCTTGCTATTTAATCATGAGGACCTAAATTAAAAAAAGAAAAAAAAAAAAGGCATGGTGGCATGCACTTGTAATCCCACCTCCAGGAGGATGGAAACAGATAGATCTCTGAGACTTGCCAGCTAATTTTGTGTCCCAGCCTAATGAGAGACCCTGTCTCACAAAACAAAGGTGGTTGATGTCCCGAGGAATGATACCTGAGGTTGGCTGCTGGCTTATACATACACATACTNCCCTGAGCCACATACACACAAGCACAAAAGAGAACTTTTTTCTCTTATAATCTTTAATCTGAGAAAGGCATGGAGGAGACAAAACCAGGTTCAGCAGAGACGTCAGANGCAGGGGTGATAAGAGTAGATAAGTTCCAGGTGATAAGAAGAAGTACAAAGTGATAGACAAGGGCAGGTTTCAAAGACACAGCAAGCTCTCCTCTGTGGGAAACAATGAGATCCAGAGAAGCAATGCTTAGGAGCCCATGCTTATCGCCCCTAGAGGTCTGACATCTAAGATTCTAGAATGGGAAGCTGGAGGAAGCAAGTATGTCACTATATGAGTGAGCATTCATGACATGAGCATGGCCATGGCAAGGACCCCAATTCCTCAGACCCACGGGAATGGCAAGGCCTTCCCCAGGTCAGGCTCAGGGGAATAGCTTGCCCTTCCCCAGATGGGAGGAAGGATGTTGACAGTGTGTACAGAAAGTGTCAAGTGGAGCTTCTTCTTCAGGTGACCACAGCCTGGAACTACAGAGACGCCCCTACCTCGATTAGCTAACATACCTCCTCACAGCTGCATATAATAAATTCCTTGAATTTCCAGGCTGCTGGTGCATCTCCATCGGAGTACATGGCCTATCTGATCTCAGTTTCTACGTGTGTGTGTCCATTGTTTCCTCATTCCCCATCACCCCAGTCAGTTCAATCCCTAAGCCATGTAGGCAATGACAGGATGGGGCAAGATAGAGACTCTTTTCTAGAGAGAAAAGTGGAAGAGAATAAAGACTAAATCTTAAAAGCAAAGAGTGCCCTGGGAGGAAGAGGGATGATGCTGAGCTTGAGANTGGTTCTATACAGAGATGGATGGCGTGCTCACATTCATCATAAAGATACATTGACACCACTGTCATCCTTGAGCTATCTGCTTGGATTCAACAGTGGACAATGCACTCAATATCTGTGCCCCTCCAAGTGTGCCTTATTTCCTTTTGCGGAAGACAGGAAGGAGAAAGTGGCTCCCTAACAGCTAGCTTTGGCCATGCAAATTCTTCTAGCAATTAAAGGCACTCAAACCAAATCTAATTTACGAAGTCAACTAGACATTCTTTCCCTGTTCCTACCATTACTCTGCTCAGAAGTAGTGGGAGATAGAGGCTGGTGGCACCCCTCACTTCTCTGCAAAGACTGGGCCTTGATACCGTGACCTGAAGGCCACGCTGTGTTCACTATAGTCACCGTCACTTTTCACAGCTGGTCTCAGGCTGTCATGGAGCTCAAAAGAGACTTGGGGTCCTCAGATGGGTGACTCAGATGGATGGTTTACTCTCTCTCTCTCCCTCTTTCTCTCTCCTTCAATTCCCCCTCAGTCCCCCCTCTCTCCCTCCCTCTCTCCCTCCCTTTCTCCCTCCCTCCATCTCCCACACATACACCTGATTCTCTGGTGTCAGTGGAGACAATTTGGAAGAATGTTGTCTCCCACAGACCTCTCCTCCACTGGAAACCACTTGAGGACAGGACAGAAGACGACTTTATGTTGTCCCCTNCATATTTANCGGGGAATGGAGTATGACCCTAACATCATCTTTAGTCATATCTTGCTTAGCTTTGAATTAGTCGTGTTCAGACTAGGTCTTCTTGATTGACTACGTGATCTACNTATCCAATATTTTACATTCTGCTTTATCAAACATGTCTCATTTCATTTCTCACAAGGAANCATGTATAAATAGCCCCATTTTGCAGATGAGGACAGTGAAGCCTGAGGAGATTGTGCAACTTTCCCAAAACCACATGGCTTCTAAAGTGGAGACTTTCTTGCCCCATTTACCCAGCACACCTCACATGACCAGCACCCAGTNAGGACCTCTAGAGCTGATTTCACATGTAATTTATTCCTCACTTCAAAGGAAACTCTAGTACCCAGAGCTAAGGACAGCAGGCTTGGCTTAGATAGAAATGATTCCGATGCTTCATGGATGGATTCCTTTACACTGTTGTGGCCGTATCTACACTAACTAGAATTACTGGGTAAATACAGGATATGCAGATACATTTGAATGTTCAATAAAGAAAGGGTAGTTTTCATCACCCATGCCTAGGCTCCCAGTCATACTTGGGACATATGAATACTGAAATATCATTATTGTTTATCTCAAATTCCCTTTTTCCTGGGTGTCCTGTATTTTCACAAGCTAATGCTAATGATCCTAACCGTAATTAAGAAGTTCCTCCCAGGGATGCAGAGGACTGTGTCCAAAGCTGTGGTGTGAAGTGGCAAAAAAAAAAAAAAAAAAAAAGACAACAGTAAGAAGAAAAGCAGCGAACCCATCCAGCATGCCGCTCTGCAGAAGGGCACTAGTCTAACGTCATGTAATAACTCACTGTAGCCTGACAAAGNCCAACAAGGCTGGCATCTCTGACCCTTTCATCTTACAAACAACTGAGGAAGAGAAACTTGCCCCAAGACTGGCAGTCAGCAAGCCAGAGGGCTGGAATTCAATCCGTGGTGTCAGTTCCTGATACTAGGTGCTTACCTGTTACCTCTTTTTGTGGGGAATGATGCTTAACTGGCCAAGTTACAAAAGGCTCCTGCAACTCCAGCTTACACAAACAATTTAGATCTGTTTTTCCTCTGATACATGCCACACTTTGGAGTGGCGGTGATCTAAGGAGAGTTTAAGTTTGTTTGTTGACGGGGTCTTGGAGTCACGATGTAGACCAAGCTGACGCAGAGAGACCCTCCTGCCTCTGTCCCATGAGGGCTGCAGTTAAAGACATGCACCACAATGCCTAGAAAGAGCTGAGTTTTTAGAATACAAGTTTCTTATTTAGGATGTATTGTATGTTAATGTTTTAAAATTTGGAGTTTAAAAAAGTTACTGAAAACTACAGAAAGTGTAAAGAATCTAAAAATCACCTTCCTTTTCCTTATTAACATGCAACAAGTCTTCCCCACAAGTCTTTTAGTCATCCTGTGGACTCGTGTGTTTTCTCAATTCCTTTTTTTAAAATAGAATATTTTTTATTCATTTTTTGACAATTTCATTCATGTGAACAATATTTTTCCTCTTCCACTCCCCCAGGTCCCCTCAACATATCCACTCCCCACTTCATGTCTGCTCCTTTTTGCTTCTGTAACTCACTCAGGCCGATCAGTGCTGCCTGCTGGAATGTGGACTGATCTTGGTGGCTTGATTTTGTGCTGGTAACCATGGCTACAGTGAGTTCATGAATGCAGTGGTCCCGCCAGGTCCAGGAGACAGCATTTCACAGTGCTCCTTCCCAACCTCCAGCTCTTACATTCTTTATGCCTCCTCTTCCGCAATGTTCCCTGAGCTTTGGGTTGGGGGTTAACACGGATGTCCGGCTGAGCATTCAGGATCACNTCCAGCACTTTGACTGCCGACTGTTGTAGAGAAGCTTATCTAGCCAACAGATTGTTATACACNCCATTGCTTTCTAAAACAAAGCAAGAATCTGTACCATAACTAAGTTCATTGTGAACATGTTTCTCTTTCTGAGTGACCACCAAGAATGTACCCCTGTTTATGTGCTGAAGTCCTAACCCCTGATGTGACTGGATTTGAAGGAAGTAATTAAATGGGGGAGGCCTTGTTTCATTGGATCTGTGTCTTTTTGTTTCTAATTGAACTTTATTTTGTGTATGGGTGATTTGCCTGCATCTATGTGTGCACTTACATGCATGCCTGATGCCTAGGAGACCAAAAGATTGGATTCCTTGGAACTGGAGTTACAGACAGTTGTGAACCACCATATGAGTGCTGGGAATTTAACCCAGGACCTCTGAAGGGAGTAGCCAATGCTCTTAACCATAGAGCCATCATTTCTCCAGCCGCAGGATTTGTGTCTCTATAAAAGATAACAGGCAGCTGGGCAGTGGTGGCACACACTTTTAGTCCCAATACTCTGGAGGCAGAGGCAGGCAGATCTCTGTCCGAGGCCGGCCTAGTCTACAGAACGAGTTCCAAGACAGCCAATGCTACAGAGAGAGATCCTGTCACAAAACAAACAAACAAATAATTAAGTGGTTCAATTTCTCAATCTTGTTAATAATTTCAAGGCAGGCAGTGGTGGCATACACCTTTAATCCCAGCACTTGGGAGGCAGAGGCAGGTGGATATCTGTGAGTTTGAGGTTAGCCTGGTCTACAGAGTGAGTTCCAGCANAGCCAGGGCTACACAGAGAAACCCTGTCTTGGAAAAAAAAAAAAGCTAATAGGCATTCTGATATTTAAGGTTATATCAAGAAGATGAATGTCTGCAACCCAGAAAGAGAACCCAGAATGCTGCTGTATCATGACCTGGAGCTTCCAGCCTCCCTAACTACAGGAGAACACACTGGTGATGTTTAACTCACTCAGCCTATGACATCTTGTTATGGCAGCCCTAGCTGAAAAGGGCACACAGGGGCTGTTCAAAGCTGTAATGCTTCAACTGATGAATATATCAAGAGGTAGACAACAAACTCCCCATCGCTGGTTCTGTAACTTCCTTAGAGATTTAATGTTTTCACAAGCAATCCTTCTTACCCTTTCCTGGCTCCTTAACATAGTCTTCTGGAGACAGAGTCACTGCCAGGGTAACCAAGTATCTACTCCTTGCCCTAAATAGTCTCTCTGGCTTTGTAGTGAAAACTCCAGGTCTTAGGACATCTCTCAGTCCTGGTAAACTGGGACAGTTAGCCATTCTATGTGCTTTCTAGGGCTTTCTTAAATACACTGCAGAATCCTCCACCAGACCTAGAGCAATAGCCACATTCAGTGTATATGAGATTTAGTATCTTATCTGTCATTTACATGAACACATTTTAGCGGAGGTGGCAGGATGTGCAGGAGAAACGGAACAGTGACCTATAACCTCGAAAGAATTAATTCATCTGTGAAGCATCCTAATCAGGAATCCACATTCCAGAGGTGGCTGGTTAGCATTTGAAAGCCCCTAATCAGGAGCCTGCTCTCGGAGCTCACAGCTACAAGCACTAACATAAGTACTTGCTTTAAATACCACCAGCTGAAGCTGCACATCGAGCTTATTAATTAGTGTAAGAGATATTAGAAATAATGTTTCAGTGGCAAAATGCAAACTAGCCCAAAAATCTCTGCCTTATATTAGCAGAACATTTTGAAAAGTCAGATATCAAAACCTGGAAGCCTGACATCTTTGGAACCAAGAGCTCCATGACCTCTACATTTATCAGAGAATTGCAGAGATTTAGATACGTGATGCAGGGGCCAGTCTTGCAGTATTGCAGTGACTAGGACAAGGGTAGCAGAGTTCATTGTCTAGGTATAGGCTAATTGCCCTACAGTACTCAAAACAGGCCAGCACCCAGAATGTCATGGATGCTGGAGAAACTTCTAAGTTATTGTCAAAAACTTTGTGATATTTTTGNCTCAAATTAAACCCCAGACTGGATGACCCAATAACAAATGCCCTATACCCTACACTCCAATGCATTTAGAAAATAAACCAGCTGGTTTTTGTATCTTTTTGCTGTTACTGTGTTGGGGGCTTTGTCCATTTATTATCTTTGCTGTTTCATGAGGCTAGAAACCCAAANCCCTGGGAACCAGGAATTCTGATGTGCAGAGGCAGTAGAAGATGATGTCTCCACCCAAGAAGACACTGAAAGCCGGCCAGTGGTGGTGCACGCCTTTAATTCCCAGCGCTTGGGAGGCTCAGAGGCAGGAGGATCTCTGAGTTTGAGCCCACGCTGATATACAGAATGAGTTCTGGGACAGACAGATATACACAGAGAAACCCTGTCTCGAAAAAACAAAACAAAAGATAACCCTGCTTTGGTCTTTTTTCCTCTCTGCTTTATTCCTCACAGACTGAACGATGNCCACCCNCTTGGATGAGGGTGAACTTCTCCACTCAATTTGTGGANTCAAATACTAGTGTCTCTGGGAACCAACCTCACAGTCCCAGTCAGAAATGGCCTTTCACTAGCTAGCTTGCCATCCATCCTCCCAGTCAAGTTGACACATGGACTTAACTATACAGCTGCCCACCAGAAGATCCACTGAGAACCCGGGTAGGTTGCAGTGCAGAGGAGGAGCANCAGACAGGGACTGGTGATAGTAAAAGAGGTATGGGAGGAGAGGGTGAAACCTGAGGTAAGGTTTGGGGAGGGAAANGGTATTAAGTGCTGGAGACAGCCTGGTGCCCCAGGGGCCAGTGTGTGGGAANCTCAGAGGAACAGAACTAGCCCTGCCACAAGTTGCCTTGGGACAGGTCCCTCCCATCACTCAAGGGAAGAGCCACAGGAGCTGTTCCCCTCCTAGCCCAGTAAGACCTGGCTGCCTGCAATCGGGACCATGCATCTCTATCCCAGTGGTCCTTCACTCCAGTCACGTGTAAGGTCCCTGGGCTCAGGAAGAGATTCTGGTTGAATTTTCTGGACTAGGTCTAAGCATATTTGCTTGTTTGTTTTTTGTTTTGTTTGTGTTTTGTGGAGTTTGTTTGTGATAAGAGTCTTACCATGTAGACCAGGACTGCCTTGAACTCACAGACATCTACTTGCCTCTGCCTCCTGAGTGCTGTTTGTTTGTTGTTTGTTTGTTTGAAATGTTCCTCCAGATAATCCTAAAAGAGACACATATCTAAGATATGCATAATTTATTTCACAAAACCNCAGCACAGAGTATGTAATACTAATGAAGTTTTGGGTTAAGCCATCATTCTTAATGTAGTATATAGGCTAAACTCACCTAAGGGACTATTATGATTTCAGTGTAAAATGTCCCCAACAGGCCCATATGTTTGGATACTTGGTCCCCAGCTGGTGGTGATGGTNTGGGAGGTTGTGAAGCCTTTAGGAAATGGAATTTAGCTGAAGGAACTTGGTTGTAGGGGATGCTGGAGGGGCGGAGCTTATGNGNTGTAGATCAGTTCTGCTTCTGGCCCAAGGTTTCTGCTTCCTAACAGTGGATATGATATAGCCAGCCACTGAAGGCTCCTCTTGCCACAGCCTAGAGCTATTTCCATCACCATGCCTTCTCACCACAGCGGACCGTATCCCCTTAAACTGTGAGCCAGGATAAGTCCCTCTTCCCTGAAGTTGTTTCTTTCAGGTGTTTTTCACAGGAATGAGAAAAGTAACACATACAGGAACTTTCAAAAAGTACTGATGCTTGGACCNCACCTCTGGAGATTGTGCCGTTCTTGGTCTTGATGCAGGCACAGCATCNACATCAGTGGCTTTAAAAATTCCTNCAGTTGATTCTAATGCATGGCCAAGAAGAAACTCACTGGATCAAGGTCTAGGCCAGAAACTGTCAGTGTACTTAAATAAGCAAAGTTCAGAGGCAGTTAGATGGCATCTTAATATTGATATGAGCCAGGCATGGTGGCNCAGGCCTTTCATCCCAACNCTTGATAGGCAGAGAGGCAGGAGAATCTCTGTAAGTTTGAGGTCAGCTTGGTCTATAGAGTGAGTTCCAGGAAAGACAGGACCACATAGAGAAACTCTTGCTCAACCCCCACCCGAATATAAATACTTACTAGTCAAAAGGGAGCTACTGCCTGGTCTTTATTATCCTACTTCAATCAATCAAAACTGTAGCAAACGGCTTCTCTACTTCAAGGCAAATTGGTTCTATCATCAATGTATATTAGAGATGCTTCCTACCTTGTATGAACCTGGAATGAAGAAGATATTATATTGGAAATATAATATAATAACTGCTGGAGCAGTTAAGAGTGCTTGCTGCTCTTCTAGAGGAGCTCAGTTCCTCCCACACNGAGCAGCTCTCAACTGCCTGGAATTCCAGCATCAGGGAATCCAACAATCTCTTCTGGCNTCCTCAGGCACCTACATACATGAAATACATGTAGACAGACATACACAAATACACGTAAATAAATTTGAAAAGGAAATATTACAATAGTTATTTTATTAAGGGTATATTGTCCCAAGGGTCTTAAAAGATCCCACATTTGGATTTTAATTACCAAAGGGTTTGGTTACCTAATATAGGCTTGAGAGATGTCTTTATCCTGTACCTTGAATTAAGCTTTAATATGATGTACAGGTTGAGCACCTCATAGCAGATCCTCTCAAGCCTTCACCAGGTCACATGAACTCTTTTGTCCTAACTTGCTGATAAACATTTGTTATGGAATATTAGTTGAAGATGTGTTACATTCTTTTATACTGTGGGATATTTGTTTAATGATACAAGGATGTGCTGCATTCTTTTGTGTTGCATTTGTTTAACTCTGTAAGGCTGTGTTACTNTGCCTGTCTAAAACACCTGATTAGTCTAATAAAGAGCTGAACAGTCAATAGGTAGGCAGGAATGGATAGGTAGGGCTGGCAGGCAGAGAGAATAAATAGAAGGAGAAAAAGAAAAGAGGGAGGAGTGAGAAAAGGAGGAGAGGAGGACTCC
>LZPO01066303.1:46403-59035 GCA_001675575.1 Neotoma lepida
AACAGCTGGAAAAGGAAGTGAAAAAACTTGAAGGGAGAGGCATGACTACGTAAAAATGGTGGTTGTTGTAGGCAGAGAGGTTCATTCAAAGCTTAAAGAAACTTCTGATCCAGGGGTTTTCTTCTTTTGCTTTGACTTCAGCTGTAGGAGAGTAGGGGTCCTAAATCCTTTGAAAAGGTAGGAAAAATCAGCATCTTGTTTGTAAGTTTGTCTGAAACAAATGGTCACTGCTGCTGTAGGCAGTGTTCTCCAGAAATGCTCAGAGCCTTCAGTCCATAGATGAAAGGGTATGCTGCTACTTTTTGTGTGTCTGCCTGTTGTAAACTTCTCTGGCAGAGCCTGTTTTTCAGTTTCTTTAGGCATTCATTTCAATTGCAAGTTTAAAAAAAAAAATCCATCCTCCAGCAATACAAAGTCTGAGTTTAGTTGCCCTGATGTATTAACTGTGAGACTTAACTTCCTGTTTTAGACCACTTCATAAATAACAAATGCTCACCATGTCGGAAACTGATCTCGTCACTTCTTTCATAGTCCGTCCAGGCTTGCTCTCTGCCATGTATTATTGAAAGTTTGTTAGTGGAGGGAGGAGTAAACTTCAAGGGGACACTAAAATGGATTGTTGGGGAATAGGGAGTTTTTAATGTCACAGAGAGGCTACAGCATAGCAGGGCTCCAAAGGAAAGCTGAGGCCTCAACACCAGAGACAAACATTATGGCATTCAGTCACAACAATTTTATCTGTCAACAGAATAAGCACAATCAAGGGGCTGAATGGTGGGTATATATTGTACTCTCCTCCAGTTCACTTGGTTCAGGGAAAACTATAAATAGTGATACATTCTTTCCCTCAACTCAAGTATGGTCATATGACACAAGCTGACCAATCAACATGTCCCTTCACTTTGGTCCCTGTACCTGGGTCAAAGATAGGCTCATATGAAGATAGCCCAGCCCATTAGAATCTTCTCCAGGACTTCTCTGCCAGAATAATCAAAACAGAACACCTCTTGTCCAATAAAGTCAATCACTGGGCATCTTTGTGAAGCCAGGGATGCTGCAGAATTTCCAAATCATATGAGCCAATAAATTTCCTATATCATTGCAGCTACTTTGCCTTGCATCTAGGTCTGTGACTTAATATTTATGCAGAAGAATGGCCAGATGAGACCTCTAGAGATTGGTCCAGGTGAGTAGCTGTAGCAAGCCTTTTCATCGGCCACCCCTTACATGGTGTTAACCTCTCTTCCATCTTTCACTTCCTGTTTCCTCTCCGTGTCTGTATTGAAATCCTGCACCTAGATTCCTCATCCCAGTTATCTCTCTCTTTCCAGAAGTCCCATCTATTCTATCCTGCCTAGCTATTGGCCATTTAGCTCTTTATTAAACCAATCAGAAGGTACCTTAGACAGAGACATATCTTTACAGTGTAAACAAATATCCCGGAACAAGTAGTGGGAAGTATAAAAGGAGGAAAGGGGAATACAGGGTTGGTGTGATCCTCACTTCAGATTCCAGGAAATGCTTTCACTGCCCTCCTGTCCTTAAGTATGGTGTCAGATCTTATAGATTAGAGCTGCTTAAGAATAGATAAAGCTATAATTCTCATATGCCAAGCTGGCCTCCAACTTGGTATGTAGCCAAGGCCAGAATGCAACCATGCCAGTTTATGCAGAGCTGGGAATCGAGCCCCGGGCTTAATGTGTGCTAGGCACACACTCTACCAACTGAACTGTGTCTCTAGTCCTAATAAAGCTATAATCTACTGATTCCTATTTTAATCATTCACACAAGCCAGAGTCTAGACCAAGTGTCAGCTGCTATGTAACTGACCAAAACAGTCCTTTCTAAAAACTGACCTATCCAGTTGATCTGATTGATCTATCAAGATAGGAGTTGGGAGCGTGGCTGCAGTGAGTCACGACTAAAATCAGCTCAGTAACGACTTTCCAGAGTGTTAGTCCTTAGGGTTTTGAGGAAGCAGGGAAGAAGCTGAGAGAAGCTCCGACCTCATGTGTCTAGACTTTGTGTGCATGATTCTGCTTGTGAGCAATCATCAGGCCATAGGGCCACAATATGTGAGCTGCTTATACATGCCACTCGTACAGCACGTGTTATTTCATCTAATTCTCACAACTACTCTAGAAAGCAGGAGTTTGTCACCCATATTGACACAGGGAAACTGAGGCTCTGAACACCAAGATTTGCACAGGTGACAAAATTGGTCCTTGGATGACCTTGGAGCNGAGCTCAGCACTGGCTTGCTGTTGATGGCCTATGCACTTCCAAAACTGTTTCCCTCCTGCTAGCATTAGGAGGCCACCTACAGCTATGTGTAATGNACTATGCCACTCCTTCAAGAGGACCTGGGGAGAAATCAAATCACACCCACAAATGCTACAGTATTGTTTGGTGCTCTGATAGGAAGGTGGATTTCTTTCATTCTTTTTTTTTTTTAACCTTTCTTTCTTTCTCTCTTACTTTCTTTCTTTTTTTGATTGTTATTTTTATATACTATCCATGTGTGCTGGTGCGGTGTAAGACAAAAAAATGTGACTGGAGAGACAGCTATGCATGCTGGGAACCAAACTCATATTTTTTGGTTGTGAGCCTAGCCTTTAATGGCTGAGCAATCTCTCTAGCCCCCATCCACCCCACCTCACCTAAGGGGAACTGTTAAATGCCTAGAAATGCTTTAATAAAAATCTTAGTTCAGAGCCGGGTGGTGGCGGCGACGCACACCTTTGATCTCAGCACTCAGGAGGCAGAGGCAGGTGGATTTCTGTGAGTTTGAGGACAGCCTGGTCTACAGAGCAAGTTCCAGGACAGCCAGGGCTCCACATGTTTTTGTTTTGTTCTTAATTTTTCTTTATTTTCATTGGTATGTATGTATGTGTGTTCGCCTACATGTATGTCTGTGCACTGTGTGTGAAGTGCCCTGGAGGCCAGAAGAGGGCATTGGCTCCTCCGTGACTGGAACTACGAATGACTGGGAGTCACCATGTGGATTCTAGAAGAATCCAGCATGTGGGTCATCTAGAAGAGCAGCCAGTGCTNTTAACCTCTGAAGCATCTCTCCAGCCCTACATAGCTTTTTAAAATAATATATATTATATTTAATATTATATATACAATATATATGTATATATTATTAGTTCTTAGGGAATTTTGTAGGTTTTTTTTATTATATTCACCCCTATCTCCAACTCCTCCTCTCATATCCTTCCCCGATTCCCTATCTACCAACTTTGCATCTTTTTCTATTTTTTTAAATCCGTGAAGTCCAATTTGTGCTGCCCATATAATCTTGGATTTGTGAANTTCCACTGGAGCCCAGTCAACGCAGGGGCTCTACTCTGGAAGAAAGCTGACTCTGCCTCTCCTAGCACTTATCACTTGCCAGTAGCTCTGTGGCTAGGAGTGGGGACTTCGTGTCCACTTCTCTCCATGCTGGGAGTTGGTTTGGCTTGAACTGGCACAGGTCTTGCGCATGCTGTCAAAAGTGCTTCAAGTTCATATGTGCAGCTGCCCTGCAGAAACTCACAGACTCCCCAACACACGCACGCACGCACGCACGCACGCACACACCTGGCTTAGTGCAAGTGTCTCCTAGCCTGTGGTTAAGTTGAATGCTTCATTCACTTACAAATTACTGCTTTAATGTTTGTATCCTTAACTAAAATGTTGATGGAATGAATTTTAGTCACACATTCCCCAGCTCTCCCAGACTGTCAGAAGGACCTACCAATTATCTGCCCAGTGTTTCTCCTTAGGAAATTATGAGAGAAAAAAAATGGAATTCCTCTAATTACTTTGCACTGGTTTTGTGCCCCTGTAAATCTGCCTGTCTCAGAGACTGAGCCACCTGGGATGGTTTCTTTAGCAAGACACAGTAACACCTGTGAAGAGGCAGCCAACCGCCAGGTAGAGACGACACGTGCCTGGTGGCAGGGCAAAACAGACTAGCTCTGGGAGCCCCACCTCCCCAAGTGTGTTCTTCATAGTGTTATCAGGGGGATTACATGAGAGAGTATACATGAAAAACTCTTGCTTAACAGTGAGGTGCTGTGCAAATGTGAGCTGTTATAAGCAGGTGGCGTGTGCCAGGGAGATTACCTTTTGCCAGGGGGTAATCATTTCAGTTTATGTAACACTTTTCACTCCAGGAGCCCCGAGCCCTTGTGAATATTACCCTAAGAAACATCACTGGAAATGAAACGCATCTAAACNGAGTCTAACAAATGGAGGTACCAATTACCACAACGATGACAGTCTTAAATGAGAACATCAACATTTTGACATATCAACTCTGGAGGATGCTGCCTCTGTGGTCCCAACACCTTCAGACAGGGGGGGGGGGGATCAATTCTCCATGTTAATGTTTTCCCATCAGTGTCGACTATTTGGCTGAGCTGAGAAGAGAGAAACAGAAATAGAAAAACATCTTAAAATATGCATTTTATTTCCCTGTAGCAGTACATCAGAAAACNCAACTGTAACTCCCGGAGTCTTTCAAGAGTTTTTCTCTCTCTCTCTCTCTTTTTCCTTCTTCTTATTTTTGTTTTTGTTTTTTGTTTTCCAGTGGTAAAGAGAGAGAAGAAACGCTGTCATTATTGCAATGATCAAACACAGAGACAAAGAAGCCAAGGTAAGTAAGATAACCAATTACAGAACTGCCAGTCTTTGTGAATTGGGCTCGGTCCAAACTACGGTGCAAACGGATTTGAGGATGTGGAGAAGGAGATGCAGAGAGGGCTGGGAAGAGAGAGCTGCCAAAATACAAGCCAGGGAGGCTTAGCGAAATTGCCCCCGGCGCTCTGGAGGCAGTTTAATCAGGCAGAGCCCTGAACATTCCCATGCACCAGTCCCATTGTGTGCGCTCCCTTGCAGATCTGGCTTCTGGCTCTCTCCCTTTGTTTGGGTAGCTAGGCATGAAAAAGAATCATCTGCAACCAGAGCTCCGCTTAATTCTCAGTTCCTNTCTGGAAATGGCTGTTGGCATGGTGAAATGTACTGTGAAAAGGGCACGCTTTTGACTGATCAAAAAGTGGAATTTCAGACCCTCCATCGGGAGTCTTTGTGGACAAAGCCAAACGGATTCTCAGAAAGTGACAGAAGAGCCCTGCACTTCTGAAGTAATTTGTGTCGCCCCAGCATCACTGTATTCTTGCCAATGACAAACAGGAGCCCCGACAATTTGTCTTCTCCGTCTTGGCAAAGGCAATGATAGTTGGGTTGCTTCTCGCTGGAAAAAAGCACTAGTCACTCTTTTCTGTCACTCTGCCTGTAGCCGAAGGTCAGCTCACATTACTGACTGAACTGTCTGGAATCCGATGAAGAACCAGGGAAATTCAGCAGAAGAGGCTTAAAGATTTGGGATCCTTTTATTCACCCTCCAGCACTTAAATCGGAGCGTGATACTCACTGGATAATGTAGAAAAAGCCTCTGGAAAACAGAAATTCAGATAAATACTTCATTCTTCTGCTTTCAACACGTCCGTGCGCCGTCATTTTCATGCCCGCCCTCCCCACACACCCTGAGTCAGGAAAACCACTGTATAATATAGTTGCTTTTTTTAACTCTAATTTTTTTAAATCAACATACAGTGATGGGTTTCGTTATGAAACCTTCATACATAGATGTCATTATATTTTGTTCTTACCCCNTTCTCTACTGCCCTCCCATCTCCTTTGCTGGGCTCATTTTGATCCCCTTTCTCCTCCCAAATACCACTCACCCCTCTTCTGCTTTCANGTCACATGTATTCTGTTACCTTCTCTTCACCCATTAAAATATCTTCCTTCCCCATTTTTTGTTGTTTTCATTGTTTGTTTTTGTTTTTTGAGACAAGGTTTCTCTGTGTAGTCCTGGCTGTCCTGGAACTTGTTCTGTAGACCAGGCTGGCCTCAAATTCAGAGATCCACCTGTCTCTGCCTCCCTAGTGCTGGGATTAAAGGCGTGCACCCCCACTGCCCAGCCCATGGTCCCCTTTCTACTTTCATGGCCTAACACACACACACACATACACACACACACACACACACACACACACACAGCTTAAACTTCACATTTCTGCACATGAGAAAAAAACATGAACTATTTACTCCTTTTGCTTAATATAATGATCTCCAGTTCTATTCTTTTTCCTTCAAATATCATAATTTCATTCTTTTTATGGCTAAAAAACATTGTGAATATGGACATTTTCTTTATTTTTAATTTGATTTTTTATGTCTTGGAGGACTATATTTTTATTTTTAATTACATATATGTGTGTATTTGCNTGAGTATACACCATTTGTATATATGCAGGAGGAGGCCAGAAGGGNGAGTCGGATTCCCTGAAACTGAAGTTATTATTGGTTGTGAGCCTCCTCATGTGGGTGCTGTGAACTCTGAGCTTCATCAAGAGCAGCAAACATGGGACTGGAGACATGGCTCAGAGGTTAAGAGCACTGGCTGCTCTTCCAGAGGTCCTGAGTTCAATTCCCAGCACCCACATGGTGGCTTCATCAAGAGCAGCAAACATGGGACTGGAGACATGGCTCAGAGGTTAAGAGCACTGGCTGCTCTTCCAGAGGTCCTGAGTTCAATTCCCAGCACCCACATGGTGGCTCACAACCATCTGTAATGAGATCTGGTGCCCTCTTCTGGCGTACAGGTATACATGCAGACAGAACACTGTATATACAACAAATAAATAAAACTTTAAAAAAAAAAGAGCAGCAAACACCCTTAACTACTAAACCACCTCTCCAACCCCAAGTATATATTATATATTTAGCATAATTCCCCCTTTCCATTTCATTCCCCTTCCCTCCTTCTTGTTCCCCTAGACAATTTCAGTTTTGCATTAATATATACACATATTCTTTTGTGTAACTATNTAAGATCTAGGAACCACAAATAAGCTAAAACATCCAACATTTGTCCTTCTGAGACTGGNTTAATTGGNGTAATATGATTGTCTGCAAGTATATCCATTTTCTGGTAAATAACAAAATTCTATCATTAGACACCTAGTTGGTTCCATAACTTAGCTATTTGAATTGCTGCAAATATTTGCAAAAGAATGTGCAAATATCTCAGTGATACAGTCCCTCATTGGAGTCCCTCAGGAGTAGTGTAGCTGGGTCATATGGTAGATAATACTTTTAATTTTAATTTTTTGAGAACTTTTCATACCGTTTGATGGAAGCTGGATGGATTTACATTCCCAACAGCGATGTATAATGGTTCCCTTCTGTCCATGTCTATACCAGCCCCTGATGCTACTTCTTTCTTCTAAGTGTATATACTGCCAAAGCAGCATGAATTTTATTTATTTATTTTTAATTATGTGTATGTTAGGAAGTGGAGATGGAGCTGGAGCTATGGGCAGCTGTGAGCAGCCTGATATGGGTGCTGGAATGGAAGCTGGGTCCATTGCAAGAAGACTAAGCCCTCTTAACCNCTGGTGTATCTCTCCAGCCCCAGTTGATTCTTTCCTTAATGACTAGACTACTTTCTAGCTGGAGTAAGATCAAATCTCAATTTTAAAATATTTGTTTTTATTTTATGTCTATGAATGTTTTGCCTTTATGTGTGAAAGTGCACACTGTATGTACCTGCTCCCCTTGTAGATAAGAAGAGGACATTGGATCCTCTGGAATTGGAGTTAAACACACTTTTAAGCCACCATGTAGATGCTGGGAACCTAAGCCAAGTTCTCTGCAAGAGCAGTAAGTGCTCTTAACCTCTGAGCCATCTCTCCAGCCCTTCAATGTAGTTTGATTTCCATTTCTTTGATGGCTGGTGAGGATGAACAATTTTTAATATGCTTATTGGCCATATGTGTTTCCTCTTTTGTGAACTNCCTGCTCATTGATCCATTTGTTGATTAGGTTGTTTGAATTTTTGTTGTTCATGTGTTTTGTTTATTTTTTGTTTATATATATTGTTTTGTGTATTCTAGATATCAATCCTCTATCAAAAGTTTATTAGTTACTTTTCAATTGCTATGATAAAAAAATACCATAACCAAAAACAACTTATGGAAGAAAAGGGTTTATTGTGGTTTAAAATTTCAGACAGAGTCCATAATGGCATGGGAAACAAGGGTGGCCNGAACAGGAAGCTGGGAGATGATGTCTTCAACAGCGAAGCACTGTAGAAAGAGGGTACTGGAAATGTGGGGCAAAGCTATGAAGTCTTGGAACCTGCCCCCAGTGGTGTACTTCCTCCAGCAAGACTCTGCTGTTGTTTGTTTTTGTTCTTTTTGTCTTTTTGAGGGGCCCACCACCCAGCTCCCAAATAAATCACACACAGAGGCTTATTCGTAATTATGAATGCACAGCCTTAGCTTGGCTTAGTTTCTAGCCAGCTTTTCTTATCTTAAATTATCCTGTCTGTCTTTGCCTCTGGGCTTTTCCCATTCTCTTACCGATATAACTCTTACTCTTACACGGCTTGCTGTGTAGCTGGGTGGCTGGCCCTTGGAGTCCTCCTTCTCCAGCACCTAGCTCTCCTCCTATCTATTCCCTTTGCCTGCCAGCCACGCCTATCCTTTCTCCTGCCTCGCCATTGGCTGCTCAGCTCTTCATTAGTCCATCAGGTGTTTTAGACAGGCACAGTAACACAGCTTCACAGAGTTAAACAAATGCAACATGAACAAAAGTAACACACCTTAAAATAATATTCTACAACACACTACCTCCTACAGATCCACAACCTCCCCCAAATAGTGCCACCAACCAGGGACCAACATTCAAATACATGATCCTGTGCAAGGCATGTCTCATTCAAACCAGCACCAGAAGTCACAGAAACTGGGGGGGACAGGGGCCTCTAAAAGTAGGAGGTTGGGTAGAGTTGAACCTGTCTCTTATACACATCTAGATGTGTATAAGAGACAGCATGTCTCATTCAAACCAGCACCAGAAGTCACAGAAACTGGGGGGGACAGGGGCCTCTAAAAGTAGGAGGTTGGGTAGAGTTGAACATAGGACAGTTGACTGGAAGTTTTCATTAGTAGTGAACAACNTCTAGGGTTCCCTCTCCAGCCTTTTGTGGCAAGGTAGCCAACTCTTCCTACCCCAGGTGAATGCCAAAGGCATCTTCCCTGAAGATGCTAACACAGAAATCTTCTGAATTAGGGACCACCAGGCGCAGCTGAAGAGGAAGTGAAGCTCAAGTAAACTGAGAGAGAAAGTGTCACATCACTTAATAAGCCCAACTCTCCCTCCATCTTCATGCAGGCTTGGATTTATTTGTTTCCTATTGCTGGGATAAAATCCTCTGGCAAAAGCAACTTAAGGGGGAAAGGGGGGGTTGTTTTGGCACGTGATGGTACAGTCCTTCATGGCAAAAAGCTCAAAGTGGCAGGAGCTTGAAGTAGCTATTCACTTCATAACCACAGTCAAGGAGCAGAGAGTAATGAATACATGCTTGTGACTCTGTTCCCCCTTTCCATTCACATGGTACAGGATCCTCTACCTAAGGAATGGTTCCGCTCACAGTGAGCAAGTCTTCCTACCTCAATTAACACAATCAAGATAATTTCCCACAGGCATGCCCATCCCAATATTTTAGAAATACTGTCATTCAAACTCAAAATTACAAATAGTAAAGAGAAAGCCTGTCTCAAAAACTTGAGGATAAGAATGGTATCTTTAATAGCAACCCTAACAGCTGACCCTGACTTATTCTCACCCAATCCTCTCTCTATATGTAACTGCAAATNTGTGGCTCTATAGTTCTGATTGTATATATGGGCTCCTCTTTATATCAGTGTTTTGTTTCTTTAAGTATAGCATATCCACAGGCTACAGTAATGCAAGAAATGTTCTTGGTTCTTAGCCTAAAATGGTATCAAAAATTGCCTTAGCAAAGGAAAAGAGCACCATGGACNGTGACCCAGGACCCTTTGTTCTTTGACTAGTACTTTACTTTCAATTTTCTCTTCTCTTTTGATTGATACTGAAATGGGAACTATAGCACCCAGCCCCAAATATATTCATCATTCTTACAGTGTAGCTAAAAACTGATTTTATCACTCCTTTCTGGGCTGGTGATTGGGGGAACAATTGAACCATGAGCTTGGTTTGATGATTAAGTAAATGGCTTGATGGCATTTGGAAAGGCAGTATTCCAGATCTCCAATTGCCATAAAACTGAAGACACGAATAATGAAGCCTGAGTAGTCACTGGGTTCAGACATCAGAGATCTGTTAATACATTAGTCTTGACTTCCCTTTTTTGGCAGAATTCAGGGGCTAGAAGCCATCTCTTCAACAACAGTGTAANAGAGGCAAGAAGGTNATATACAGAAAATCCATTGCAACTCATGGAGTATGAAGCAAGCCAATCATTACAAACATCCCTTAAGTGAATAAGGAGGAGGGAGATGAGAGGGGAGAGGAAGAGAAAAGGAAAGAAAGATTTTTTTAAGGTGGCTGATGGGGAAGACAATCATTTTTTGCTTTCCACAAACCTAGGGAAAGGAAAAGTCAATCCATACAGTCTGAAAGGAAATGTGAGGACCCACTTCTTCAAAGCCAGGCAGGATTTAGGAGAGAAGATTCCTAGGACACTAGGTGTGGTGGCACACAGTTGGATTCCAGCACTCACGAGACAGAGGCAGGCAGATCTCTGTGAGTTCACAGCCAGCCTGGTCTACAGAGCGAGGTCCAGGCCTGCAAAGCTATAGAGAGACACCCTATCTCGGAGCGGGGGCAGTCCTAGGATGCAGGCACATCCTGCCCCTGTAATTTGGACTTGGGCAGTCTGCACTTTGAACCTTGCCATTCAAAAGACTGGCCCCAAGGGGAAGAAATGTGAACACCTCCTAGTTAAAATGCTGAGCGAATGGGAGGACGCAGTGTTATTTGAGGGAAAGTCATAAAGCAGCGACTGAGAGAAAGAAGATGCTGAGTTTATTTGAAGTCAACTGCGAGACTTTGCAAAACATTCAAATTGAGGTTCTTCTGCGCACTAAAGATGTCCTAAAATAGCTAGGAACTGGAAGCTGAGTGCAGAGCATGTTTGGTCTGGTAGATTGAAATTCATTTGATTAGGGAATAAATATAAAGCCGAAGCCGTAGCGGGAAAACCAAAGAGTTAAAAATAAAGAGAGGACTTTTAACCAAAGCACAGCTAGAAAATGTTGCAGTTACAAAGAGCTCCAACATTTCAGTGACTTCATGCAAGACAGGNCTGTTTTTCCTCCACTCTTTGTGACAGCTGTTGACTAGGTGTCTTCAGCCTTGCTCATAGGTGCATCAAGTTTCCTGTCCCATCTATTCACTAGTGTGGCGCAGTAGTCATCCTAGCAGCTGTCCTGTCCTGAGACCCAACAGCTGGTGCTCATGCTGAGCGCTCAGAAGGCCCCATCGGTGAGCTCATAGGAACTGGAGACCTGTGTGGTCCCCTCAGATGCTCAGTGTCCAGGAAAAAAAAAAAATGAGCGGATCACCCAGGAAAGCTCTTCTTTAGTGGACTTAATTCCAAAGCAAATTTTAAAAGCCCTTGAAGCAGTAATTGATAAATATGGATGAACAGAAGTATTTTTGAGGCAAGACCATGAAACCAACAAAGGAAGACTAATTTCTGTCCCCTTCAAAGACCAGCAGATGCTAAGGATGCAGCCAGAGACATGAAAGGAAAATCTCAAATGGAAATGCCATCAAGATGGAGCAAGATGGGCTGCAGAGATGACTCGGAGGTTAGGAGCACTTGCTGCTCTTCCAGAGGACCTGAGTTCACAGAACCCATACCAGACAACTTCAGGTCTAGGGTGTCTGACACCTTCTCTGGCCTCCCTGGGTACCTGCACCCCCATGGCATGTGTACTCGTGTGCACATGGGGACACACACATAGAAAAGATGGTTATAGAGGCCGCCACAATGGGAACCTCTGACTTCTTACAGAAATGATTTGTCTCTGAGAGATGATGGATACACTCTTAAAACTATTCAAGCCAGACAGTGGGGGCACACACCTTTAATCCCAGCACCTGGGAGGCAGAGGCAGGCAGATCTCTGAGTTCAAGGCCAGGCTGGTCTACAGATCAAGTTCCAGGTCAGCCAGGACTATACAGAGAAACCTTGTCTTTAAAACACACACACACACACACACACACACACACACACACACACACACACACCTATTCAAGCATAGAGTATCCAAGTTCTCATAATGCAGAGATTATACTCCACCAGTAAGAGATTGGACTTTAACTGTGATTCTAGTCATTATTACAGCTCACATGAGTGTCCATCAATAGTCTACAGCAGTGGTTCTCAACCTTCCTAATGCTGAGACCCTTTAATACAGTTCTTCATGCTGTGGTGACCCCCAACCATAACATTATTTCATTGGTACTTCATAACTGTANTTTTGCTACTGTTATGAATCATAATGTAAATATCTGATATGCAACCCCCAAAGGAGCTGAGACCCATATGTTGAGAACTGTTGGTCTGTAGGGATACTGCTAGTGAGATGCCTCAGCAGGTAAAAATGGTTGCCATACAAGTCTGAGGACCTGAGTACAATTCCTTCCTGGATCCTATGATAGAAGGAGAAAGCTGACTCCCTGAAGTTGTTTTCTGAATTTCACACACATGCCATGGTATGCCTACCTCCCCCTTTTAT
>LZPO01066303.1:71981-98700 GCA_001675575.1 Neotoma lepida
AGAAAGAAAGAAAGAAAGAAAGAAAGAAAGAAAGAAAGAAAGAAAGAAAGAAAGAAAGAAAAGTCTTAGAGAAAGAGAAAGAAAAGAAGGAAAGAGGCAAACTAAGCATGAGCTATGACCAGCAACTTAGAGATGAGTTCGGCCATCCACATACACTGTTTCCAAAGCTGGTTATTATCATTTCTGGATACACATTTAGATGGATTATCCCAGCAAATTACAACTTATTCCTACAGAGGTGGAACACAATACCTTCATGATGAGAGCTCTCTCCAGTGAGGNAAGAAGAGCTGGAGGNTTGACAGGAATTCATACAAGTTTTAGTTAACAACAAGATTTTTGTTCTTAAAAAAATTTTTTTGAGNGTTGGTGATACGGCCACCTGCGTGAAGTCATGTGTCACTAAAGTTGANACTTTTGAGTCTCATTCTTGGAATCCACATAGTGGGAAGAGAAAACTGACTCCCCAAAGTTGTCCTTTGGCACACACAAAACAAGTAAATAAATGTGATATAAAAATTAAAAACAATGTTCTGAAGCAATTCTGGTTTAGTTTTGATTTATGGAAATCATCAGNTGAGGACACAGCACTGGTACTGGTGAGTTATTGTGTTAGTTACTTTCTCATCACCATGACCAAATACTGACGGAACAGCCCCAGGAATGAGAGTTATTTCAGGATTTTTTTCCCAGAGAATTCAGTTCATCATGATGCNAAGAGTGTGAGGTAGCCAAGCAATTCACATCATGGTGGTCCTGGAAGCAGAGAAAGGACACTGTCACTGGTGCCTCTCTGGCTTTGGCCTTTCTCCCTTTTTATTGTGCCTGAGCTCCTACCCATGGGATGATGGCACCCACATCCAGGATTAGTCATCCTCTCTTACTACCCTCTCTGTAAACACTCACACAGACACATGCAGAGGTGCGCCTGGCTCTTAGGTAATTCTAAATCCACTCAGGTTGANGATGAAGATTAACCATCACAATTACATATATTTTTCTAAATCTTTGAACTGTGTTTTATATATATCTAAAGCCCAATGCCTACTACTTACCTGAGAAACTCAAGGAGCCCAAACCAAACAGCCTCACCCACTGTGGGAGACACCATCTAATGAAAGAGGCAGCTCGGAATTAACGGATCATAGGTAGGTAGGCTTATGTTACAAACTGTAATCTGTCTTACAAGACAAGGTGTTTAGAGTATGGAGCAGGCAAGCTTTTAACTCTCATACAAGACCAGAACTGTGAATCAGAGGATATTCTCCTGAAAAAGTAGAAATTCAGCTATGAGATGAAGGATCCTAGGTGTTAACTAGGATCAGGTAGTTTGAGACCCAGAAACAACTGTAGAATAGCTAAGAGGTTGAGTAACATCTGTGTGTCTCCAGAGTAGTAGCAAGTAAAAGGACACAAAATGAAGCTTNACGAGGGCTGAGGATAGCTGGAAGGATGGCTCAGCATTTAAAAACACGTGCTGCTCAATAATGAGGACCAGAGTTTAGATCCCAGAATATATATAGCAAGCTGGGCATCCTNTACATGACTGTAACTCCAACTTTGAGGTAGGGTAGACAAGAGGATCAAACAGAAGCTTGCAGGCTTCCAACCTAGCCCAGAAATGCAAGCCTCAGGTTCCGAGGGAGACATTGCCTCAAAGAAATAGATGGAGAGTGGTAAAGAGGGACACCCAATGCCCTCTTCTGGCTTCTACAAAGGCACACACACATGTGCATATGTACACACACACACACACACATACACACACGTAAATAAATCTTTAAAAATGAATTGAGCAAAGGGGCCTGGGTATGAAGGTCAATAGTACAACACATGACTAGCCTCCTGCAGAATCATTTTGCAAACACTAGTGCCTTAACAGAATATAACAAGCCTTTGTGAAAACAGGCTACAAACGTGAACTCTCAACTGTTAAGCAAGTCTTATGTAATAGGAGATATACAGGCAAACCCGTTCCCAAGATTACTGTTTTTAAGTCCTGGATATTGTGTGTCAATTTCTGTGGTGTAAATACTTCCATTTGATTTGATTTCAGGCTGGCGACATGAAGTCATAGGACAGGGAGTTGAGATATGTGCATAGCCCTCACTTGCCATTGCAGTAGACCTCAACTCTAGATGAATCCTGACTATGATAATATTTAATAACTTGGTATGGGGAGCACTAGGCAGCTGGTGGGAGAGGAATATGATACTTTCTTACTTTTTGTGATCAAAAGCTGTGATTCCAGTGCAACCTTAGTTTACAAGCTTCATTAACCCTCTCTTTCTGTTTGCATAAAATAAGAAGTCCCTTGAAGGATAAAATCTTTCCTGTTTAATGAAATGAGGCCTTTGGTAACCAAGATTTGATCTATATCCATAAAGTGTTTTAGTCTTCTAGTTTTGTTTCCAGGATATAAGAACACACAGAAAAACCCAACCACCTGTTTGCATGTGGTTACTGAATCATAAAATGGCATTTTGGCAATTCAGTGGTGAAGAGTACATACTGCTCTTGCAGAGAACCTGAGTCTGGTTCCCAACACCCATGCTAGGTCGCTTCCAATAGCCTGTAACTACAGTTCCGGGGAATCTGACACCCTCTTCTGGCCTGGGCACATACTCCCCCACCCCCACACATAATTTAAAAAAAAAATTTCTCTCTCTCTCTCTCTCTCTCTCTCTCTCTCTCCCCACATTTTCCCTCTTATTGGTGTGTAATCAACACCAAGGCTGACTTCACTGCATTTTCAACACCTTGTCCTAGGTCTCTACTGAGGAGGGACCTAAGTAAAAACATTGCATATATAACTTAAATATTCATTATAGCAAAAATGTATCCCATCAGGTTAATGGGATTCATTCTACAACTAAAGTTTTAGACATCTGATTTTCCAGCACTATGTATTATGGCTTACCATACACAATCTCTGGGTCCTCAGGGATCTCTGACTTCCTGTAGAACTTTACAAAGGAAGGCATCANTGTTGGTGGTCTCATGTAAGTCCCAGGTTGTAATACTCCAGGTTATACAGAAAGTGGGATTTCCTAATTGCAAAGATTTTCATTCCCATTTCTTTCATTTTTTTAAGTTAAAGGACTATACACTATTTTAAATTAATTTTTATATTTATTTACTTTTAATTTTGAAATAAGGTGGGGTGCTTGTACCACAATACATGTGTGGAGGCCAGAGAACAACTTATGGGAATCAGTTCTCTCCTTCCACTATGTGGGTCCCAGGAATTGAACTCTTTATCAGGCTTGGCAGCAAGTGCCATCCTGTAGGCCCTTCCTTGTCTTGGTTTTAATGACTACAGTACAAAAGTGGTCCCCTTGGCATAGTGTCCAAAGCAAGATCCTCCAGCATCATGGGGCTATGATAACTACCCTTCTAAATTGTTCCCTATGGTTCATTCATTACATTTTAAAAAGTGAATGGAGTACGAGCTCCCATGGAATATCACTTGAAATCTCTCCAAGGACTTANTCTTTTTAAAACACTCCCCATTACAGTGATCTATTGTGATATCTCCTTCGTCCAGGCTTGCTCTGAGAACTGTACATGATACACTGAAGAACTACCTGTGGGCACAAACATGGGCTGGCCATGTTGATCTGAGGAATCTTCTAACCTTTTATTATGGACACTAATTTTCAAATGCACCCAAAATCAGAGAAAATGGGGGAATGAGCCACAGTGTACTCAACTGCTAACTGCCATCATTGTCAACTCATTGTCAGTCTCATTTCGTCGTCAACCTCCCCCTTTCCAGTCATTCAACCCTATTCTATATTCCTGGGTGGCTTTCCCAGGAAGCCATGCAATCAGCAGCCCCTTGCCTGCCATTCTGAAGACGCCGATGTTCTTGTAGGCTTCCTCTTCAACACAGCCATGAAAGAAGGAGTGAACACGTTTCCTAAGGTTGTCTTCAATCACATAAGGGGGTTTTCACTTTCAGCTCAAGCTAAAAAGACTCGTCAGCCTGAAGGGCAGGTCACTGCAGCCACATGACACTTTCCAGTTTAACCTGCTGCACAGCCCTGAACACCTCATCTCACCAGAAATCTCCCCTTGATCTTTCGGTTCTGAGAGGCACTGTTTACTGTGTGCTGTAGAGTAAGGAGGGGCTCCAGCACTCACTGTAGGCGGTCTCATTTTGGAGACTTTAAACTTAAATCAGATTCAAAAGTAAATTCCTATCTTTAGAATCAAAGAAGATCATTTGAAAAACACTGGGCAGAAGAGCAGGAGATTTTATCTCATCAAGCAAACTGTATATATCGGTGTTTTTGCTTTTAAAATAGATCTATATTTATTTATTTGTGTGTGTGTACATGTGCACACCATGTGTGTGCAGGTGCTCACAGAGGCCAGAGTANGACATCAGATCCCCTAGAGCTGGAATTACAGGCAGCTGTAATGGTACAGGCTTCTGGGAACCAAATTCACTCCTTTGGAAGATCTGCAAGAGCCCTTAACTACCAAGCCATCTCTCAAGTTCCTCTACTGGATTTTCTTAATTAAACAAGCAAGGCCAAGGAGGAGATGGCTGAGCAGGTAAAGGTACTTGTAGCCAAGCCTGACGACCTGACTCCATCTTATGACCCACATGGTTGAGAGAGAATGTGTGACCTCCTCAGGCATAGCCCACACATACATGCACACACACACATACAAGTGCACACAGGCATGCACACACATGCACACATATGCATGTCTGCACATACACAAATAAATTATTAAATATTTGTAAAAAGGTAAATAAGCAGTATTCAGACACAGGTACTGATTGAATATTAAGAAAATGTTACAATAGGAGATTGTGAAAATGACTCAAAATATCCATAAATGAGATTTTTATGAAAACTTGAAGAATGAAGGCAATATATTAAGTAAAAGAATGCATATCTTTGAATAGTTAAAACAGATGGCAGAAGAATCTAAAATTTAAATGTATTTAGACATATTAACAAATTACATATTTTGTGCTCAAAGAAGTCTAAGCCTGCTCGCTCATAGGAGAACGCTGAGGCAATCTGAGCACTGACTAGTTTCTTAAAGATACAATGGTACATTTATACTTATTCTCCAATGTTAGGATGGCATGCAGTTTTTCCCATCCTAGAGTTAGGTATGGAATGTTTTGCTGACAGGAGATGTAAAACTGTAGATAAAACAAGACTGACCAGGTTTGAGGGGTTACTAAACGCTGGTCTCTANATCTGTACTTTTGAAAATTATCTACTATGAAAAGGTTGGAGGAACTGGACAAATGGTTCAGGAGTTAAGAGTACTTGCTGCTCTTCTAGCGGACTCAAGGTTGGCTACCCAAAGCACCCATTCTGGGTGGTTCACAACTGCCTCAACTCCAATTCCAGGGGATCTGAAGCCCTCATCTGGCCTCCACAAGCGCTAGGCATGCACATGGGACACAGACATACATGAAGGCAAAACACTCATACATATAAAATGAAATAAATTTAATTTAATAAACTAAAATATTAAAGTTTTTAAGTTAAAAGATAGTATTGTAATTTACACTATTAATTTATTTTTTTTCTTTTTTTGAGACAGGATCAGGCTGATTTCAAATTCACTATATAGCTAAAGATAACTGTTTTAGTTAGGATTTCTATTGTTGTGAAGAGACACCGTGACCATGGCAACTCTTACAAAGGAAAACATTTAATGGAGTGCTTACAGTTTCAGTGGCTTGATCCATTATCATCACAGTGAGACATGATGGCATGCAAGCAGAAATGGTGCTGGAGCTGAGAGGCCTATATTTTGATTGACAGGCAACAGGAAACGGTCTGAGACACTGGGTGTGGCTTAAGCATATATGAGACCTCAAAGCCCACCTCCACAGAGGCCCATTTCCTCCAACAACACCACACCTACTCCAACAAAGCCACACCTCCTAATAGTGCCATTCCCTTTGGGGACCATTTCTTTCAAACCACCACAATGTCATTGAACTCCTGAATTTCTTGCTTCTACCTCCCAAGTGATGGAAATCTCTATGTTCCACCATACCCAGCCATAACTTATTTTATTTATCTTTTTTATTTTTTCACATTCAATGTGCCCTTGCTTTAGTACACACAAAATGGATTCTCTAATGATATTCTGGTAAGCTGAACTAATTTATTCTCATCAATTCCTTAAAACGTACTGTTTTCCCCTTTATTTCTAATACTCTGTTGAGTGGAGTAGTTCAAAACTGTTACGGACAACAACATGAGAGGAAGTCAAGTGATGCCTCAAATTGAAGTCATGGGTCTGTTATCTTAGACATCCATTCTGAAGCGATTTTTATCCTATGGTCAGAGCATGACAATTCATCCTGGACTTTANGTGAGAATAAATACAGCTCACTGGAAACCCTGACCTTTAATATTTTAATATAAAGCTAGACCTCTAAAAACCAAATAAAGAAAACTGCATCTCTTAAACATATGAGTCTAAATCATGAGCAAAAATTTTTAAAATTTTGTGGATGGGGGTTTTGCATACATGTATGCCTATGCACCTGGTTCCTGCAGAGGCCAGAAGAAAGCACTGGATNACCTGGGACTAGAGTTACAGACAGCAGTGTGACTGCCATGTGGGTGCTCTTAACTGCTCAGCCATCTCTCCAGCCCCAACTTAGAAAGTATTAAAGGAATATTTTCCCTAAGTCCTTAAGAAAGTAACACAACAAAATAAAGTAATTCTTTATTTTGGTTCAGGGCTTTGGAGGAGTCTATATGTTGCTTGGCCCCTCTTGTTCACTTGAGCAGGAATCCTGGTGGCAGAAGCATGTGGTAGAGGTAGCTCTTCACATCATGGTAGACAAGGAAGCAGGCACTGACAGGAAGCAGTAAAAAAATACATACTTTTTAGGACCTGCCTTCAGTGACCTACTGCCACCAGCTAGACTCAATTTATTAAAGTCTCCACACCCTTCTAAAATGGCACCACCATTGGAGACCAAGTGTCCAAAAGGTGAAAATGTTTCAGATTCAAATATAACACTGATAGGAAAAGGTAAGTCGTCAGGAGATATGTGGTGTTTGAAAGAAAATGGCCCCCTCAGGGAGTGGCACTGTTAGGAGGTGTGGCTTTGTTGGAGTCGGGTATGGCGTTTTTGGAGGAAGTGGGTCACTGTGGAGGAAGGCTTTGAGGTCTACCATGCTCAAGCTATGCCCAGTGTGGAACACAGTTCACTTCCTGTTGCCTGCAGATTGAGATGTAGGACTCCCAGCTCCTTCTCCATCACCATGTCTGCCTGCACGCCACCATGTCCCACCATGATGACAATAGACTAAACCTCTGAAACTGTAAGCCACCCCAATTAAATGTTTTCCTTTATAAAAGTTGCCATGGTCATGATGTCTCTTCACAGCAACAGAAACCCTAACTAAGATGCTAAATTATTTTCCGACTCCTAAAACATGCATTGGAGCCTTAAGTGGCCCTTCCTGAAAGTTACTGTAAGCATATAANGTCGAATTGGGATAAACTAAATAATATTTATCACATAAGCCTCTGTTGATGGGTTTGCAGAGCTATATACTTTCACAGGGTGGAGGTGGGGATACATGCAAACATAGAACCTGTAGGCAGGAAAAACAGCATTTTAGAAACCAGATGGTTGTGATTCTGTATGTTCCCCCTAAGACTCAAAATTATTTAACTAGAAAATTCTGCTTTGCCACTACTGTTTGTCATGCCTCCTGGTTCTCTCAAACACAGACCAGTGAAGTTCTGTCCCACTCATCTTCGGAGCTCAAATATTCCTCATCCATCCAGAGTGAGCCTGCACCATCAGTAGAGGACAGTGGTCCTTACTAGCCTGGCCTCTAGTCAGGTGAAGAGCAGGAAGCTTCTTCACTTCTGCAACAGCACCTCCAACCTTCGCTTCTCGTTTCCTGATTCCACCCCTAGCTCACAACCAGGAAGAGGCCCTGGCTTAGCCTTTTCTCAGTTCCTCTAGAAACCACAGCCTGAGGTCTAGCTGCCTACAGCAGAGACCATTGTGAACCCCATTGTCCCCTGCTGGCCTTGCTATGGGTGTCTTCCATGGGGGTACCCAGAGACTTCCTTGGGATAGATGGGATGGGGTGGGATGCATTATGGAATATTTGTATACACTGTAAAGATGTGTCTTTGCCAAGGCACCTTCTGATTGGTTTAATAAAGAANTGAATGGCCAATAGCTAGGCAGGAAATAAAGGTGGGATTTCTGGGGAGAGAGAAGAAGAGGAGGAGGAATCTAAGCAAGAAAGGGAGATGAGAGGAGAGACAGAGAGGAAACAGGAGGTGCAAGGTGGAAGAGAGGTAATGCCATGTGATAGAACATAGATTAATATAAATGGGTTAAGTTATAAGAGCTAGTTAGGAACAAGCCTAAGCTATAGGCTGAGCTTTCATACTCAACAAGAAGTCTCCGTGTCATTATTTGGGAAAGAATTATTACAGGAGTGGTAATCTACCATCTCTACAGGAATCTACTTTTGACTAAGCAGTCTTCCTCGGTGATCAGTTTTAAGGATTTTCACAATTTGGGGTGTTAAATACAGCTATTATTTTTTCTTTATGTGTATTGGTGTTTTGCCTGCATGAAGGTGCTGGGTATCCTGGAACTGGAGTTACAGACTGCTATGAGCTGCCATGTGGGTGCTGAGAATTGAACCCGGGTCCTCTGCAAGAACAGCCAGTGCTCTCAACTGCTGAGCCATCTCTCCAGCCCCAAATATAGCCATTATTAAGATGTAACTTACACACACTTACAGTGAACTTATATAAAAAGCAAAGATCCTATCTCTTTTGTTTTAGTTTCAGTTTTTTGAGACAGGCCCTCTCTTTATGTAGCTCTGGCTGTCCTGGGACTCTCTATGTAGACCAGGTTTGCCTCAAAGTCCCAGAGATCAGCCTACCTCTTCCTCCTTAGTACTGGGATAAAATGTGTGTGCCACCATCAGGCGGTGGCAGCGCAGGCCTTTAAACTCAGTGAGTTTGAGGTCAGCCTGGTCTACATAGAGTGTTCCAGGACAGTCAGGACTGTTACACAGAGAAACCCTGTCTTGAAACCCCCCCCCTGCCCCCAAAAAAAGTGTGTGCCACCATGCCCAGCCTGTTACTTCTTAGTTTATCTTTCTACATCTTGTTACTATCTATGTTCTTGAATTATTTCCACCTACTATCTTGATGACCACTTGTCAAAAAGTTGCTGAACTGATAGTACAGGTTAACGCTGGAGACAAATATTCAGTAAAAAAATCAGTAAGAACGTTCTGTGAAAATCAACTGATCATATAGCTCTTAAAGGGCACATTTTATCATTATAATAATTGGTACCATGATCCTGTCTCTTATACACATCTAGATGTGTATAAGAGACAGTCCCAGCACTCGGGAGGCAGAGGCAGGAGGATCTGAGAGTTCAAGGCCAGTCTGGTCTACCGAGTGAGTTCCAGAAAAGGCGCCAAAGCTACACAGAGAAAACTTGTCTCGAAGAAAAAAAAAAAATACCTTATATAAAGTGGGTCCCCATCCCCAGCAAGCCAGTTAGTAGACATTATCAAGCACTCCTCTATATCTCCCACTCTGGAGCCAGTTCTAAAGTCTCCCTAACTCTCTCAGCTGTGCTAGCATCACATACAGACCCAGAGCCTGTTTGTTCATCCCTGACCAACTCTTGGTTTCTCTTGTCCATGCAAATGCGCAGTTCACAAAACACCTGGGCTCTGCTCCTTCCCACACTCCACCAGAGAGGTGAGAGAGCCTGCCTGCTTGGTGAGTTTGGAAGAAGTAGGCTGTGGTTTGGCACTTTCCATTTGTTAGGGGCACCCCTCAGGAGTGGTATCTCTGTCACAGGGGAAGCAGCTTTGCTTCGGTGTTGCCTACNGCCAGTGAGTGGGTAAACTGATCGAACCCTGGATTCAAGCACTAGTAGCCCCACCCCTCAGACAAGGAAGCTTCACTCTCTAGAGTTAGCATTGATCACTAATGAGTGCCCTCTATTGGCCTCTATCTGCTAACTCTGTTTCATTATCCACGCAGTTCAAAAATGAATAAGAAATTACTGTGCTCTTTATTGAGCCCCTTCAAGACTCCATAGCTCCTCTACCATCAGCCTTTGCTTCCCAAGCCCCAGAATGCCTTGTGGCTGTGCCCACATGTAATGGTACATGTTGTATAAGCCCTTTCTAAGATAAGAAAACCTCACTTAACAAATACAATTTATTCAAATCTTTTTTATTTCTAATATGGCTATATTTGTATACATAAACTATAATTCTTCAGCAATTCAGCACCTTTCTCGTCAGAAATTGTATGTGCAAATTTCATGTAGACTCCAAAACAGAAAATATAATCCCCTTTACTGAAGTGGAAATTATGATCCACAGTGTTTAAGTAACTTGCCCAGGGTCACAAAGGTGACCAAGCCGGTTGCAGGATGCCAAGGCCCTCCTCTTTGCAATGTGCTTTCTGCCTCTTCTGCTTCTGTTTCTTCTTCCATCTCTATCTGTCCAGTAGTCCCTCACACCTCTGCTTCAACCAGATCACCACCCCCACACTTCCTCCAGCTGGGCCCCCCTCCTGAAGTTTCTAGCTCATCTCAAAATAGAAGCACCAGCTGGAGAGAAAGCCTTCAATATAGGAGCCTTGAGGCAGAGGGAACTTCCTATCTAACCATAGCATTCTGCCTCTGACCCCCAACATGCCTTTTAGTCCATCTCCTTTCTTTCGCCAATTCTTCTGTCAAAATCTTCCCCCACCACCACATTTTCTAGCCCTTTGACACTACAGAAACCTGAAGAAGCTTTTGAAAGTTTAGAAATTTCAGTCTACATTTAAAAACTAATCTTTNAAAGCTGTATCCCAAGAGCCAGGCTCCCAAGAAACCTGGCAGCAGGCTGTCGGGAAGCTGTGTCTGTCTTTTAGTTTCCTTCTCAGATTTCTCACAAGGAATGTCCAGCATCCACTTCAAAGGCCTGGGGAAGGAGGCCACAAAGAAACCAGTGTACATAGAGCCCACAGCTGGATCTGTCCAGGCTTGACCTAGAAGCTGGGTTCTGTTTGGAAGGGTAGCCTTTTCTTAAGTGAGTCAAGCTTCCTTCCCACAACATCAATAGTTGTGTAATATGTTCAAAGAGTGAGCAAGTATTTTATCAGCTACTTGAGAAACAAGAAGAGGAGAAAGAAGAACATACATATACACATATATATGTGTATAATATATGTACATATAAAGCTACTGCACACACAATGACGTCTCAGTGGAAACAATATAACCTTTAGTGGGGGTGTGTCTTAGTTTCTGGAATTAAAAGAAAGAACTGAGAAAAGCAACACAAGAGTTATTACAGCTCACAGTTCCAGGTTCCAGCCCAATCATGGCTGGGAAGTCACAGCAATAGAAGCTTGAGGGACCTGGTTATATCACATGCTCAGTCCATTTTCTCCACTGTTATTCGGGTTTTATATAGGTCTCCTGACTAGGGAATGGTGCCGCCCACAGTGGGTGAGTCTTTCTACCCCAACTAACATACAAGACAGTTCTCCACAGACAGGTACACAGGACAATCTGATCTAAACGGTTCCCCCATTGAAACTTTCTTCTCAGGTGATTCTAGATTGTGTCAAATTGACAACTCAAGCTAACCATGAGAGAGGGTAAAAGCTGGATCTTTCAGGAATACAACAATCTTACTTCAGGGTTTAGAGGAGTGGCTCTGTGGGCCAGCACATGCTTAGGATACAGAAGACTCTGGGCTTAGTCTCCAGCAAACACACACACACACACACACACACACACACACACACACACACAAAACATGATCTCGCTGGTTTTGTATGTGAATCCAAGATACATGCTTAGTCAATAAACAGTGTGCATTTGTGGTATTAGGGTCTCATGGAGAAGTTCATTATAAAAACTNATCTAGAACAGCTTGTTACGGGAGCAATAATGTGTTAGTCACTGTGACAAAAATACCTGACATGCATAGCTGAGAGGAAGAAAGGATTATTTGTGCTCAGTTTCAGGGATTTCAGTTCACAGTCTTTGGATCCTTTGATTCTGGACCCACAGTAAAGAAAAACATCATGGCAGTAGGAGGGTGTAGCAAAGACCCATGATGGATGGAAACAGGGCAAAGACAAGATGTTCCCAAGGACCTGCCCCCAGGGGCTTATTTCCTCCAGCCTGTCATTATCTCTAAAGTTTCTAACCAATCTAGTAAAATGACTCAGAGGTAAAAGTACACGCCACCAAGCCTGACAACCCAAATTTCATCTCTAGGTCCCATATGGTAGAAGGAGAGGACTGACTACTACTTCAAGTTGTCTTCTGATTTCCATGCACGTGCTTGCAAACACACACACACACACACACACACACACACACACACCACATACAAATAATATAATTTAAAAAATTGTAGCACCTCCAAAACACAACTAGAAAACATAATTTCAGTATGGGAGCCTTTGGGGCACAACTCACATCCAAACCATAATGTTTTGCCCCTGTAAAGGCTCATGTCCATTAATAACACAAAATCCATTCAGTCCATCTCCAAGAGTTCCCGTAGTCTTAACAGTTCTATCCTCTGAGATTCTCACCTCCTCTGAGACTGACTCAAGGCAAAGTCTTAATTGTGAGCCCCTATAAAAATCAGAAAACAAGCCAGGCAGCGGTGGTGCACNCCTTTAACCCCAGCACTCAGGAGGCAGAGGCAAGCAGGTCTCTGAGCCCAAGGCTAGCCTGGTCTACAAAGCCAGTTCCAGGACCGCTAGAGCTACACAGAGAAACACTGTCTCAAAAAACGAAAACAAAATGAGTCAGAAAACAAAACCAGGTATAGTGGCACATGTCAGTAATCCCAGTACTGGGAAACTGAGACAGGACTAGTAAGAGTTCAAAGCCAGCCTGGACAACATAGTGAGTTCAAGACCAGCCCAATCTATATAGTGAGACAGTATCTTAAAAAAATTTTTAGAAAATAAAAAAAAAACTGTGCTGGTTTGAAAAAGAATGGTGCCCATAGGCTCATGTGTTTGAACACTTAGTCATTAGGGAGCAGCACTGTTTAAGAAAGATTAGGAGTAGGTGTGGCCTTGTTGGAGTAGGTGTGGCCTTGTTGGAGTGGGTGTGGCCTTGTTGGAGTAGGTGTGGCCTTGTTGGAGTAGGTGTGGCCTTGTTGGAGTAGGTGTGGCCTTGTTGGAGTAGGTATGGCTTTGCTGGAGGAAGTGTGTCACTGGGGGTGGGCTTTGAGGATTCAAAAGCCCATGCTAGGCCCGAGCTTTCTCTTTCTCTCTGCCTACAGATCAGGATGTAGCTCACAGCTACTGCTCCAGCACCTGCCTGCATGCTGCCATGCTTCCCACCATGATGATAATGGACTAAACCTCTGAAACTGTAAGCAAGCCCCAATTAAATGAATAAAGAAAACTTAGATTAAAGCAGAATCAACATCTAGCAGGACAAACGTTAAATCCTGTAATTTCACAGCTGGTTATCAGAGCACATAACATTGAGCTACGGGCCCCTGAGGTCCTGGCCACTCAGATGGCCTTGCCATTTGCAGCACATCGATCTCTCTCTCTGAGACTGATGCCATTCATTGCTTGTGGTTTTTCCTGGCAGGTAGTCCACATTCCTAGCGTCTCTCACTTCCTGGGGTCTCCATAACTGTGTAAAATTCACCATCACAGCTTCACACTTCTCTAGTCCCTTTTAGAAATCCTAACACAGTCCCATTGTGTGTGACATTTCCTTTAAGATCTGGGTCCTGGCCTCCCTGACCCCTTCATTTGCATTCTGTCTGCCTCTAAAACCAGCAATAAGTGAATGATGCCTGGATCTGCCCTCATCCAGCTCAAAGAGCAGCTAGTCTCACTTGAACCATGATTATGGTGGCTTCTGGATGCCTGGGTGGCTGGAAATGGTGAACACCGTCTAAGACATTTTGGGGCCAGTGACACTACCCAGAGCTCTCTTCTCCAAGCTGGGTTTTTTAATAAGTTTAGAAAAAAAAAAAAAAAACACTTTTAACCTTTGAGCCTGCATTGGGTACAGTCCGGTCAGTTTCAGAGACGCCTTCGTGGTATCTATCCTGTTGTCTTTATACAATGTACTTAGCTTCTTTTTAACGTTCTCAGTCTCTTTCATAACCANGACTTCCTTAGCGCCAACTTTACACAGGCTTTTACGGACAAACCATAAATCTGTCAAGTCTTTCTGCTCTGCTTTTTGTTTCTGTTTTTCACTATAAATCTGGCCAAAGACAGGCAACAATAGCTATGCCATCGCCTGAATGCTGTATGCCTGGACATTTCTTACACCAGATTAATTAGTCCATTACTTTTAAATTCAGCCTCCTAGTCTCAGGACAGGGACAACGGGCAACAAATGCTTTGCCAGAGTATGACATGAATGGTCTTATATTCTCAGTAGAGTCATTGTTCTCATCTGAAACCTCATGAGCATAGTCTTTACTATTGGAATTTCGGTCAGCATCTGGTGTGCTGAGCTCCCATCAGAATCACACAGTAAGCTCTGTTTACAGCATCCTGGGGCTTCTTTGCCATGTCAAACTTTCACAAATTCCTCCCACTAACCATTTCCCCAGGCTTCTGAAACTGGCAAGAAAAATACCTAACATACCCTACAGGAGGAGAGATTTATTTTGGCTCACGATTACAGAGCTTTCCGTCCACAGCCTCTGGTTCTCTTGATTTTGGGCCCAGAATGAGGCAGACCATCATAGCNGTGAGATCACAGGGCAGACATGCTACCTCATGGTGACATGTGAAGCCAAGGGAGAAAGGAAGGAGCCAGGACCAAGATAACTTTAAGGACCTGCCCCTAGTGGTCTCGCTCCTTCAGCTAGTCCTCACCCCCTAAAATCTCTAGCACACCCCAATGTAGTGCCATCAGCTATAGACCAAGCCTTCAATTCATGAGCCTTTTTGAAGAATACTTCATATCTGTCTTAGGGTTTCTATTGCTGTGGAGAGACACCATGACCATGGCAACTCTTATAAAGGAAAACATAGGGCTGGAGAGGTGGCTCAGAGGTTAAGAGCACTGACTGTTCTTCCAGAGGTCCTGAATTCAATTCCCAGCAACCACATGGTNGATCACAACCATCTGTAATGAGATCTGGTTCCCTCTTCTATATACATAATAAATAAACCTTAAAAAAAACTGTAGATGTTAAAATAAAGTTTAAAAAAAATAAAGGAAAACATATAATTAGGGTTGACTTACAGTTTCAGAGGTTTAGTCCATTACCATCATGCAGGCAGAGATGGTGCTGGAGAAGGAGCTGAGAGTTCTACATTTTGATCCATAGGCAGAGAAGGGGTCTGTATTCCATACTGGGCATAAATTGAGCATAGGAGACCTCAAGGCCCACCCCCACAGTAACACACTTCCTCCAACAAGGCCATACCTACTCCAACAAAGCCACACCTCCTAATAGTGCCACTCTCTATGGGGGGGGGCAACACAATATCCAAACCATAAAAATGTATTTTTTAAGCTGAGTAGTAGTGATACAAGCCTTTAATCCCAGCACTCGGGAGGCAGAGGCAGGTGGATCTCTGTAAGTTCGAGGCTATCCTAGTCTACAGAATGAGTTCCAAGACAGCCAGGGCTGTTACACAGAGAAACCCTGTCTCAAAAAAACCAAGCAAACAAAATAAAAATATATATATTTAATTAAAATAACAGAGACATGGGCTGGAGAGATGGNTCAGTGGTTAAGAACACTCACTGCTCTTCCAAAGGACCCAGGTTCTGTTCCCAGCACCCACATGGCAGCTCACAACTGCCTATAAGTCTAGATCTGGGGAATCCAACTGACCTCCAAGGACACACACACATGCACCCATGAGCACACATACAATAAAAGAATTTNAAAAAAAATAACAAAGACACATATAAAGAACCTGGTAGTATATGTAACATATGGTATGTGTTCAACATGTAAAAAGTATANTTATTGTTTTCATGGTAAGATATTGTTATGATTGTCCCACGAGTCAGGTGGGACAGGAAACAGGTACTGGATGAATTTACAGATGGAGATAGGGTTGATGTTTCCTGAACTAGAGGTCTGAACATGGTGTTCTAGAAAATAAGCAAATTCTTGCACATTGTTGTGATGACCTTTGGAATGCCCGAAGATATGTGAGCACAAAACATTAAAATCTAAAGAATGAAGCAGTACTCAGAATGTCACAATGTTCACTATGATTCTCTAGGAATGGACATGCCCAATAGCTATGTTCATATGGGGTTGGGACAAACACTGGTAACTTCTCACTTATAAAAAGGACGATGCAGGTGTGGTTAGTCTGAAGGAAAATAATCTCCATAGACTCCTATGTTTGACTATTTGGTCCATAGTTGGTGGAATTATTTGGGAAGCACTAAGAAGTGTGGTTTTGTTGGAAGAGGTGGGTCACTGGGACTGGGCTTGAGGTTTCAAAAGACCCACACCATTCCCAGTATGGTGCTTGCCCATTTGTGGATCAGGCTGGCCACTCTTAGGTGCTGCTCTGTGCCATGCCAGCCTGCCTGCCTGCTGCCTGTTCCCTGTCATGATGGTGATAGATTCCTATTCCTCTGGAACTGTAAACTCCAACTAAACACTTCCTTCTATAAGTTGCCTTGGTCACGGTGTTTTGCCACAGCAATAGAAAAGTAACTAATACAGCAGGTTTGTGAAAAACTAAATGAAAGAAAATAAAATCTAAAAGCTACATGTGTGCTACTGTTAGTGTAGTTTACACACATTATCTTAGGAAATCACCCTAATAACTCATCAAGCTCACTACATCCTCAGGATGGATAAAAGTCATGAGGCTTATAGGGTCCNCTGTGTCTGTTATCCTTGTTAGCAACCAAGCCAAAAGCATTTCAATAAGCTTCATTTCTGCTATCCCAAAACTCCCCGCTTAATGCTCTCTTCTCACAGAGAAAGAAGACATGAAATGGGAAAGCTATGAAAAGAAAGCCACATATTGGAGCTTGGAGAGTCCCTGTGAAGGATGTGATAATGTCCATGACTGGTCACAATCTAGTTATATGAGAAAGTAAGTTACAGCTGGGTGTGCTTGTGCCACCTATACTACTCACAACACTTTGGAGGTTGAGACAGGATTACAGTGAGCTCACGGCAAGGATACACAGTAAATTTAAGGTCAGTAGGGGATACATAGGAACAACCTATTAGAAAGAAAAAAAAAAGGGAAGGAAGGAAGGAAGGTTCAGGACAGTATGCACCTATTTGTGCAGAACCCACTGCGGTTGCTCAATGACATCAACTATGAAGTGTTGAGGAAATAAAAACACACCCAAACAGCACAAAAGCCTCTTGAGAGGCTGTGAAATTTAGTAGATAAAATAAAAGACTACAGCAAATAAATGTTGAGAACAAAAATACAATTAAAAAAAAAGGAAAGGAATGGTTAGGTCCATGCTGGGTGCCGGCTTTCATTTCAAGGTCATTGTTTCCAAAGCAGGAATGATGGCTATTTGGCTAAAAATAAAGATCATTTTCAAAGACTGAAAAGAATGTGTTTAGTCAGAGACCAGCTCATCTAGCCAAAGGATTGTAAATGGAAAGCAGATGGGGAGGAGGTGGGGAACCACCTAGGCAGAACTGAGATGCCCTTCCGTGTATATTAAAGAGGGCCTGGAAGAGATTCCAACAGTGAGAGAGGGCCTGGGTAATTCAGTACAAAATGACTGGGAAAGATGTCACAAGCAAACTGTCCACCCTGTTTTCTAAGTCAGGATTTCTTACTAGGCTGGGGCTCGACAATTAGCCTAGGCTAGCTGGCCCAAGAGCCCTAGGGACCCTCTATTCTCTCACTCCCCAGCATTGGAATTACAAGTACATACCACCATGCTTGGCCTTTTTTGTTTGTTTGTTTGTTTGTTTGTTTGTTTGTTTTCAAGACAGCGTTTGTAGCTTTGGCGGCGCATTTCCTGGAACTCACTTGGTAGCCCAGGCTGGCCTCGAACTCACAGAGATCCGCCTGCCTCTGCCTCCCGAGCGCTGGGATTAAAGGTGTGCGCCACCACTGCCCGGCCATGCTTAGCTTTTTTACATGGGTCCTAGGGATTCAATTTAGCTCCTCGTGTTTTTGCATTAAGCATTTAATGGACTCAGCTCTCAATTTTGTGGTTTTGATGCTTTTTTTCTTCCTTCCTTCCTTCCTTCCTTCCTTCCTTCCTTCCTTCCTTCCTTCCTTCTTCTTTCCTTTTCAGTATAACTGTATCAATTACTGTTTTCTCTCAGCAATTGTTGGTCATCAGTCTTCAGGACCCCTGCATATATTGAAATCTATAAATGTTCAGGCCCTTTATATAAAGTGGTGTACTGTTACCTATGAATACATCCTTATGTACTGTAGATCATCTCTAGGTTACTTGATACCTAATGCTATGTAAATTCTATGTAAATTCATTGCTTAGGGAATAATAAGAAAAAGGATCTACACAAACTCACTACAATTTTTTTAACAAAAATCTTTTTTATTTTATGTGTATCAGTATTTTGCTTGCATGATGTCTGCGTATACAATGCCCACAGAGGCCAGAAGAGGGTAGTGGATCCTCAGAACTGAAGTTAATAGACAGTGTTGAGGTGTTATGTGAGTGGTAGGAGTTGAATATGGATCCTCTAGAAGTATACATGGTGCTCTTAACTGCTGAGCCATCTCTCCAGTCCCTTGCAAATATTTTTGATCCACAGCTGGATGAATCTGTAGATGTGGAACCTCATAAATGTGATGGCTCTAAAATATAACTTCTCTACAAACCAGATCTCTCCCTTATTTGTATGTCTCATGGAGGAAGGGACCAAGGAAGTACACAAGATTAAGGAACTTCAGCAAAAATCATCTTATTGTCATAAGAGTTAAAACTTAGAACAGAACATGGATAATAAGTACTAAGAAAATATCTATCAACAGAGTTTACTGATTAATTGTATTTTTGCTTTGGGTTTTCTATATAAGGCTATATAGCACTTTTTTTCAATCTGTATGTATAACTTGAATATTTATATTTCATTTGTAATATGTTAGAAATATTTTAGTGCTGGGTGGTGGGGGTGTATACCTTTAATCCCAGCAATTGGGAGGCAGAGGCAGGCAGATCTCTGTGAGTTCAAGGCCAGCCTGATTTATGCAGCTAGTTCTAGGACAGCCAAGGCTACACAAAGAAACCCTGTCTCAAAAAATAGAAACAGAGAAAGAAAGAAATATTTTTGGTTAGGGGCAGAAGAAATGGCTCAGCAGTTAAGCGCACTGTCTACTGTTCTAGAGGACCTGGGATCAATTCCCAGCATCCACACTGTAGCTCACAACTGTCTGTAACTTCAGTTCCAGGGGATCCAACATACTCACATGGATAGATACACATGCAGGAAAAAAAAACACAAATGCACATAAAAGAAAAATAAATATTTTTAAAAAAGAAATTTTAGGTTTGTTTCATTTTTCTCTTTATATTCTTATTTGATAATGAGATATTAAATTTTTGTTTGTTTTGTTCTAGGATTTTGCTGGCCTACAAATCCAGAGCATCCTGCCTCAGCCTCCTCAGAGTGCTGGGAGGGACTATAGGAGTATATACCATCGTAAATAGTGAAATAATAATTTTTTGTGGTTAACTCTATTAGGATTTTTTAAATTGGGATGGTGGCTGGCAATCATGAGAAATTTGATAAATATTTGCTAACCCCCTCTGTTTCTACAGTTTGTTTTGGCTTGCATTTACTAATATGGTTAATGCATTACCTATATTTGCGTTAGTTTCTTACACCTTGTAGAACAGATTACCTCAAACTGAATGGACCACATTATGGTCTAAATCTGAAATTCTCCCCCCACAGTCTCAAGTTCTAAATTTGTTGCCCACAGCAGATGATGTTATGTCAGAAGAGGAAAAGGAGGTGTTTTACTATATTTAGGATCACATCCCATTCACAGCCCTCATGGACTTGTGTGTGTGTGTGTGTGTGTATGTGTGTATACACACAAAATGTGCTTGTATATGTGTGAATGTGCATGATGTGGGTAGGTAGGTACTCATGCCATTGCCTGTGTGTGGAGATTAGAGGACAACTTTGTGGACTCAATTCTCTCCTTCCAACTTTCCATAGGCTCCAGAGATTGAACCAGGTCACCAGACTTGCATGGTGAGTGCCTTTACCTGCTGAGCCATCTTACTGACATTGTTGATTTCAGTTTTAATTAAACTACAATGTAGACTACATTTATCTTTCAATAACTTGAAATTCCAGTGGGGAAACAAAGAACAAGGAAGATTCAGTATATAAGAGGGAACCACTGTTGTAGAATACTATTTTAAGATATGTTATATTCATTTATCCTGTTTAATGTTTGTTTAATGATGCAAAGATGTGTTGCATTCCTTTATGTTTCATTTGTTTAACTCTGTGAAGCTGTGTTACTTTGCCTGTCTAAAACACCCGATTGGTCTAATAAAGAGCTGAATGGCCAATAGCAAGATAGGAGAAAGGATAGGCAAGGCTGGCAGGCAGAGAGAATAAATAAGAGGAGAAATCTGGGAGAAGCTAGAGGAACAAGAGAAGGAGGAGGAGGACACCAGGGGCTAGCCACACAGCCACACAGCCACACAGCTAGACACAGAGTAAGTAAAGAAAGGTAAAAGCCCAGAGGATAATTTAAGAAAAGTTGGCAAGAAACAAGCCAAACTAAGGCCAGGCATTCATAAGAAAGAATAAGCTTCCATGTGTGATTTACTTGGGAGCTGGGTGGTGGGCCCCCCAAAAGAGCCCAAGAGGAAAGAGCCAAAAGAGTAAAAATACCAACTACAAACCACAAACTATAAAACTCATCTCACTTGCCGGGCGGTGGTGGCGCACGCCTTTAATCCCAGCACTCGGGAGGCAGAGGCAGGAGTATCTCTGTGAGTTCAAAGGCTAGCCTGGTCTACAGAGTGAGTTCCAGGACAGGCTCCAAAGCTACACAGAGAAACCCTGTCTCGAAAAAAAAAAATAAAAAAAAAACAAAAAACAAAAAAACAAAAAACAAAAAACTAATCCCACTTAAACATAGGTAGACTAGTGGGGCAAGCTGAATATCACTTAAGGCTTTTTTGTCTTTGGAACAAAGTTTGTCTGCAGCCCAGGTTGGCTTTGAACTCATATCCTCCCTACTGCTTACATTATAGGTATGCACTATGTAGAGTAAAAGGTTTGAACCCACTTCTGGGTTTGAAAACCTACCAAAACCCAGCAATCCCTGAAGCCCAAAATTCCATCAATCCCTGAGCACAAAATCCCACCAAAAATCCACTAATCTCTGAGCACAAAAGCCCACCAAAAATCCACCAATCCCTGAGCACAAAGCCCACCAATCCCTGGGCTTGGTTTGAAATCTCAACAGTCCCCACCCTGTCAATCTCTACCCTGGAAAACTCCTCCCTTAAGAAACACTTATAAGCCTTTCTCCTGCTCAGTTCCCTGCTACTTCTCATCCAAGCAGAAGCAGCCATCATCTTGTGTCTCTCCCAATAAATCTCTTATGTGAGGTTTTGTTGTTCAGTGTGACTTTGTGGTATTCCTTGGCTCCAGACTGCCAGGATACCTTTCCTTTCAGAGCCTACCCCTACCTTCCATAGGGGAAACCTTCCTCCTCAGAGCTGTAACACTTCCACTGCAGAAGCCTTTCCTTTCAGAGCTACACCTCCACTGGGAAGCCTTTGCAAAACACAAGCAAATTTACACTGCAATAATAATAATAATAATAATAATAATAATAATAATAATAACAATAACAATAACAATAATAAAAATAGCAATATTAGGTCAATAAAAAAGGAACCTGCACTTTCCATTTAAATTTAATTTGTGTGTGTGTGTGTGTGTGTGTGCTCTGAAGTTTCTTCCAGGAAGCTACAGAATTATGTAAATTTGTTCAGAATTTACTTTATGGGAAGATGATATTCTAATTCTAATAGAACATTCAGAAGATTCTGCCAACACATAGATTAGATAACCAGCTGTGAAAAACCAAAAGCTGAAGCAGACACCCACCCACCCCTTTCCCACAGTCAATCAAGGCTTACTGGTGTCCTGGAACATTCCTTAAACACAAATCTTTTACTTGTTTATTTCTCCACTAAGCACCCTCAGGTAGAGATTCAGAGTCTTATCTGATATGGGACCTAACACTCATACATATCCCAAGAAAAATGCTAGAGAGTTAAATGATAACAGATTAATTAGCAAATACACATGATTTAAGCAAAAGGCCAGGTATGTTGTTTAGCTAAAGAGAGATAAGCCAGGTATATTTGAAATAAATTATGTGTAAAAGTCAGCTGTAACTAAAACTGAGAACTCTTTTGGAATGAGGAAAAAAAATGTTGAAGGGTTGGGGGCACAGGGAGACTGTTTAAGCACACTGAACTTTAGCAAAAGGTCTATTTCACAATTTATTGCTAATAATTTTTTAACTCGCTTGCAAAACTGAAGAGAAAATCAGTTCAAATAAGAAAAAGGAATGTTGAATTGCATAAACAGTCCTGTTTAAACATTAAAAAAAGAGAGGGGGAATGCCAGGCCTTTGCCCTAGTAACTGCCAATGACACCATGAAACAAACCCATTTACCAAATCGTATTTAGGTGGCTAAACCAAAGATTGTTTCCAGGATATTCATGACAAGGCTTTGGTGAGTATGAGTTGAGATTCTGGAAGTTAAGAATCATCTATATGAGCCAGGCATGGTGGTGTACTACTTACTGTACTTCCAGCCCTGGGAGGCTGAAGATTAAGAGTTCAAGGTCATCTTTAGCTACATAACAAGTTCAAGGCCATCCTGAGTTACAGGAACCCCTGTATAAATAAATAAGCAAATTATCTGTATGACTAAATGTAGACAGCACAGAGGTCCATATACTCATGGATAAGCACTAGGGGAATCAGGAATATTGGACACACAGGGTTGCTCCTTCAAAGCAAGGGAGGAATATCCTGTTATCCATCCAGAAGGCTGGGAGCAGACGTGGTTAATAGTCTGGTGACCTTTGGACTATCTGTGTGTCCTAGACCACACCCAATCCTCACCCAGACCCATATTATGAGTTTGCTTTTCTCAGTCAATTTATAGAGCCCATCTTTATGGAAGGTGTCACGTACTTTGCAAAGAGTTTCAATGCAATCACATCTCATCCCCATTTAGCTTATTTTGTGCTTTATTGTGCACATGGGATAGAGTTAATTATCATCAGGAAAATCGCCACCAAACTGTGCTGTACTGAAATATGAATAAAATAAACTGCTCGGGTTCAGACTCCCAAAATTTGAAGCAACACTGGCTACTTAGTTGTGCTGAGCTGAACTACCTTCTTGCCTCCCTCAATAACTCTGCTGGCTGTGGTGGGGGTTGAGCTTTTTCTACTGAACACATACATAACCTAATGGCTTTCTAAAACATTGTAACAAAAGTAAATTCACTGCCAAACTCTGGAAAGCTCCAGTCCACTTTGGTCAGTGGTGGGGACTAAGCCTAAACTGTTACATTTTAATGCTTACACTACCAGCAAATTTTGATTTGCTTTCTTTGACCAGTGGCTACACTTTCTTTTCATTATTGNTTGAGTTCTTTCTCTGTTCAGGTCCACTTTTTGGTGTTTAAAGGATGTGAGTGAACAAAATCGACTGAGATACCTGGGTTCTTGCGGGAAAGATGACATTAAACAATAGATGCAGCTGGGTGGTAGTGGCATGTGTCTTTAATCCCAGCGTTCAGGGAGGCAGAGGCGGGTGGATCTCTGTGAGTTCAAGGCCAACCTGGTCCACACAGAGAGTTCCAAGAGAGCCAGGGCTGTTACAGAGAAACTCTGTCTCGAAAAACCAAAGAAGAAAGAAAGAAAGAAAAAAGAAAAAAATAGATGCAATAAATTTTAATTTTAAAACTATATACACTTAAAGGGGCGGGGCTGACAGTGCAAATCTGTAATGCTAGCTATTTTGGAGTCTGAGGCAGGAGTACTGTGAGTTTAGGCCCAGCTTAAGTAATTTAGAAAGAGCTTGTCTAAAAACAAACAAACAAAAAAGTAAGGGGGCTATCTTAGTTTCTGTTTTGGTTGCTGTAATAAAATATGCTGATAAAAGCAACTTAAGGAAGAAAGAATTAATTCTGACTCTTCGTTCACACAGTCCATCATGGTGGTAAAGACAGGCGGAAACAGCTTGAAACAGAGCTGGTCTCACAGCATCCAAAATCAAGAAGGAGAAACGGATGAACGCACGTTGTTGCCCTGCCGCTTCTCTTCACTTATACAGTCCAGGATCCCAGCCAGGGAATGGTGCTGCCCACAGTGGACAGGTCTTCCCACTGCATCTAATGTAATCAAGATGACCACACACAAACACACACACACACACAAACGCGCGCGCGCAACCTGAGAGCTAATCTTGATAATCCTTCATTGGAGGCTTGTCTCCTGGGCAATTCTAGACCCTGTCAAGTGTTTACAATTGACACTAACCATTACAGGGGGCCTGGGGCCTGGGTTCAATTCTCAATATTGCAGAGAAACTAAAATAACAGAGGGAAAGAGCAGCGCAAGACAAAGAACGTTAGGGACTTCTGGAGAGGAAGTGTTGGGCCCTTCCCATGTTAAACAGGGTAATTAAGATTTAGAGAACAGTTGATTGAGAAGGTGGCGAAGGATTACCAGGCAAAGGATTTAGCCAAAGATTGGCAAGGTAAAGGAAAGGGCGGGTGAAGGAAGGAAGGATGAAATCTTCGGTGGGAATAGGGCCACACAGTCCAAGGGACAGTAAAATATGGAATGTACCTGGGGAAATGTGTAGCTCATAAGCCAGAAAAGAAAGGAGCTGAGAGAGAAAGACAAATTATGGGGCCTTCTAGACACTTTTAAGGATACCAGATTTACACTGTTAGGGCATCCATTAGAGGTTTGGAGTGAAAGTGAATAGGTCTGATTTCCACTATAGAAGAACCTGATTTTCACTATAAAAGAATCTAACTATTGTGTTTGGAATGAACTGTTAGGACACAAAAGTAAAGCATGATAGGTCCATGAATAGAGACCATGGTGATAGAAACTACAGGGGGTCCTGCAGCACGGACCTCAGCAAGCTGACAGTTACTACTGCCTCTGAATGTCCAACAACCTGCCACATATAGGAACCAGGGGGATTTCCATCATGGCAGTCTTCTTGGAGGGGTCAACTGATCTCTCTGTGGAGTTACACCTAGCCCAAAAAGATTTTTTTTTCCCTCTTTTTTTGGGTTTCTGAGACAGGTTTCTTTGTGTAGCCCTGGCTGTCCTGGAACTCACAGAGATCCGCCTGCCTCTGCCTCACTGTGAGTGCTGGGATTAAAGGTGTGTGCCACCACCACCTGGCCCAGAAAAGATGTGAAGGCTAAATTGAAATGGTTTTTAAATGTATTTTTGAGTTGTGGTACATTTCTGAATGCTCTGGCAATGAGTTGCAAATCACTATTACAATAAGAATTTGTTTAAAAAAAGCCACATTCCCCAGACTAGAACTTGAGAAGAGGCTTTATGTCTATAAAATTTATGTCATTAATTAATAATCCTCTTATGGAAGATGAAAGGAGCCTTTGCTTAGATGCCTCAATGGCTAGGCATCTGATTGTTATGGTGGTTTTAAATCTCATTTTAGTGTTGAAGTGTCACTCTAAGAATGGCCACAAGCTATAATAGCCACACACTCTAGGGAAGTCCTGATGGCAGGGGGGCTCAAGTTCAGGTGTGTTAGTCAGGTTAGGCACAGTGAGGTAAAATGAAAATGCAAGAAACAGAGGAAAATGTATTCTTTACAGATCTGGAGAGACTGGGGTGTCAACAGAAGACCAACAGGAAGTTTGGGGGCATTTGAGCTCCATAGGCATATGGCAGCCTGTGGGAAGGTCCTTGGAGAAGGTGCCTTTGAGAAGGTCCACAGGTGTTATCCCTCAGGAATTCCCATGAGGATTTGTTAAAGAAAACCATGCAAAGGGGGCTTGCTTGTTCACAGGACACTTGTGTTCACGCTTAGGTTTCATTGCGGTCGGTGGCTGGAGGAAGTAGGCTTTTGAATCACTGGGATGAGGAACCAGGGAACTATATTTCAAATGGCTCCATGAGGAGAAGCTTTAAAGCAGAACACAGGTGACGAGATGTAACTAGGTTCGAAATAACTTACATGAGGCCTAAAAACACGATCAAGTAGCAACTGTATTAAATGAACTTGGCTCAGCTTCTGTTTCCTATGAAGGAGCTCCAGTAAAGCATTGCTGTGTTTCAGAAGAGGATCAAATCAGATTTTGTACGTCACTGCATTGTCAACTGAATTAGTTTTGTCATCACTATAACTAATATCTGAGAAAAATTAATTAAGTCGAGATATTAATTTTTACTCATGTTTTCAGAGGACTTGGTTTGTGATCATGTGTTCTGGGCCCAGGGTGAGGCAGAACAGCATGGTGGCACAAATGTAGAACAGTGGCTAGTCAAATCAAGATGGACAATAAGGACCAAATTCCATCTTGGTCAGTATTTAATATTTTCATAAAAATTGTTCTCTGTGAGTTCTAGGCCAGCCTGGGCTACCAAGTGAGTCCCAGGAAAGGCGCCAAAGCTACACAGAGAAACTTTGTCTCGAAAAAGCA
>LZPO01066303.1:99285-109684 GCA_001675575.1 Neotoma lepida
AACAGGAAGGACTGGTCCTGGGTGTGGTGGAAGAACATAGCCAGAGGCAGGGACACCTGGGAGAGTCCAGAGTGACATGACCCTGAGCCATGTGGGAAGAGGGGGGAGGGAAAGACAGAAGACACAGAGGGCAACCAGGTGCAGTAGCCAGGATGCCCAAAAGAAAAGAGAGTAGACAAAAGGGCCAGGTAACCAAAATGGTTGGATTATATAGGGAAGGGCAGCTGGGGGAAGGGCAGCCCAGCCCCTGGGTTGGAGAATTCAGGGCAGGGGATGGGGTATGCCAGACAGGAGGGCCCTGTAACAGGGGGGGACTGAGGGATTGCAAGGGGAACCTGACAGCCAGGCCCATTTTGATAGGTTAAATAGGCACCTCAGCCATTTGTCCCAGGTTTGAAACCAAACTGACAGGAAGCAGAAATACAAGAAGGAGCCAGGGCAAGAAACGACCCTGCAGGACATATTCCTAGTGATACTTTTCCTGTCTCCGGACCCTATCTCCCAGAGTTTCCATTACCTTTCAAAATAGAACTACCAGCCCATGTGCAAGCATTCAAAATATGAGTCCATGGAGGACATTTCAGATTTAAGCTGTAATAGTCTGCTACAGACCTCCAAAGGCTGATGGTCATCTCATAATGTGAATGCATTTAGTCTATGTCTGGGGGTCTCCAAAGTCTTAACAAGTCAATTTTTGAAGAGTTTAAGTCTCAGTAGAGACTCAAGGCAATCTCTCAGCTGTAAGTCACTGCAAAAAACCAAAAGAAAATTACGTAGTGCCAAGTTACAAGGGCTAGGGATGTAGCTCAATGGGTAGATATTTGCCTAGCATGCATGAAGCCCTGGGGTCTAACACACTCACCACATAAACTGGGTGTGGAGGTGCATGTCTGAAATTCCAGAGCTTGGGAGGCTGATGCAGGAGAGCAGGAATTTAGGACCATCTTCCACAGCATAGCAAGCTCAAAGCTAGCCTGGGCTACATGCAACTCTATCTCCAAAATAAAACAAGACACAATAGCATAAAGTAAATAATCACTTTCCAATAGGGAATAATGGGGGCATAGACAGGAGAAAAGGGACCAAAACAAGATGCAAATCTAGCAAGGTGTCTTAGTGTTTCTATTACTGCAATGAAACACCGTGACAAAAAAGCAAATTGGGGAGGAAAGGGTTTATTTGGCTTACACTTTCACATCGCTGTTCATCACTGAAGGAAGTCAGGACAGGAATTCAAACAGGACGGGAACCTGCAGGCAGGAGCTGATGCAGAGGCCATGGAGGGTGCTGCTTACTGGCTTGCTGAGCCTGCTCACTCACAGAACCCAGGACCACCAGCCCAGGGGTGGCACTATTCCCCATGGACTGGACCCTCCGCCATTGACCACTAATTGAGGAAATGCCTTAACAGCTGGATCTCATGGAGGCATTTCCTCAACTGAGGCTCCTTCCTCTCTGATAACTCTAGCTTGTGTCAAGTTGACACACAAAACCAGCCAGTACACAAGGCAATCATTAAATTTTGTAGCTCTGTATTCAACATTCATGGTATATGAAAGAATTGTGTGAGCTCCAACAGGCTGGGGCAGCCTTACCCTTATGGCCTTGTCATTTACAGCCCACCTGGCCTCTGTCATAGCTTGACTCTATTTATTGTCTACAGTTTTCATGTCAGACATTCCATGTTCTTGGGGGTTCCATTGTGGCTTAGATGTTACCTGTTCTGGTGGAAGCTCCACCTCTCTGCCCAGACCCTGCCCCTCAGAAAGTCCCGCCAAACACAGCTCCTCCCCCAGAGATGTTCAAGACCACTCCCACAGGGTATTTAAACTGCACCCCAGAAAATAGAATCGTGGTTTTTCATTCTCTCTTTCCCATCTCCTCTCTGGGGGGCTGGAGAATCACCGAGGAATTCTTTAAAGACCCTTTAAACTGGGGCTTTTTCTAATTTGATCTGATTTGGATTGCTGCATTGGTGGAGAGGCTTATAGGGGTGCAAAAACTTTTCATTACCCTCATAGATCAGCATGCCAGCCTGTCAGGGCTTCCTTCACAGATCTTGATCCTTGCAATACGTTGCTTGGTCTGGCAGACCTTCCTTTGAAAGGCAGATGGCAGCCTCATGACCCTGTGGCTATTGCATTCTGCATGTCTGCCAAACTAGCACCACTTGGATAGTGACAAGATTGTGGTCACTTTGAGCAGTAGCCAGGCCTCCTGGAACCAACACCACAGTGGCCTCTGAGTGCCTGAATGGCTGAAAACTGTTAAACACTTTGCTGTGAGCCAGTAGGTGAGCTCTCTTCTCAAAGTAGTCTTTTCTGGTGTAACTACATATCCCACCCCATCCCCCTAAAAAAAATCACTATTCTCTGCATTTTGTTCCTAATTCTCACTGTAAAACTGGCTAAACACAGCCAGCAATATCCATGCCAACGCCTAAATGCTACACTGTCTTAAAATTTCCTCTGCCAAATTGAATTAAATTTAACATCCTGCAAAAACCTCAGGTTGTGCCCCAGGAAGCAAGGTGAGGTATTCTAAATGGGCCTGTCTTCTTGAGGCTACATTACTGGGAGCAGGGGAGGAAATGAGACATAGGTAGAGCATTGCATGGTAACATTCCCTTTCCTGAGCAAGAGTGATCCTTTTCATGAACTCACTACCATCCGATGCATTGTATACATTTTGATTTTTAGCTTCTCTCTGGCTTATCTGATTTTTCTTTTTATCCCACTAGAATACAAAACTGAAAAGGCTGTTTGGTTTCCTTCTGTATCCCCGAAGCCAGAACAGTTCCTGGCACAAAGAAACTCAAAAACTATGTTGAACGAGTGAATTTTTTTTCAAGTCTCACACTTTCATCCTGGTATTAAAAGACAGAAAACCCCACAAACAAGATTATGAACTGTTTACAGCAAAAACACATGCCTTCACTTCCTGTGGCTTGTGTGGAGTGAGTTTCTTCGAATTCTTCTGACCTACATTTTTATTTTATCAGCCTGTCAACCTGTATAATTCACTTTATAAACCATCTATAATCTCATTTACCAAAGTAGTGTAGATAAAAAAAAGTGGACCAAAACATTTTACTTGGTCTTTTAAGTCCTTCAAACAATGTCACTTTCAAAGCTCCTCAGATCTTATACATACATATATATATATAGTGGAGGGGCCCCAAAACAGCTTGACCACACAGCTGCCATGACAGGCCTAGAGGCCCAGACACAGCTTCTGTGACAGGCTTACTGGCAGGCAACACCCAGATCCAGGAAAAGCCATAAGCTAACACCACCCAAGGATCCACCCAGGGATAGGGAAGCACCTAACATCCCAAACATTCCAACCATTAGATAAGGTGACCAGATGTTCCTGAGTCTAGCACACACTTGTTTTTGTTTTACAGATACTGCTAGACAATTGTCAGCCAATCAGGGTCCTGAACCCTGGAAATCCCCTCACTGCAACCTCTGCTATGATAAAAACTCTACCCCAACTGAGCTCAGGGCTCTCTGCTCTCACTGCTGCGTCAGACAGACAGAGGGACCAAGCTTGAAATAAAGGCTCTTTGCTTTTACATGCGGGATTCAGTCTCCATGGTGGTCTTTTGGGGGTCCCCGCAATCTGGGCATAATATATATAATATATATAGTTAAGACACTTAGGTAATTCTTGGGGTGCAGTTATGTAGTTCAGTGATAGAGTGCTTGTCAAGCATGCATAGGCCCTAGTGGCAATACTTACTAGTGCAAAAGATTTTTTTTTAATGTATTTTTCTGGACAAGCACTGTTGGCTCTTGCCTTTAACCCCAGCACTTTGGAGGCAGGGGCAGATGGATCTCTGTGAGTTTGAGGCCAGCCGGGTCTACAGAATGAGTTCCAGGACAGCCAGGGCTGTTACACAGAGAAACCCTGTCTCAAAAAACAAAAACAAACAAACAAAAAACTGTATTAAAATTTGCTTTTGTTTTTTTTTTGTTTGTTTGAGACAAAGTCTTACTATGTAGCTCTGGCTGTCCTTGAACTTGTAGATCAGGTTGGCCTTGAACTAACAGAGATAGCTTGCCTTTGCCTTCTGATTAAAGGTGGGAAGGTGTGTGCTACCATGCCCAGCTAAAACATTTTCTTAGCAAACTCCTACTTTGCTTCACGTAGAAATTACTCACACCTCTTCGGACCTCACTCACACTCACAGTGCCGTGATTTAGATATAATTTGAATGTGTCTGACAAAGGTTCTTATGTTCACATTTAATTCTCATTTTGAGGCATTATTAAGAGGGTAGAAAACTATTCCAACTATGCTATTTATATTTACTTTTGTTTTGAGACAGCGTCTTGCTGTTCAGCCCAGGTTGGCTTGGAGTTCAAGATCCACCTGCCTCAGCTTCCCAAGTGCCGGATGACAAGTGTACACCATCACACATGTCATCAGGACTCCATAGGTCATTAGGGTGGAGCTTCTATTGAATCCTAATGGCTTTATATAAGGAGAAATAAGACAGCCACAGATACACCCACCCACTCATTGTTTCTAGTGATGCCTTGTGCTACTCCTCACACTACCAGCAGGAAAATCACCAGATGAGGCATCTAGACCTTACAATTCTAAATAGGAGCCAAATAAACCTTTTAAAAGCAACCTCTGGAGGCATCACCATCCCTGACCTCAAGCTCTACTACAGAGCTATAGTAATAAAAACAGCTTGGTACTGGCATAAAAACCGACATGTGGACCAATGGAATCGAATTGAAGACCCTGACATCAATCCGCATACATATGAACACCTGATTTTTGACAAAGAAGCCAAAACTGTACAATGGAAAAAAGAAAGCATCTTCAACAAATGGTGCTGGCATAACTGGATATCAACATGTAGAAGATTGCAAATAGATCCATATTTGTCACCATGCACAAAACTCAAGTCCAAGTGGATCAAAGACCTCAACATAAATCCAATAACACTGAACTTGATAGAAGAAAAAGTAGGAAAGACTCTTGAACGCATTGGCACAAGAGACCGCTTCCTAAATATAACACCAGTAGCACAGACACTGAGAACAACAATTAATAAATGGGACCTCCTGAAACTGAGAAGCTTTTGTATGGCAAAGGACACAGTCAATAAGACAAAACGACAGCCTACAGAATGGGAAAAGATCTTCACCAACCCCACATCTGACAAAGGGCTGATCTCCAAAATATATAAAGAACTCAAGAAACTAGACATCAAAATATTGAACAATCCAATTAAAAAATGGGCTACAGAGCTAAACAGAGAATTCTCAAAAAAAGAATCTCAAATGGCTGAAAGACATTTAAGGAAATGCTCAACATCCTTAGTCATCAGGGAAATGCAAATCAAAACGACTCTGAGATACCATCTTACACCTGTCAGAACGGCTATGATCAAAAACACTGATGACAGTCTATGCTGGAGAGGATGTGGAGTAAGAGGAACACTCCTCCACTGTTGGTGGGAGTGCAAACTTGTACAACCACTGTGGAAATCAGTATGGCGGTTTCTCAGAAAATTGGGAATGAATCTTCCTCAAGACCCAGTGATACCACTCTTGGGTATATACCCAAGGAATGCTCATTCATACCGCAAAGATACATGCTCAACTATGTTCATAGCAGCATTATTTGTAATAGCCAGAACCTGGAAACAACCTAGATGCCCATCAACTGAAGAATGGATTAAGAAAATGTGGTACATATACACAATGGAGTACTACTCAGGAGAGAAAAACAATGACCTGATGATATTTGCAGGCAAATGGATGGAACTAGAAAATATCATCCTGAGTGAGGTAACCCAGACTCAGAAGGACAAATATGGCATGTACTCACTAATAGGTGGATACTAGATGTAAACCAAAGGACAATCAGTCTGCAACCCACAGATTCAGGGAGGCTACCTAGCAGGAAGGACCCTAGGATGACTGTAGCATAAAATAAGTTTGGGTTTTGCCCAGTCACTGGGTAAGCTTTAGTGAAACATTTCACTATTAGGATAAGAATTTGTAACTTGTATTTATGTTCAAACTATCTGTATATTATCTCTCCTGCAGTTGTATATCAAACGTTTAAAAAAAAAGAATTGTATGTTGTGGGCTCAAGAGGTGGCTCAGAGGCTTTGGATAGGTAGAAGCTAGTTGTCTGCTAAGTCAATAGATTCTAAAAGGCCTTTTTTTTTTTTTTTTGGTTTTTCAAGACAGGGTTTCTCTGTGTAGCTTTGGCGGCGCCTTTCCTGGAACTCACTTGGTAGCCCAGGCTGGCCTCGAACTCACAGAGATCCGCCTGCCTCTGCCTCCCGAGTGCTGGGATTAAAGGTGTGCGCCACCACCGCCGGGCTCTAAAAGGCTTTTATCTGTTGCCACAACATGTTAGTTCCAACACAGAGGGGCAAGGAATAGCTGTTCCAGAGGGCCAGAACTTGGCCCAAGATAAGGTAATTAGCTTCTGGACCTGCAACATTTCAGTCTCCCCAGAGTACTGAAATTCTAACCAGCCAATCAGATTCCTCTCAGGAGCTTTCTTTCACAGCCAGATGCAGCTTCTTCTCAGAAGGTTTTGACCACAGTAACATGCAGTTTTTCTAGAAATCAAAAAATTACTCACACAAAAAGTTTAACACCTTACCACTCAGGATGCCCAGGCACGAGCACTACAAATTCAAGATCAGCCTGGTTACAGAGTTTCTTTCTAAACAACAAGAACAGCAAGGAGCTACAGAGGTGCCTCAACAGTTAAGTTTTTTATTTTTCCAGAGGAACTGAGTTTGCTTCTCGGCATCCATGTTGGGCAGTTCACAATGGCCAGTAACTCCAGCTCCATAAGAATCTCACACCCTCTTCTGGACTCTGAAGTCACCCACACACATGCAGCATATACTCACACACATATAAATAAAAAAAAAATCTTATTTTATTTTATTTTGAGACAAGTTTCTCTTTGTAGCCCTGGCTGTTCTAGAATTAACTTTGTAGATTAGGTTGGCCTTTCAGAACTCAAGAGGCTTGGCTTTGCCTCTCAAGTGTTGGGATTAAAAGCCTGTGCCATCACTGCCCAGCTTAAAAATAAAAATCTTAAGAAAGCTAGAGAAGAATCTGAAAATGAAAAATAGCCATTTAACTATTGGGAAAGAGAGTTTCTAGCTGAAGAAACCTCAGGTACTGAGGCCCAGAGGGGAGAAACAGCTGTTTGAGAGATGAAGGCAAGGTTGTCCCAAGAATGGCAGTGAATAGGAGGGAGACAAGGAAAGAGACAAGCTCAGAGACTTGGGCAAGAGTCAGATCATGAGGGCTCTCAAAGGCCAGGGATAGTTTGCATTTTATTCTAATGTACAACTAGGTATTGTTAGGGTTTGAATCTTAAATGTCTCCCTAAGGCTTGTGTGGTAAAGGTAGAGCTACCAGCCAGTGCAGATGTGTGAGGTAGAAGGAAGTTAGGTTACTGAGGGTATGCTCTTGAAGGTAGTGGAGACCCCATTTCTTCCTTCTCTTAGTTCCTGTATACCGCAAAGCAAGTAGCTTCCTTGCCATGCCCTCCCAATACAACATACTGTGTGGGCCATAGGCCCCAAACATGCTCAAACATCCATGGACTGACAGCTCTCAAAACAAACCATGAGACAAGAGAGATGTTTTTTCTTAAATTGATCACTGTGGCATTTTGTCTTATTGGGAAGTTGAACACAGAGATTAAGAATAAATGTGACGTGATTTGATTTATGGTTTCAAAAGACAACTTTGATACACGAATAGTGGCACACCCTCTAATTTGAGACCTCGGGAGGCTGAGGCAGGAGAATTGCAACTTTGAGTTAAGCTTGGGCTATGTAGTTGAGACTTTTTTTAAGAACCAAAGCCAAGTTGCAAAGTGGTGATGGTGCATGCCTTTAGTATTAATACTTGGGAGGCAGAGGCAGCAAGCTGATCTCTGAGTTCAAGGCCATCCTGGACTACAGAGAGAGTTCCAGGACAACCAAGACTACACAGAGAAACTCTGTCTTGAAAAACAAACAAACAAACAAAAACAAAAAACAAAAGAAGAAACAAAAAATAAAACCCAAAGTTTAACATATTGGATATTGGATGCTTTGACTGCTGGATTGTTGTTGGGGTAGGAATTGGAATCGAAGACTCGTTAGGAGACAGGTGACTGATGATGGTTGGAAAAGCAGAAATCAGGAAAAATGGCTGAACTTGAAGATATAGATTGGAGAGTAAAATTGTTATGATTTGACAATGGTTTGGATGTGGTGGCCAGGTATCAGGAGTCAGGGAAGAAAGAGACTGAAGGATGAAGACTAGGTTTTGGTCTGAGTACCCAGAGAAATGGAGATGTCATGAACTAGGGGACACTAGGAGAAGAATGGTTTGCAGAGGAAAGTCCACAAGGAAGTCAATTGCTACTTTTGCCCATATTTTTTTCCAGAGTCCTGTTACCCAGAAAACAATACTGCTTTTGCCTTTGGCTAACCCTAGGGCTAAAGGGAGAGAGTGCAGCTACCAGGTTTTCAGAGCAAGAGTTGCGATCACCTGGTGACTAAGACTAGATCCACAGGAAGACAGAAGGCAGAGAATTAGATATTTATCACAGTGCAGGGACATATGTCAGTAGAGAGGGAGCTTGGCCAGGGAAAGATCCATAAAAGAATTATATCCTAGGATCCATGAAAATCCAAATAGTGACACTGAGGACGCTGGCTCAGAGAGGTAGTTTGTAATTGTCCTCACCGTGGTCTGACTGTAACTTCTCTTCATTTATTCTCACTTTTTAAGTCTAACTGCACTAGTAAGAAGCAGCATACAGACAAGAACCTATGGTGTCACTTACTATTCTAGTGCCTGGGTGCTTAATACTTGACACCTCTGCATTCCAGTCCTCTTATCTCAGTGTAAATGGACATACTGCTAAAGCTAAGCACTTCATTTCACATTCCTGACACTAAGAATTAAATGCATCATCCCATTCTCTCCAACCATCGATGAGCTGAGTGACATCTCACTTTTCTGCTAGGGAACCAGAAGCACGTCCACCCATTCCTTTAATGTTTACCTAGTACCTACACCATGCTAGGCACATTTTGTAGGCTTTGGGATATACTGTGGACAGAACAAAATCCATGCCTTTGTGCAGCTTCAGCCTGGGCGTTAGGGTAAGGGAAGAGATGACACGCATGCTAAATACACACATTGTATAGTAATCAGAAGGTGATGTTACAGAGAAAAGTAGAGCTGGATAATTGGATCTGGGGAAGCTGCTAGTTTCAAGTGGGGTAGGCAGGACAGACTTCACCAAGAAGGCGACTTCTGAGCAAAGATTAGAAGGGCCCAAGTGTAAAGGAAAGCGCTTGGGGTGAGACGGAGGTCAACTGCTTCAGATCCACCAACAACCCCACAACAGGGAGAGGAAAACGAAGCACTGAAAGGCGTGACACAACTAGGCCTTCTTCTTAAATCCGCCTTTCTTTATAGGTCGGAGATCCCGAGGCGAGTGAGAGAACGCAAGATTCGCGAGCAAGCAGTCCAGCGCTGGAGTCAGAGTCCCAGGATCAAAGGAGCAATCGGCATTACACAGGCTCNGCCGGCGGCGTGCGCCCCATCAGGGCCGGCCCCAGACAATCCTTCCATNAAGGCTCCGCCCTCTCCACCGCCCTCTAGGTTCCATGCTCCCCGCTCCGCATCCCCCGAGGCCGGTCTCCACGTAGCCGTTCCCCGGCTACGGATTGCGCAATTGGAGCCGCTAGGCGGAGCCTGGACGTAGGCGGAGCGACGGAAGGCGGGCGGACCAGGACCGAGGGCCGCTGCCCGCGATGTGCGCCTGCGCACGTCCCCCAGCGCGCCGCCGACATTCCAGCCCCTCCCATCGCCCCGCCTCCAATTCCCGGGCGGAGTTCCTGTTGACGCCTGCGCAGTGCGTGGCCGCACCCCCGCGCCTGCTCAGATCGCCCGGGTCTGGGCCCCAGCCTCCGGGTTTTCCTGGTGGGGGAGGGGGCACGTCTCGGCGAGTCACGGTGATGGCGGCCACCATCCTGTGGTGAGGTAGCGGATCCTCGGCGGCTCTCGGCGAGTCCCTGGCGCCTCCTGCGGGCCCGGTGGCCGGCGCGTGAGGAAGCACCGCGGGCCCGGCTTGCGGGGAAGGCGGCGGGACCGGCGGGCGCGGCCAGGGGACGAGGGGACCCGGGGCGAGGGCGACTCGGCGGGGCGAATGTGACAAGCCCCCACCCCCACCGCCTTCCTCCTGAGAGCGCGAGGATCGCGGCCACCCCGGGGGCGGCCAGGCCCCGGCGCAGGCACCATGCAGGTCACTCTGAAGACCCTTCAGCAGCAGACCTTCAAGATCGACATCGACCCGGAGGAGACGGTACGCGCCGCAGGGCGAGGGGAGC
>LZPO01066303.1:135533-157207 GCA_001675575.1 Neotoma lepida
GCAAATGCTTTAGTCATAGTAATTTTGGCTGGAAATCATAATTGAAGGGATTTCCTGCGCTATCTAAAATACAAGTTCTATTATAGCCNACCTGAAACTGGCACTAAGCTATTTTTGTTTTGTGACTTACTATAACTTGGAACACCAGTAGAAAGAGTTCTGTGAACTTAGACTCAGAGCCAGTCACTGTGGAAAACAGGCAGNGATTGGAAATGCTTTGAAAGCATGGGAAACATTTATGGTGTTCATGGCAATATATACAGGTTTGCCCCTTCCTTATACAAGGGATGTGTTCCAGATGTCCAGTAGGTACCTGAAACCATACAAAGGGGACTAACTCTATGTGCTGGTTTTTTCCCTAAACAAACATGCCCCTGATAAAGCTTAATCTCTAAATTTAAATTAGGCATAGTAAGAGATTAATGACTAATGACATTAGAATGTGAACTAGCTGTTGTGGTCATGGCTTATCTGAGCACTCTAGAGGCTGAAGCAGAAGAATTGCAAGTTCAAAGGCAACATAGCAAGATTATGTCTGAAACAAAAAAGTTCCTTGAGCCAGGCGTACTAGGCACACCTTTAATCCCTGCACTTGGGAGGCAGAGNCAGGTAGATCTCTGTGAGTTCGAGGCCAGCCTGGTCTAATAGTGAGTTGGAGGACAGCCAGGGCTGTTAAATAGAGAAATCCTGTCTCCAAAAATAAGGCTTTGAAATGTGCTCTCTTAAAATGTCTGATGGTCCTGTAGATTTGCTAGTCTGTACCAGTTAAATTGAGAGCTTTCATTTAGTCACTTAAAGGACGCTTCTCCAGCATATTTCATTTCTCAGCATCACTGCTGTTGGTTTTGGGGGAACATTATTAACATAAAAGTTTCATGAACACCATACTGTGATACCTTCACAGGCTCTGGTAATTTGAGACTGCTTAAGAGACCANTAGGCAGGTGGATATACACCGTGGAAATAATGGGCAAAAGGTGGGTTCATGACTCGGGTAGAAGCTGGCAGCACAGTATTTCATCATGCTGCTCAGAATGGCACACAGCTTCAAACAGTTTATGAATTGCTTCTTCCTGGAGGTTTATGTATGTTTAGAAGATGGTTTGACATGGGTTATGGAACCCCTTTGTTTTAGTGTTTTGCCCCTAAATGTAGTTTCCATGTTGTAACTAGTCTTTTCTGTCCTGTCAGCCAGCTCCCAAATAATGACAGGGAAATTCCTTATTAATTATGAAAGCTCAGCCTATAGCTTAGGCTTGTTCCTAACCAGCTCTTAGAACTTAAATTAACTCGCTTCTATTAATCCATGTACTGCCACGTGCCATTACCTCTCTTCCATCTTGTACCTCCTATTTCCTCTCCACGTCTCCTGGCACCTCTGATTTCTCTCCTTCCCCCCTCTCTCTCGGAAGTCCTGCCTATACTATTAGCCGTTCAGCTTTTTTTATTAAACCAATCACAGTAACATATCTTTACCCAGTGTAATCAAATATATCACAACACCATGTCTGACCCAATCAGCTATGTTTTGGAAGAGTCTAGAGTCTCCTGCCCATTGTTGAGAAATAACACAAAGCTTAGGGAAATTATTTCTTATATTATATATGTATGAGCTTGTGGGGGATAGGAGCAAATGGGTGGATATGGTCATAATACAGTAAACACACACACACACACACACACACACACACACACACGAAATTACCAAAGAGTAAAAATTTTAAATTAACTTTTTAAGGTCTCCTGAGAGTTATGTAAGTTAGGAAAGGATGGATGGCTAGTGATCTAGGAAAGCAGACTGTAGACCTTTTCTGTTTGGGTGTTTTGAGACAGGGTCCCTCTGTGTAGCTCTAGCTGTCTTGGAACTCACTATCTGGACCAGGCTGGCCTTGAATTCAAAGATGCACTTGCCTCTGCCTCCTGAGTGCTTGGACTAAAGGTGTGCGCCACTGTGTCTGCCTGACTGTAGTCTTCTTAGTTGGGCTTACACATTAATTACTTAGTCTCTTTTTAAAATATGGAACACTTCACGATTTTGCATGTCATCATTGTGCAGGGGCCATGCTAATCTCTGTCTCGCTAAAGTACGCACTTAGCTAGTCTTTTTTCTCAAAGTAATGTGACTTCAGGGAGGATGACAGAAGATCAAGAAAACAAGATAAATGTGCCCTTTGAAAGCACAAAACTCAGTGAATAGGTGTCAGGAGGTATACTGGAGGCTTCTCCCTCACTGCTGGACAGACATTTTGTTCCTTTGTTCTTGATAAGCTACCTGTGAACGTACAGTTCATGCTGTTGATTACTGCCATAAAGAAACTGCACTTATGGGCTGGAGAGATGTTGCAGGGGAGGACCTGGGTTCACTTCCCAACACCCACATGGTGGCTTACAACCATCTGTTACTCCAGTCTCAGGGGATCTGACCCCCTCCTCTGGGCTCTGCAGGCACCAGGCATATGTGTGGTACATAGACATACATGTAGACAAAATGCATTAAATCTCAAAAACAAAAAATGGGAGAAGAAACTGCATGTGTGCTTTGTAAGGTCAGTATTGTTGGTCAAGGACACATTTGAGTCAGCCTGAATTCTGTCTTAGCATGCTGTCGTTGAACTTGGAGCAGGCCTACTGAGTGCTAAGACTGCAGCACTGTTCTGCAACACCCAGTCAGGACATTCTAGGCTATAGAACAACATAAGCCAGAAGCAGAAGCTAAGTACTACAAAAAAGGATTGTATATTTCTGTGAGCATATCCATGGCATGCATGTGGAAGTCAAGAGTACAGCTTGTGGAAGTCTTCTCTCCTTCTGCCACATGGTACCCAGGAATCAAACTCAGGTCCTCCAGCTTGGCAGACAAGTGACTTCCCACTGAGCCATCTCTCTGGTATCTGGTCATACCTTTTAATGTATAGGAAAAGTGGTGATGGCTGATACGCTCAGTGAGGAGTGATGTCTCTGTGGTTTAGAAGGAGAAGTGGTGAGACAATCAAGATTGAGGAATGGTGTTTAAAGTACATCACAGTTTTAAGTGCTTAAAGGGGTTTATATTTAAGATAACATTAAAAAATTATACAAATTATTGCAGAGGAGATTAATCCTACAAGATTCTAAACTGAGCCGGGCAGTGGTGGCACACACCTTTAATCCCAGCACTCGGGAGGCAGAGGCAGGCAGATNTCTGTGAATTCAGGGCCAGCCTGGTCTACCAAGTGAGTTCCAGGAAAGGCGCAAAGCTACACAGAGAAACCCTGTCTCGAAAAACCACACACACACAAAAAAGATTCTAAACTGTATCATACACAGTAGTGACTTAGCATTTGACTAGCTCACATTAGCTGGAGTGCTCGGTGGGATAGACAGCACTGTAGACATACACTTAAATACAACTTAATGTAAAGATGCATTAATAATGCCATACTCTGTATATGCTTTTTCACCTGGAGGGGGAAACATGAATTTCTCATTCTATACTATCAGGAATCAGTTATTAAAGGACAAAGATTCCATATAAAAGGNAGTTANAAACTAGGGGAAAATAATAAATGTTAGAAACCAACCTACGTAGAGCTTAATTGAGCTTGGTTTGGTCCACTAGATGGACTATGCATTTGTAGGAAAATACTGACATAGTACCTGGGNGTGTTGACATAGATTATATTTTAAGTTAAACTACAGAAACTAGTGAGGGTATGTGTGATGGTACATGGTTANAGTCCCAGCACTTGGGAGGCTGAGGCAGGAAGATCATGAGTTCAAGTCCAGCCTGGGCAATAAAAAAATGAAATAAACATGAAACCCCATGCAAACAAACCTAAGACATAATTATTCCTTAAAATAGAAACTGGTATCTTAATGGTTGTATCTGGGGGTAAGNGCCTTGGGCAAGGAAATTATTTGACTTTTATATATTCTTTTGAAACTTCTCCACATGCTTATTATTTTAAGAAACTACAAAAATTATACAACAGTATTGTTTTAGTTGTGATAATGGTAATGGGTGTTACGATGCTCGGTACTTTCCCAAGTACGTTACTAGCAGTAACCGAACCCACAGTACTTGGAGTGTATGCAGGATACTATTATTGACCATATGGTACTGATGAAACCAAAGCTTGAAATGTCTTAACTTGGCATGTGAGTCCTTCATTTCAACTGTAAGAACTGACTTAGGATGTGTATGAGTGCGTGCCTGTGTGTTTTATCTCAACTATGTAGCCCAGGGTGGCCCCTAACTTGGTGATNCACTATGCCTGGCTTTGTTTTTGTTGTTAAAATTTGTATGAGATGGCTCAGTGAGTAGAAGCACTTGATGCCAAGCCAGACAACCTAAGTTTGATTCACTTGCCCACATGACAGAAGAGAACCAGCCTTGCCAGTTGTCCTTTGTCCTTTGTGTGCACTGTGCCCACACAGATACACATATGCACACAGATGCATTTTAAAATGTAAAAACTAAAATTGGAANGAAATGTAAATGTATGGAATGCATGTGATAATTTACTACTGCTGTCACTTTACAGTTTGTAATAGTGNGGCTGGAAAGATGGCTTAGCTGTTAAGAGCACTANTTGCTCTTGGAGAGGACCTGGGGTTCAGTTCCCATCACCCACATAGTGGCTCACAACTGTTTATAACTCCAAGTGCAGGAGATCTAATGCCTTTTCTGACCTCCAAGGTGCTACACACGTGCACAGGCATACATACACTTAGGAATGCACACATACACTAAAATAAATTAAAACTTGTAATTGCTTCATTACTTAATAGTCATAAATATATATTGTACACTGAGCATAGTCCCTCTTAAAACTTCACCCTCCCTTTCATTGCTCCTCCCATTTGCTGTCTTCATTCCTCTAGATTCCTCTAGATGGCTTCACATCTACTTTGTCATATATACACATGATTTTATGTGTCCACTGTCAGCATCCCNATGGTGTTTTATAGTCTTGTTTGTCAGCCTTCTATTTTGAACTTAATCTGCTTCCCCAACAGAACAGAAACATGGGGGTGCACATGTGCATGCATGTGTGTTGCTCAGAATTAACCCAAGACCTTACGTCGTTAAAGTTGGTTTCCTTTANGTTAGAGCAAGATCTGCACCCTTACCTGCCATGGCCTTCTTTTGTGTATGCTATATTCCCTAACTTGTATGCCTTCTTTCCTTAGAAAACCTCACTGTGAAAGACTTGTCAGCCTCATTTGTTTCTACATGTGCTACATTAGCATGTACTACTTTTGATATTTCTTCTACTATNACTTGATTTATGGNTTATTTTAACTGCAGTATTGTTCTCATACTTCTTAGAGCAATTTTCTTTAAAGGCATTGTTTTATGTCTTTTTGACGTTACTTAGAATGACATTCTCAGAAGTAGTCGTAAGATTGAAAANTTTTCCTTAACTGTAAGTCCTACAGGTAAAGCTTTGGGTATAATCTCTAAGAGACTGACTTACCCCCAGACTTTAATACATACTGAATTCTTTAGAAATTAGTTACTATAATAATTTAAATGAGTTTTGCATACTTTCTNAAATGTGATTTTTCTAAAAACCGTTTACAGTACACCAGGAGATTCTTCCCGGTCAAATCTTTTTGAAGATGCAACAAGTGCCCTTGGTGAGTGTCTAACTTAACAAAACAAGTTGTCAGACAATGCGATTTCGCCTTCTGGTACAGTTCATGTATTTATGTTTTTTTGGCTGGTATCCCTGTTCCTGTTTTGGTATGGTAGGTAGAGGGCTGGGATAGGTGCACTCACCTGTGTGACTAGCTTCTGGGCTCCCTAGCAACAGCAGCAGCAGCAGCTTTCCAACAGCACTGAAAACCCTGGGGTTACAGGTTGGTCCTGAGCTGGTTGGGTTTTAACTCCTTGGTATCCTCATTGTATTTAGTGACAAAAATGTAGATGTGTTAAATAGTCAACCCAAGATTTCCTGGGTGTGTACCAAATTCAGAATTTCGTCTTTTGACTGTCCTGGGACAAAGCTGCCACCAAATACTATCAGTAAGCATTCATTCATGAGACTGAAGAATACTGCTTGATACAGGGAAAGCCATAAACTGTAGAGAAGAGGATTCCATGAGAATGGAAAACTGTTCTGTAGCTTCAGAGCCAGAGCCAGTTGGCACGGGCCTCTAAGGTTATTAAAGGTTCTGNCTGTTACCAGTCTTGCCACAGTGGAGTGCTTTGGTGCTGTTGAGCAGGAGCCAAGTAAATTATGCCTTTTGCTACTGCTACATCTAAGTTTCTGGTNGTGGTGTTGATGATTTTACTTATACACTTTTTAAGGAGAAGCATAACATAATTTTNCTCATGTTTCAGACTATAGGAAGCAGAACAATTTATGAAATGGTCAAGAAGCCAACAAATAGGAATGCTAGCANCCTTACACTTATGTCTTTAAGTCACCTAGACCCATTCTTTCTCAGCTTTGTAATCCCACGGTCTCTTTGCTCTACAATNTTTACTCTGTTGATGTCCTGCTTCTTTAACTTCCCATTTGGCTTTTTTGATACCTCTCCTCCCATTCTATAACTTGGACCATTCTTCTCAAGCACTCTAGTAAAATCTTATTAGTCCCGAGTATAATTCTGTGTTTTCTGTGGTTCTGGTTTAGGCCATAGTTAAACATTTAGACTATGANAATGGCTAAATACCATGTGTATGCTGTAGGGATTCCCCCCTCTTAATTGTGCTACTCATCTCCCTCTGAACTTGCAGACTTGTTTATTCAAACTTTCCAAATAGGAAATCTACAGCCTCCACAAATGTCTTTCTTCCCTCACTTGCTTGTACCAGTGTGCTTGCTATTGTTTATAGGTGAAACATGGCTGCTGGTCAGTTAAATTAGAGGGCAGAGCTGGGGGTGGAGAAGGGAGACTGTAACCAAATCACTTTCTGAGGTGGTAAGAAAGGCAGTGGTACCCAGAACACAAGTGGAAAAGAAGATAGTTTTAATAGAGGTGAGTTGAGAGTGGGTGTAGCTTTCTTTCATTAAGGCAAGATAACATCCATCAGGGAAGATTGGAGATAGTCCGTGCNCAGTGACTCACTTACAATACAAGTAACTCCATCCTTGGGTGTGAAATTGTATATTGCTGGCCTCTNTTTCCCATCAGTTTGAAATTACAAAGTGTCAAAAGAAAAAAATAAAACACAATCTTACTANACCAGAATTGTTTGAAATACATACAAAAATGGACTTGTCTCTTGTTTTTTGTGAGATAGAATTTATCTTTATGCCCATACTGCCACTGAACTTCTGTAGACAAGGCTGACCTTAAACTCAGAGCAGCCTTCCAAATGGTGAGATTACAAGAACGACCCATTTGTTTGTCTCTTCTTTTGTCTCTTATTACAGATTGCCTTCCCTGACCTGTGAATTCTTTGTTGCATTTATACCTGATATTTCTACTCTGCTTATAAAACCACCTAATTTTCTGTTGCTTTCCTAAGTTACCACAAACTTAGTGGTGTAAAACAATTTGTTAGCAGGCTATTTTTGTAGGGCAGAACTTCTGACACTGTTCTTGCTGACTGATAGCAAGGAGTCAATAAGACTATGGTTTTTTTGGAGACTGGGAGAACCTAGTTTCTTATCACTTCCAGATTCTAGAAGCTCGCAGACCCTTTCTCCACCTGCAAAGACAACATCAGACCTCTGATTCTGCTTGTGTTTTCATTGTCTAACCCTCTTTCTGTTGCTATTTTTAAGGACCATTGTCGATGACATCAGGCCCATCTGGAGAGTTAGCTGATAAGCAGGCCCACTTCCCTTTGTCACATAACCTATATATTTATAGGTTCTGAGGATTAGAACATGGACATTTTTTATGGGAAGGCATTCTGCCTACTTGTATAAATGTTGACTTTTATACTGTTAATTGTCTTTGCTTAGCACAGTAATATATAAAACATTATAGACATCATACAGTCAAGAAGTGTGGAGAGAATGTTTCTTGAGTGCTCATGTACTTTTTCCTTGTCCCCCACACACCTATTTAGTGACAGGTCAGTCCTACGAGAATATGGTGACTGAGATCATGTCAATGGGCTACGAACGAGAGCAAGTAATTGCAGCCCTGAGAGCAAGTTTCAACAACCCTGACAGAGCTGTGGAATATCTTCTAATGGTGAGAAGTGTATTTTACCTTTCATTCTCTTTCATTCTCATTCATACCAAATCCTTTAAAGAAATTAAGATGAGTTAACAATTCAGTGGCAAATACGATATGCTAGATATTTTGCTCTCTCCACCCTAGTGTCAGCATTTTGTGTTGATAAAATGTAACCTTTTGAAAAAGATTCTGCAATGATTTTAATTAGAATGCCATGATGGTGAGTTATGAAGTGGCTCTTTGGGGTGGTGCCTTACACCAGTGAAGCTCTGGAGAGGGCATCTTTCTAATAGAGTAGATTAACATCTTAGTAGATTTTAGTTGCTTGACTAATCTATTAGGAATTATTTAGAGCAAAATTTTAGTTTTCTTGTGAGGAAGCAGCATTAGTATTTTTGTTTGAGAATTTGATGGAAGTTCTGGACCCTGGACCTGCCGATAGTCTTAGCCTTCAGTGACTCCACATCAAAAGCAGCTGCTTTCAGGGCCTGCAGTGCAGGTGCACTGTCAGCCAGTGCTCACTGCTCGTCTTTCCTCGAGATTTTGCCTTGTGTCTAATAACAAATGGACTTGTCACCATCTGCTAAAGTCCAAGATTTGGATGGATTTTTAAATAGGCATAACTGCTATTTGTTTAAATCCTGTGCATCAAAATAGGAACTCTTCACTTTTAAGCTGTAATTTCAAAAAGATAAATGCGTGAAACATACAAAAAGCATCATTTAAAATTTAAACTATTAAAATTTTATTTCATGCCTATTTTGTCAATTTTGAAAGTTGTTATATGTGGCACTTTCTAGATGATGCTTGCTCAGAAATGTGTCAGTAGAGAAGTTGCCTGGTATTCATTCCTTCAAAACCTCCCTCCTCAACACCACCAAGAGTCATTTCAGAACTGTCATCCTCTTATCCTAAATGTTCCTAATGTTATAAATACAGCCCTTTGTGTCAGTGAGTGACGACATATGCCTCTGCAGCAAAAAGTCATCTGGAACCCCATGAAGACTGGACGTCTTAGTTACTAATATTCTTAGAGTTTAATTGGACATGGGTTGTGGTTGTTGTTGGACNGTACATCTGTCACTGGAAAGTCCTGTTGAACAGTGCTGCCTTACCTTACAGCATTGAGTTGTACACAATATTGACCATTTCTAAGATTAATAACCTTTCATGTTTGGTGAAGCAGATATCTTACACATAGACAATGATGTTCAATAAGCCACAGATGTTTTGCTGTGGATAATATTTAGCCTGTATGTTTGTGAGATATCTTAAAGCTTGGAAATTGGGTTGCAGGGAATCCCTGGAGATAGAGAAAGTCAGGCTGTGGTTGATCCTCCTCCCCAAGCAGTGAGTACTGGAACTCCTCAGTCTCCAGCAGTGGCGGCAGCTGCAGCGACCACAGCAGCAACNACAACAACTAGTGCTGGAGGTAAAGTGACTGTTTCTGATGGCCAGTGATGTTGAGTTTTGAGTGTAAGATCGTTTAATTTGAAGTACTTCCGTGGTAAGCATTCCCAGAGNGTATGGATAAGTCTTATGTATCTTCACTCCCAGTAGACTTGACCACATGTATGGTAGTGCACACNGGTGTTGCTGTGATGGCAGAGTTCATTACACTCGTTGGATTCTAAGAAGAGATGCTTCACCNTTGGAATTCAGTCTTCATTCTGAATGGACGGCTCACTTTATTAAGATACATAATTTCAGGCAGGGTATGGCCAGAAGTGCCTTTAATCCTAGCACTGGGAGGCAGAGTCAGGCAGATCTCTGAGTTTGAGGGAACCTACTCTACACAGCAGAGTTCCCAGAGAGCCACGGTCCATAGAGAATCCCTGTTTGGAGAAAAAAAGTGGGGGAAAGACTGTAGAGTTTCAAAGCCACCAGAATCTTAGTGCTTACTTAGACTGCTAATTTTGAAAAGGCTGTGTTTTAATAATTTCTTGCTCTCATTTTGGCAGTCAGTTGGGGCTCTGTGTTACATAGTGGATCGAGGAGGCACAGCTCTGGCTCAGAGTTTAGTATTTCCATCCATCACCTATTAAGTAACTTAGTCCTTGGGTCTCACTTTAATATTACACATAATACAGGAATAAATGCCCATATATGTGATGTATATACATATATGTTTCTTTCTTGTGAGCAACCACAAGAACATGATAACCTTTTGTTTTGATGTAGGACACCAGTTTCTTGTGTTTTCTGTAACGGTTCACAGGGCATTGTGGGTGAACTTGCTTCTCAGTGTTCTGTCTTTTTGCTGGTACTATAACTTCTACAGAACAAAGGTAGCACACTGGGGTTAGAGAGTTTGTGACTTATTTCTCTACTGCACCTGAGAACTCAAGTCATTTTTATTTGAAGTATTTTCTGTCTGAATGTATGGTTTCACTACCTCTTTGTTATATGTATTTACCATTTTGTTTTAAAATGTTTGCATCTATTTCAGGCCACCCCCTTGAATTTTTACGGAATCAGCCTCAGTTTCAACAGATGCGACAAATTATCCAGCAGAATCCTTCCCTGCTTCCAGCTTTGCTACAGCAGATAGGTCGAGAGAATCCTCAGTTGCTGCAGGTGATGATCCATATTAATTTGAAAAACGGAGTTGGAATACTTTTTTTTTTTTTTACCACAGTTAAACCCAGAGCCCATGTTCTAGATAAGCATCCTGAAGAACAAGTTGGGATATAAAGATTGAATCAGTTTATGTTGGTAAACTAATTAAGTTTGGGAAACGTTTTTATTTCCTCTTTCAGGTTCCCGAGGCACATTAANNTATTATTAGAGAAGCTGAGAGGGTGTTTAACTTTGTAAATCACTTTTTGTAAACTTACTACTAGTGAGACATTGCCACTTAAAAAATCTACCTGTGGGCNTATTTCATGCTCAGACCAGGAAGTATTTGAGTTTAGTACACAGAATGGCCTACTAGTGTGGAAAATGAAATACACATAAAGAGTAAGTTCTGTTTCTAGGTCCATGGTAGCTTGTTTGTGAGAGGAATATTTTTGTAAGAATTTGCATTCTCTTTGTTTACCTCTCAGAACTATTGTGTTTCTTTAATAATAATTAAATGATTTAATAATGATTTAATAATTAATGATTTAAATAATGATTTAATAATTAATGATTTAATAATCATTTTCCTTTTCTTTCTTTTTAATTTTCCTTCCTGGCTTTTTTTTGATAGAACTGTCCCAAAATTCAAATTTGTTATGGGATTCAGGCAAGGCTAAGGCTCACAGTGATGCTTCTGCCTTGACCTCCCAAGTGCTGGAATTAAAGTGTGAATCACCATTCCTGCTTAGCTTTTTAGTTTTATTTAGAATTGTCTTTTTCCTGAAGACAGTTGTGATCGGTGTGTTATGGTGTGTTATTTTCTTGTGTTTTTTTAAATCACTACAGCAAATTAGCCAACACCAGGAACATTTTATTCAGATGCTAAATGAACCAGTTCAGGAAGCAGGTGGTCAAGGTGGAGGAGGNGGAGGNGGNGGAGGCGGAGGTGGTGGAGGCGGAAGTGGAGGAATTGCGGAAGCTGGAAGTGGGCACATGAACTACATTCAAGTAACACCTCAGGAAAAAGAAGCTATAGAACGGGTGAGTCTAAGTCAAAGGAGATTTGAGTTCCTTGGTCANCCTAGCCCCTAGGCTAGTGACTCCTGCTGGGATGCAGCTACAGCATTTTGGTAGACCAGAGCAGTTCTGTTTCCTTGCCTCAGGAACTGCAGTCAAGACTCTTAGCCCTACCCCTTGCTTTTTGTCNCCCCCAACAGCAAAGGGCCTTCTTGCATAAATCAGGTATACATATTAATAAACTAAAGTTTTCATTGGTGTAAGGCACAAGAAAAATATCAAAGCAAAGCATTATACCTAATTCAAAGTCATTTTTATATTTCAAATTTTACTTCACTACTGTCCCTAAAATATTAAATATCTATAAGAATTATCCGAGAGTGGTGTACAGTAAACAGACACTAGGTATCTTGACTACCTTTCCATCCTCAACAAGTGCAGGTTTGGGCAGTGCAGTAACCTAGATTTTTGTGATACTGTGGTCTGTAACCTTAGCTCTCCCTAGTTTTTACATTTGTAAGCAGGAAAGTACCATACTTGCCCATCTCTTGCTACAAAGTATTTTGAGATGGTAATCAAATGGAATCCTACACTTACATGGTCACAGAGACCCTGCTGTCTCTGCCTCTCCAGTGCTGATATTAAAGGTGTGGTGCTCCCTCATGCCTGGCTTTTATTTTCTTTTGAGCTTAGGCTTAAATTGGTTTCTCATTTTTGCATTGTAGATTTTCTGTTTTTNTGTGTGTGTGTGATTTTTGTCTGTCTTGGTGTTATGTAGAACATTGCTTATTAATCCAAGTGAAAATAAAGTTTACTAATTCTTAAGAGTTCATAGGTTGCTCTTAATGTGTAGGTCTGTGATCTATTCTGTGTTCTTNTATTATGAATATGAATGAGATTGCATGTGGATATCCATGTATCCCAATACCATTTGTTGAAAAGACTTGGAAGTTAGGAGTTCCTAAAAAAAGTCAGTGGTCCATGGGTGTCAGGGTTATTTTCTGACTTAGTTTTAATCCTTTGATCCAGTTTATCCATATACCATTGAGGCCAGTACTTCACTGCCATTACTGCAGGTCTCTAGGAAGTATGAAATCAGGAGGTGTTGAATGCTCCAATTTTGTTTCTAAAATTGTTGTGGCTGTTCTGGATCCCTCATCCTTCTGTGTAAATCTCAGGATTCTGGGGTGAAACTTACAAAGATGGTTGAGATTAGAGCCCTTAATATGTTCACCTGGGAGATGCATTTGAGAAGTGTCCTATATCTTTTTTTTTCCTCTTTTTGATTTTTGGGTTTGTCATTTGAGACAGTCTTGCTATCTAATATCCTGTGCTGGCTTTCAACTTGATATGTAGATGAGGATGACCTTGAAGTCATGATTCTTCTGCCTCCATTTTGCAAGTGCTGGGATTGCAGCATGCAACGCTGAGCCCACTGAGACCCTCTTAACAATCTTAAATCTGATGGGTGTGATGGAGCAGCACTGTGAGCCCAGCACCTGGGAGGTACAGCTGGAGGATCCCAGGTCTTGAGATCAGCCTAGACCATGTAGTAGTCATCTCAAAGAAAACAACTTAATTCTTCCTAAGACAGTTCCGTGGTGTTCTATAGCTAGAATAAATAAAAATACTGTACTATTGAGTTTATTTCTGAGAACTGCTCTTTTTGATGCTGTTGGGAATTTAAAAAATTCTTTTTTACTTTCAAAATGTTGGTTACTAGTTCCGTAGAAGAACAGTGTGGTTTTGTGTGTTGATCTTGTATTCCCACAGTCTTGCTGAATTCATTGGTGCATTTCCATGGAGTCTTCAGGTTAGGGAGTTGTTTCCCTTTAACGTCAGTTGTTAAGCTTTTGTCATAACAAGTGGTACATTTGTTCAATACTTTTCCTAAGTTTACCAAATGATCGTCCTTTATTCTTAGAAGTACTTTATTGTGTATATTGAATCACCATTGTATTCCCGGGATGAATCCCACTAACCATTAGATGATGTTGTTTGATTCAATCTCCTGAGGGTTGAGGGTTTTATGCCTNTATTCATAATAGGGCTGCTTGGTAGTTTCCTGGTGATAGGTGTCTTGTTTTAGTATTGTGGGGAATTGTGGCCCCACAGAATGAGTGGAGGGTGTTTTGGGGAAGAATTTAAGAATTGATCTTGATTATTTATTTAAAGATCTGATAGACTTTGTCAGTCACCATTTTGGCCTTCATTTTCCTTGGGGGAGTTTCTGTGCTTACATATTTCATTTCATATAGTTTTCATTTATCAAAAAGGTAGTCATTTGCTGAATTTTATTCCTTACTTTCAAAATTTGAATCTTCAGTTTTCTTTTTTAAAAATATTTGTCAGTTACTGATCTTTCAGTGTTTTTTTAAATAATGAAAATAGACTCTTCTCTTGCAGTGCATCCAGACCGCAGTTTCCCTTCCCTCACCCACACCTCCCAGCCCCCTCTTTTACTTTTTTTAAGTTACTGTTTTTATTGTTGTTGTTTGTTTTATTATTTCCCTCCTGGTTGCCTTTGGGTTAGTTTTTTGTTTTGCTTTTAGTATGAAGCACATATTTTCTTTATTCATATTTTTCTACTAGTAAGGTAGCAAAACATTAGATTTTTGTTCATCTATATATCCAGGCTATATAGAACTTAATTTCAGTCCATCAAAAAGAGCAATTTCTCTTTTCCATAAAATACCTACTAAAAATATATCACAGGTTATCTTGTGAAGTCTTTTGAGTAGAGTAAACACCATTAAACCACAGGCCAAGGTGCCCACAAGGACAGGGGCACTGCTTGTTTTTCTGAATTCCTACTCTCCCACTCATATTTTGTAGGTTCAGGAAGGCTCGACCAGGCCTAGACCCAAACCCCCAACCACCATTGTGCTCATTACCTACAGAGAAAATTGTGAATGGCTTGCACCATCAAAGGAAGGCAGAAAGCACCAGAGGAATAGTTCCCCAGTGAGGCCATTACCTAGGGCTGACGCTGAGTGGGGTTCCATGAGAGTCCCAAGCTCTTCTTTATTCAGATAGATATCCCAACCCTCCCCTTGGAAAAACCTTTGGGTTAGTTTTTAATCTCTTAATTTGTTAAGAGACTAGATTTGTAGGAGATTTGATCATTAAAGGACCCACACACACACACACACACACACACACTCTCTTGGTGGTGGGTGGCACTAGGGATTGATCCCAGGGCCTCATACATTCTAGAGCACTGGATTATACCCCTGGCAAAGTGTCTGTCTTAATACAAATTGTATAGAGCTCTAGGCCTAAGCACTGTTGTAAGCACCACCCCATCGCAATCACAGAAATGAGTTTGCATAACCTGAGTTCTTTAAACTTATGAGTCCATAGGACTTCCTTTCTTTGTGAAGGACATCCTGTGCATATTTGAGACTGTAATATGCTCTTATTAAACATTGTCCTGCTGTCAAGGCTAGGTGCCTTATGGTACTGGTACCTTTAATTTCCCTTGTTGGTCCTCTTTCTGATTGTATTCTGTTACTGGTAGTGGTAGCATTGAAGTCTCCAGGTACAGCTGAAATGCTGATTTTTCTCTCCAATGTTATTTCTTTTTGTTTTGTTTATTTTGGGCCTCTTGTTACAAATGTTTATCATGTCTTTTTGGCCCCCTTTTAAGTCATAAAAATGTCCCTCATCTCTGGTAACAATTTTGTTTAGTAACAACAGCTACTCTAGCTGTCTTTTGGTTATTGTTTGCATGATAGCTCTTTCTATTCTTACATTTTTAACATCTTTGTGTCTTTGAATCTCAGTATGTCTCATTGAAATGTATAGTTGGATTGTCCTCTGTCTCTTGATCTGTTAACTTGAACTAACCTAATTTTAGTTTGGACACAACGTAGATAACAAGTTCATGTTTTTAGTTTTTTCTACTTTGATTTATAAATCAGTTATTATGCTCAATTGGGTTTTTTTGTTTGTTTTGTTTTTTTGGTTGGTTGGTTTTTTTGTCCGTTCTTAATAGTCATCTTTTAAGTGGTGTGTAATAGAAAGTTATTGAGACAGTTAAGGAAGGTATTCTTCTGACTGAGAAGTAATAGTACTTAAAAAATTAGCTGTTATTTGACTTGGGTGTTTATAAAGGATTTAAAAGCAATTGAGTATTAAGTTTCAGGTAATTTTAGTAAGAGTTTATAAATGAGATTAAGTAGCTGAAATCAGTGTTTCAAATATGCTACAAGTTTAAGTACGTATGAATAGAGAGTATTGTGTGTCTTCACTGCAGAATACATCATGCAGTGATACTGTAATTGATCACCCACTTCTCTAGTATAAAGTGTTTAAAGATACAAGCTATGTTAAGAAATGAAACATTCTCTTTTACAAAAAATTGGTGTGCAAGTTAAGGTCTTTCCATGTTCTTTCCCCTTCTTAACCCTTCCCTTACTAAAACCATTCAAAGCCCAGATTTCTATGTGCTCATTTACTTTTTAAATCAGGACAGTTACCTACTGATTTTTAGTGCAGGTACCAGAGGTGTTTAACATATAGTACCTGTTAATTTAATCTCCTTAACTGGAACAAAATTTAAAAAATAAAATGTAAGTGTTGTTAAATGTTCTCTCTACCCTCTGAGTGTTGAATAATGAATCCCGATTTAAATAGGGCTGAACTTGTGTAGTTTACAGGAGCATTTTCTGTGGTACTGTTTAAGGTGTTCAGTAGCGATGCTGCAATCCCAATTATATAAAGCAAACTAGATGTACCGTAATTGATGAGTTGAGTTTAATTGCTTCCTTTTCTTCCAGTTAAAGGCACTAGGATTTCCTGAAGGACTTGTGATTCAAGCATATTTTGCTTGTGAGAAGAATGAGAATTTGGCTGCCAACTTCCTTCTCCAGCAGAACTTTGATGAAGATTGAAGGGACTCTTTTGTATCTCACACTCACACCAGTGCATTACACTAACTTTGTTCACTGGATTGTCTGGGGTGACTTGGGCTCATATCCACAATATTTGGTATACGGTAGTAGGTTGGTGGGGGTGGGAGGGAGGGAGCTAGGACATAGGGCAGGGATACATACCGTGCATGTCTGCTTCAATTAGCAGATGCTGCAGATCCACACAGTGTAAAATANTATACAACCAGACATCCGCCTTTGCAGGTCTTTATTCTTCTAAGCAGTAGGTAACAACATCCTGGGTTTCATTCTTCTAGTGTATTAGATCCAGAAATTTAGTGTGATGCCCTGCTTTCTGTTTTCTTTGACTTAACATTGGTTTCTGAAAGAATCTTTGCTACCTAGAATCTACAGTCTGTTTTAATGGCAACACTGGATAATGGCTTTTTGAAATTGGAAAAAGAAATTGGAGCATCTGTAAACAGAAATGCCAAATTATTGATGGTCATTGTTGCTGCTTCACGTTGATATGAAATTGATGTGAAAGGAAGCCCATTCTTTCATGTTCAGTCCTTGGGTTGGGGAGGGTAAAGAGGGGACTTTTTCTTAAAATGAAAATAATTACTGCTATTTTAAAATTACCTGATTATTGAATGTGAGACCCTCTAAGATGATTTGAGAAGCTGTACACATATAGGCAGAGTTATTTTCCTGTTTACATTCTTTGTTTGTTTGGGGGAAATTGGTAGGTGTCTAATTACTGTTTACTTCATTGTTGTATTGCAGTAAAAAATTTAAAACAACCATTGCATGTTTGCTTTTGATGTATCCCTTTGTGAAATTAGCACTTTTGGGGCCAATTGAAGAAATGCAGCATTCAGTCTCCTTCCCCTCCCTTTTCCTCAGTAGAAACGCATTTGATCAGCAAAAGCCACAAAATGCTGATTCAGTTCAAAATTAATGCAAATCTTCAAAATTGGATTTCTGATACTTGTGGATGTCTTCATTAGATAAGAATGTATTACCATTAAATCCATTAGTATTACGCTGCTTTCAAAGAGAGGAGGAGGTGGGGCTATAATCCAGCATCCTTTACTGCATTTAAAGATGGGAGGAAACTTTTGTATGGTTGGGAGATGTGGCTGGAAAGTACTTTGGAAAATATACAATCAAGGTATCTCGTGGCATATTAAAAGAAAAATCTCAATCACAGTGTTGGCTTTTATTTGGAATTTGCTCATCTCAGTTTTTCTTTGGAAACTCCCTCATTAGTATTGCTGTTTGATGGTAAAGAGGGGTCATGTGTCATCTTGTTGAATTTGTCAAGTCTTCTTTTCCTGAATATAAACAAAGTATTGAAAGAAGTAATGTGTCCCACCATCCGACTCCATGTGAGAAGCAGCTTCGCAGACCCCCTGCCCAGTCTCCTGCAGTGTACTCAGCACCACTTGGTGGTGACTCTTAAGCTTGCACATAATGCCCTCATAACCTGTTCCATGAAAATAAATGAAGCCATGATTTTCCTTCACCATATACCATGTTTAATTTTCATGTATTCTGTAAATGTGGTAGACTGTTGGATAGTGTNTTGCCCGTGTGTTTTACAGTGGACCATGCATGATGTCTCAGGAGAATGTAACAGGGTTGGTAAATGCATTCTTGTGTCAGGGCAGAACAGAGTGGGTTGGGGAAGAAGGGTGACGCATTTCCAGTGGGATAGGGAAATGCTTCCATTTGTTTCATGACACTCTGCCTGTTCCTTTACTGCTCAGGATATTAGTCTAAGACTGGACACACAGAACTGACAAAAATAGCAGCTGCTGTTTCTGGAAAGTGACAGCAAAAATTGGTGGTGTGGAACTTCTGTCCTTGGACAGNAAACTACAAGTAGGAGTAATGATTTCCAGAGGACAGCTTGGGCCAGTGTGACCATTTCTTCCTCAGCCAAAACACTATGCATGAGTGAAGTGGGCCTTCGAGCCTGTTACTGTTAAATTTCAGGTAGTTTTGGGTAAATCTCTTAATGTCAGGGACTATTGGACTTGAATCTTGCATTTGAGATATACTTAGCATCTTTAGTATTTTTATTGTTTAGCTGCTCTGTAGAAAATACGAGGAAGTCCGAATTTATATTTGTAAAGTTATTTTACCATCTTCTTAGTCAAATACTTTGTTTCATTGTTTAAAAGTACTGAAATGTTCCATCCTGTTACATGTTCCCTGTACTAGATGGCTAGGATTCTAGGGAATTGATTATAAAGTATTTTCAACACATCCAACATGGTATTCCTCATTTTTTAAGATTCTTATATACAAGCATAGATGGGAAGTGATGTTGCTCCCATCACCGGTGCTTGTTCTCAGGAATTGGCTGATGAATGTAGGAGTCTAGTGGCATGGTCCTGGTTCTCAGCCAGCACGTATACATAGCACTGGGATACCTAACGGGCTCTAACTGAAGGTTCGTGAAGGAACTTAAACTAACAGATGGTATAGAATTACCATTTCCTCTGTTTGCAGTGCNCACTCTAAGGGTGGTATGATAGAGAAACCAGAGAGCAAGCAGTGGTTGCTTTCTGAAGAAAGGGGTGAGCACTTCCTGGCTACATCCTTTCTGGTGTGTTCTGAATCAGAGGCCACAAGTGATCTTCACATTTTGTTGTTTTTGTTTTGTTTTTTGAGACAGGGTTTTTCTGTGTAACCTTTTAAACAATTTAAAAAACCAGCTCTATGGGGTGAAAATGTTCACATTTCATCGTTTCTCTAGTTTTGCTTATGCTCACCTATGCACATTTAGTAGTTATGTCTGTGCTGGTGACGTTTGCTGTGGGTTGGAAGATTGAAAGCTTACAAAGCCTAAAAATAGCTCCTGGCTTGGCACAGAAAATGTTCAGCCTTCTCTGTTCTCTGGCAGTGTTTCATTGTGGTGGTTCCCACCTTGCCATGCTGGGACGAGTGACTTNAGGTCTTCATTTTGTGTGGTTCTCATGTGGACATCACAAGCTCCTTAAATCCTTGGCCTCTCCACTGGGATCAGCTTGTGCCCGTTGTGGCTAGCCTTCTGGCCTCAGGCTGCTTTGAAGTTTCTCCTCATTGCTATATATTCTTGTTTCTTGGAGTAGGATAATGATAATTAGTCTAGAGCACACTGGCATAATGAATGAAGTAATAGGTGCATTTGGAAGTTGGGAGGCCTGGGATCATGGTACAGGATGGGAGGAAAGAGGAGAGCAGTCTTACTGATCCAGGCTTCAGGGTCTTTTTCCAGGACTAGTTTGCAGAGGAAATGGTAAGGGCATTAATGAGGCAGGGGCAGACAGAGGCTTGGACTTGCAAGGGAAAAGCACTGTCAGTAGTGGACCTGCAAGGAGGCTCACGAATCTACTGCAAAGAGCCTTCCCTATCAGTGCAGTTAGTTTGCATAGTTGTGGACTCTATGTTCTCACTTCACAGCGGGGCTGAGACAAAAGAAACCAGTGTGTAGTGTGGTCTCTGCCATCCCAACATCCTCCAGAAACAGACTAAAAAGCTGTTATCCAGACTTGTGNCTCCTGCCTCAGTCAAGCTGTTTCCTGTTCTTACTGCTTTTAAATGGCTTTGTTTTCAGAGCTGCTTTCTTTGGGTATCGATGGATAGCATTTCCCTGTATGTTGCATAAGTCTTCCAATTCCCATGCTTTATCTGCAGATGACTTGCAGTACCCAATACAATGGTCTTTAGTTAAGCTATTTTAGGTGAGACGAAATGTACATGGTCAACACGGGTGCAGCTTCAGGTGGGCATGAGGAATTAGTCTGCACCTCACTATGTAGTTCTGGCCCAACTATTACTTGGATGGCATTATCTCTATTCTAGCCTCAGCCACCTGAGTCCTGGAGTTCCAGGTGTGCACCACAACTGTTAGTTAAGTGTGTGAATGAGGACTCATGGACTCGGGAGGATCAACTGTCATGTTTACCATGGTGTAAAAATTGGGAAACTCCACCTTTATTTCTCCTTAGCTCTTAAGAGGATTTGTGTGAGTCAGTGTTCTCCAGAAACATAGGACCAATAAGATGGGTTGAGAGAGATGGGTATGAGGAATTCTACAGGCTGGAGAACTGGGAAAGCTGGTTATGTTCAGTCCAAAGCTAGAGACCTGAGAAGGCTGGTGTGTTGGATTGGGATTTTGCTGGTACACAAGGCACCANAATGGACAGTGCTGATGTCAAGAGCTGGGGACAGTTGATGTCCCAGCTTCAGAAAGCAAATTGTACCGGCACCTGCCGGTCTTCCAGTCAGGCTTAGGGAGAGGTCATGTTGCACACCTTGTAATCCTAGCACTTGTGTTGGCAGAACGATCAAGGGTTCAGGACCAGCCTTGGCTGAATAGTAAATCCAAGGCCAGCCTGGGCTATCTAAGCAACCCCTGAAATTACAGAAAAAACAAACATTGGATGAGAGCAATCCACATTGGTGGGAGCAGTCAGCTTTACTCCTAAATCCACAGATTTCAAATTCTGATTGCCTAGACCAGTGGCTCTCAACCTGTGGGTTGCATCCCCTCTGCAGGTTAATCAACCCTTTCACGGGGTGACATGTCAAATATTCTGCATCTTGGATATTTACATTATGATTTATAACAGCAGAATTACAGTTATGAAGTAAAAATTTTATGGTGGGGGGGTCACCACTACATGAGGAACTGTTTTAAAGGGTCACAGCATTAGGAAGGTTGAACCACTGTCTTAGACCCTTAGACACATCCAGACTGCGCTTTGCTAACTCTGTGTATCCCCTAGCTGGATCATACCTATGTTGACATTGTAACTAGCTACTGCAGATTGCTTTCTGTTGATAGCCCTCCATACTTAGTTTACATGGGTGCTTAGAACTGAATTGCTACTTTAAAGCAATGTCTGAGCCAGATGCTGGATTAGGTTATTAACAGCTTTCCAATTTCAAACTCCAAAATTATTTTAAAACTGCTTTTTTTCTTCCTTTTTTTTCTTTTTTGTTGGTTTTTGTTTTTGTTTTTTGGAGACAGGGTTTGTGTAGCCTTGGCTGTCCTGTAGACCAGGACTGGCCTCAAACTCACAAGAGATCCCCCTGCCTCTG
>LZPO01066303.1:207910-226253 GCA_001675575.1 Neotoma lepida
GAACAAGAACAAGAAGAAGAACAAGAACAAGAAGAAGAACAAGCAGCAGCAGCAGCAGCAGCAGCAGCAGGGAGGTCATCTGGGAGTCTGATGCAGTGTCCGGTGGAGACATGATGAAACAAGAACCAGGACACAAGTGATGGAAACAGAGAATTCCACCGACTGCTATGTCTGCTTTCAAGACCAGAGGTGCAACTGATGACAATGTTTATGGATACAAATGAGTAGGGAGTCCTACTTCTGCCAGCAAAGGAGTTTGTAACACTGCAACATCTTAACAATCTCAGTAGGAAAAGGGCAAGTGGGAAGGGATAGCCTGGTACCACACACGTTCCTAGTAACCTGTGGTACCTGCATGCTAGTTCCGAAGAGGCTATTACTACAAAGCCATTCGCTGTCCTTCCTCTGAGCAGCTTCCTCTCCACTCTGAGCCCANGGATCCTATCCACTGAGGTTGAGTCTCCCTTCTTTATGCCCCATCTTCCTCCTCTTTTGTTTGTCTGTTCGTTGTCTCTGCATCCCTTCCTTTTGGTCCCAACCAAAAGGATTAATGGTAAATCAGTTGGATGCATCTGGCTGTCCTTGGTTAAGATGGTGGGGGTGAGGCTGTAGGACTCTTGGACAGATATGGAGAACTCTTCCATCCATACTCTTTCTACTGGGCCAAGCATCCTGTGGTAGTCTGAATGTAATTGTCCTCCCATAATTCATAGGGAGTGGAACTATTAGGAGGTGTGGCCTTGCTGGAATAGGTGTGGCNTTGTTGGAGGAAGTGTGTCACTGTGGAGGCAGGCTTTGAGGTCTCATTATATGCTCAAGATACTGCCCAGTGTTTCAGTCCACTTCCTGTTGCCTTCTGATCAAGATGTAGNCAGCACCACGTCTGCCATGCCATCATGCCCCCTGCCAAGATGATAACAGACTGAACCTCTGAAAATATAAGTGAGCCACCCCAATTAAATGTTTTCCTTATAAGAGTTGCTGCAGTCATGGTGTCTCTTCACAGCAATAGAAACCCTAACTAAGACACATCCCCTAGGGAACTTTTGTTGTTCTGACCAACTAAGACCTTTCCAAGAACCATCTGATATGAGCAGCATGAGGTCAGAAAGCAGATATGTGAAGTGGGTGTTTCCAGAACCTTCTGGCTTCCAGACTAATGTCCTGTGTGGGTGAGGGCCATAGTTCTCTTGAGGTCTCTCCAACCAGTGTTTCTTCAAGGATAATGCTTTAGAGACAGGACAGAGACAGAAAGTCCTGACAAGCAGCCCATGTCAGCCTGAGAAGCTAACTTTCCTCTTTGAGCCTTTTGGTTTATTTTTTCTTTCCCAATAATACCAAAGATAATCTACTTGCTTTGATTTGGTTCACGGTGGAGATTCTGTGAAAGACCGCCTGGGAAGGAGCTTTGTAAACTGTGAAGAACTCTGGGTCTAGAATGCTTTCTGAGTCTAAGTGTAAATTCAAACAACTGATGTCTAGGTTGAAGCATTCCCTGAAATGCCAAAGCTGGCCCAGCATTGATTCACCAAGTAGAAGGTATGATTTTCCAGCAAGGGATCATAATTTACCTTTGGACATCCAAGAGCTCCTGTAAAACAATGCTATGCAGGTTGTAACAAATCTAAGATAAAAGCATATGGGCAAGATACCCAGATTTACAACATATTGGCTGTTTTGTAATTCGAAAATCTGAAACTTGATTTTGGAAAGAACTGTTTGTCTCCTAGCCAAGCAGCAGAGCCAAAACAGGGCAGAATCCAATGGAGATGGTCCAGTGCCTGCTTCCAGAGTCCAATCAGGCTGGCACAGTGGAATGCCCACTGGGGTAACAGCAGACATAAGACATCAGTAGGGATCAGGTGGGTGGAGCTTCTGAAGGCAGCCACTATGTTGTCATTCTGGCTCCTGGCTGCTATGTAGGTACTGGGCCTGAGGGTGCTTGGTTTAGGATTTTTAAAGAAAAATTGGAAATCTAGGTTTTCATATATATACCCATATGAAATTTCCATTTTTAAATGTTGGCAGTCAAGCTATGAAACACTGAGTGGGTCAGCCTAATTAGATGTGTTGGCTGCTTTTGGCTACCCACCTATAACCTCTGCCCTGGACTGTCTGGCTGTCCATGGCAACCAGTTGGGGGAGGCTTTAGAAATGCCATAGTTTGGATGGGCGTCATCGAAACTCATTTAAATCAGAATTTCTGAGGATGGGATCAAGCACTGGATAGGTTAAAGCTGCCTAAGCAACCCCAGTGTTCAGCCAAGTTAGCAAAATGGTATGTCAGAGTCTTGTTAATTACAGCCTAGTCCTGTAGGCACTGGCAGCATCAGTCCCTCCTGGGTACTCATGAGACTCTCATCAGTGAGGCCAGGAATGTGTGTTTTATTAAAGAACCACAGAAAAGATGCTATGCCTCATATTCAAGGTGCCTGTAAACTATCCAAGCATCTTATAGAAATGTAGGCCCTAATCTAGGCATGGTGGTACCTGTAGACTTTCTGCACAGAAGGAGGAGGAGGAGGAGGAGGAGGAGGAGGAGGAGGAGGAGAACAGCAGCAGCAACAACAACCCTGGCTTTCAGGTGAGTGAGAAATGGGACTGTGTATTGCTCAGAGCTTCTCCTCCTTCCCAATGCTGTGACCCTCTAATACAGTTCCTCATGTTGTGGTGACCCCCAACCCCAAATTATTTTTGTTGCTACTTCATAACTGTAATTTTGCTACGGTTATGAATCGTAATGTAAATATCTGTGTTTTCTGATAGTCTTAGGTGACAGCTTGAAAGGGTCATTCGACCCCAAAGGGTCNTGACCCACAGGTTGAGAATCACTGATCTAGATGCTGACTATTCACCCAGCATGAAAACCACAGTCTGCGGCTGGGGAGATAGCTCAGCCAGGAGTACATGACCAAACATCATGAAGACCTGAGTTCCATCCCCAGAACCCAGAACATAAAAATGCCAAGTGCATTGGTTCTTGTAATCCCAAGAAAAAGTAGAGACAGGTACCCTGCAGGCCTCTGGCCAGCTAGCCTAGCTGAATTGGAAATTTCTGGTAAAACTGAGAGCCTATCTAAAAAAAAACATAGCTAGCTCTCGAGGAATGACCCCCGAGGTTGACTCCCTGGCTTCCACACACACTACAACTGCATCCACATACCCATGAACACACACACAAACACAACATGGCACTCTAGAAACTCAAGACAGCATTGACAGTGTGGTCCATCTCCACTTCAGGTAACTGTGGGTGTTCCCCATGTATTCAGATAATCGTCTACACAGCCATGCTCCAGTTATTCTCATCTAGTGCACCACTTACCAATGTGTCACCTCTTAGCTGTGACCCGTGGGTCTTTGTCTTGCTTGGAGATACTGGAACTAAACCCTCAAGACACTTCTCCATTGCCAATGAATTCAGCATTAAGCGTATTTCCTTTCTCCTTTTGGCCTGCTGCCTATAGGTTCAGCCACCAACCGCCAGGGCAGACAGGGCTGCCAGCACTCTTTCCTGCTCTTCTCAGGAGCTGGTTTTCACCTGTGACTTCCAGCAATTCTCTGCCAGGAAACCACTTCTGTTGACTGANACCAGCCTGCCTGCACCTTCCAGTGACCTTTCCAGCCACTAGCAGGGCTATTCTTTTACAACTCCTTTAGCCCANGCCATGTGGGAAGCTTCTTGGCCACCTGAAGGCTGCTTGCTCCTGTGGCCTTGGATCTCAGCCTCGTTGGGAGGGAGAGGGGACGTGAAGANAAGCCCACTGAGCACTTGGTTCTTTCCTAGTTCATGTTTTCTCTCGGCTGTTCCCTTTCCTTCTGCATCCTCCCAGCTTTGACTATTAACCACATTGCACTAGTACAAAGTCCTCTAGAATAGTCAACTGCAGAAACACAAAAAGGAAGATAGTGATTTCGTGGNGGGAGGGAGAACAGGGAGGATGGGAAGTTAGTGCCTCATGGGGACAGACTTCAGTTTAAAAGGAGTTCTGGAGATGGGTGGTGCTAACAGCTGTTGCTTTGTTTTCTGTTTCCTCTCTTGTCTTCTGGCCTAGGTGATCGATCAAGGGTTCTGGTGACTGCCAAGTCCAGTAGGTCGAAGACAGGTATCATTTTTGCTGAGGTTTGTGGGGCCTTTGGTGCCTAGATCCAATCTGGCTTCCTGGAAAGCCGAAGTCTTCTTTCCGAAGTTGTAAACCAGAATATGGAGCCCCGTGGAGGGGCATGTTTTTCAGATTGGTGTGATCCTATGGAGTCTGCTGGAGTTTTGAGGAAGGGCTGACCACTGGGGAGGATGATGAGGTGGATGGGGTTGGGTTGCAGAGTGGGTCTTGGGGGAACAGGATCNGATGGGTGGTGGCAGTCCAGCTGGCAGGAAGGCACTCACCTTTTTGCTGGCTGGTGGGGACTGCACCAGAGGTGCTAAGAGTTGTGTGTCACACTGNGAGTGTNCTTGAGGTCATTAACTGCACTTGAAAAATGGTAAAAACAGAGCTGTGGATATACTCAGTTGGTAGAATGTTTGTCTAACACGCATGAAGCCCCGGGTTTAATCCCTAGTGCACATAAACAGGACTTGGTGGTACATGCCTATAATCCCAGTCTTTCAGAGGTGAATAGGGGCAGATTGGGAGTTCAAGGTCATCCTTGGCTAACTCTGCAAGTTTGAAGCCAGCCTGAAATACACAAACCCTGTCTTTTAAAAATATGTGGTTAAAATNATACCTGTCTTCGACCTCAGACCTCAGAACTTAAGACCCTGAGGCAAGATGATTGTGAGTTCAAAATTAGCCTGGGCTNCCCAGAGAGAAAGTTGTAAAAGTAAAACAAAGTTAAGATGATAAATCTTAGTAAATTTCACCAAAAATTTCAACACCATTTTTGTATTAAAATTTCAGTTGCAGGTCTGTCTTCTGTCTGTGGAGTGGAGCTTGTTTGATGTGTGACAGCACAGCCAGTGGTTACTCCTTCTAGGCTCTGGCATTCCCGCCACACATCTTTCATTGAACAACAAAGTTGTTCTTAAGTGCACGTGTGACCACCATCCTTCCATTGCAAGCGCCTCCTCCTTGCCTTCCTCTACAGAGCAAGGCCCTCATCCCTAAGCCAGGTATTCAAGGCCCTGAGCCATCTAAGGCCAGAGCGGCTTCCAGACCTTGTTTCTGTTGCTCCACTTCATGTCCTCTTTTTTCCCTATGGAGATGGTACTGTTATGAATTATTGTGGGGGCCAGGGCGCAGCGCATGGAAAGTCATTCATACCCAGGAGCTGCATCCTTGAGAAATGGTTTATTACAATAGGAGATAAAGAGACAGAAAGGAGAGAGAGAAAGAGAGGTGTGCACATCTCATGGCAGGAAGGAAGAGAGCGGAAGANAGAGAGGGTGCACACCTCATGGGAGGAAAAGCAGAAGAGAGAAAGGAAGGGGAAGAGTTTTTCCTTAGAATGACCCTTTTATGTCAGGATGCAGGGCGGTGCCCAGGGGGTGGGATTTCAAGGGGCGGGTCAGAATATTAACAGGTACCACCTCCTCCCCTCTCTGTTCACCTTGACCTTTGCTTTGCCTTCTGGGTATTTATTCAGTCAGTTCCCGTTATCCACCTACAATCCCTTCCACCACTTCTTCCATCTCCATATTGCTGTAGTTTTAAAGTCCAAATATCCTCCAAGACTCTGTACTGCCAGCTCTCATCAGGACACTCACCCCCCACGACACTTGAGGTGCATCTCCACGTCACCCCTTCATATCTTGTAATGTCATTCCCTCCTGATGTTAGGGAAGCTTCTTGAGGTTGAATCCACATCGAAAAAGTCTTTGGCTTTCTCTAAAGCATTCAGCATAGATCCGTGCTTGTAAGCACTAGTAAGGCAAATCGTTGTCTTTGAAGGGACTCTGGCCAGCTTGAGCATGGCGAGCATGGCTCTGCCAGGCCTTACCCTTCTCCTCCATTCCCTCTGCCTGGCTAAAAACCATTAGATTACAGTCCTGAGGCTAACCCTCAAGGTCTATTCCCTTNTTTGGCCAATCCCTCCTCCTGAGGCTGACTACCAATGTCCAGCTATCAAGGTATTGAAGTCCAGCAATCAAAAGCCCCTTTGGCTCACCTAATTAACATGCCTAATTAAACACCTCATCCTAACACAGGGTTAGGCTGTACCTGTACCTTTATATACTGCCATTTTCCTATGTGTCATGTCTGACTCCTTACTCCTCTCCCTTGCCCCCTTTCTCCCCTCTTCCTTGTTCCCCTTCTTCCACTTCCTCTATCTCCTGTCTTTGTCCCTTATCCCTGACCTCTGTTNCTGTGGGGCAAATAAACCTCCTCTGTGCTGAGAACTTGGTCTTGGGGTGTCTTGAGCTGACTTTGAGGTTCCCTGCAGTCTTAGGGTTTTTATTGCTGTGAGGAGATGCTATGACCATGGCAACTCATATCACAGAAAACATTTAACTGAGTCTGGCTTACAGTTCAGAGCTTTAGTCCATTATCATCATGGCAGCACACAGGCAGACAGAGTGCTGGAGAAGTGGCTGAGGGTTCTACGTCAAGATCCACAGGCAACAGGAAGAAAAGGTGAGCCACTGGGCATGACTTGAGCTTCTGAAACCTCAAAGCACCCCCTACACACACACACACACACACACACACACACACACACTTCCTCCAAAAAGGCCATGCCTCCAATAATGCCACTGCCTATGAGTCTATAGGGCCCTTTTCACTCAAATCACCACATAACCAGATAAATGTTTTGGTACTTTCAAACTCATCTTTGTTNAGGCAGTCATGGTTAAACTGCTTTATTCATGCTTCCCAATCCAATCAACTAGAAATGGCCACTTGAAGTGCTGTGCAAAGATAGATAGAGCCAATACCCATCTTAAGACAAAGGAGTGTATGATTGATTAGTAATGTCTGCCATGAGTGTAGGGTTGAAAATGGCAGCAAGGCCCAAATAGATGGACATTTCTGTTTCAGGTGCTAAGGTGAGCAGAACACGTGTGATTTCTTTAGAATCTCTACGCAATTCACAATAGAAGGCCAGGATTAGGAAAATTGTCTCCTTTGGTATTCAGTGAGTTCATACTCACTTATTTTGAAGCACTGGAGATTGAGCGTGCTACTCACATGTTCTACCACTGAGTCATATCTGCAGCCATTTAATTTTTTTTTTATTTTAAATTTTGGGATGTAGTATTGCTAAGTTTCCCAGGCTGGTTTTGAATTCACTGAATAGCCCAAGCAACCTTGAACTTGTAATGCTTTTGCCTCAGGCTCTTGAGTAGCTTAGCTCATACTCTTAGTTTTAGTGGAAAAATTGCATGTAATCTTAGTTAATAAAGTCCTGGCGATGGCTCTTCTCTAAAGCAGTAGCATCCATGTAGTTTCAATTTAAACACTCTAGTTACTTGAAGCAAAAAGCAGTATGTCACAGAGAATTAAATACTTCAAAAATAGTTTTTAGGGGGCTTAGATCCTGTCTCTTATACACATCTAGATGTGTATAAGAGACAGGCAAAAAGCAGTATGTCACAGAGAATTAAATACTTCAAAAATAGTTTTTAGGGGGCTGAGAATGTGGCCTGTCTCTTATACACATCTAAGCAGGCAGCAGGAAGAGCGTGCCACACTGGGCATAGCTTGAGCATCTGAGACCTCAAAGCCCCTTCCCCCCCATGACACACCTCCTCCCGCTAGGCCACACCTCCTAGTAGCTGTCTCTTATACACATCTAGATGTGTATAAGAGACAGGGTGCATTCCTAGTCAAACCACCACAGGCAGGTATGATGGTGTGCACTTTTAATCCCAGTATTTGGAAGGCTGAAACAGGACATACGTGAGTTTGAGGCCAGCCTGGGCTACATGGTGAGTTCATGACTAGCCTGAGATACGGAGTGAAAAATGTCTAAAAAAATGAATGGAAAACAGATAGGATCATAGGGCAGGCTCTGTGTCCTCTCTGGAAATTGTTCCTAATACAACATCATAGACCTGGACTGCAGGGGCACTTCTGTGTCACATCCAGCCAAACTTCAGAACAACACCTCAAGCTCTGGCCGTATTTTGAATATGACAGTCTTTATGTAACCCTCCAAATTCCTTCCCTGTACTTNCCATCTGGTTCTCTGGCCCAGAATGCCCAGCCCTTACCCTCTGCCTAGAAGTGGGACACAGGGAAGCAGGAAGTCCTACCATACAGTAGGGGAATACAGATGGCCTACCTAGGGGAAGAAATAGCTCTTGTTGCCATTGTCCTCACCANATCCCAAGTGATGCTATTTCAGGGCTCCATCACAATGGGGTGCTGCTATCCTTAGGGGAAGCTCTTGACCTTCATCTGTCTCAGTCCACTACTGGAGGGTTTTGCTGTGTGTGTGTGTATGTGTATGTATGTGTATATGTGTATGTATGTATGTGTGTGTGTGTGTATGTGCATGTGTGTGTGTGTGTATGTGTATGTATGTGTATGTGGTCTATGGGTAGAAGCCAGAGGAGGATGTCAGGTGTTCTTCTCTGTCACTTTTTATTATATTCTTTGAGACAGGGTTTGCCACTGAACCTGGAGCTAGGCTGGTGACTATCTGGGAATCCTCTTGTCTGTGTCTCCACAGAAGACTGGGGCTGTTAGGCACATGTAGCCATGCCTGAATTTTTTAAAATGTGGGTTTGGGGATGGGAGCTCAGGTTCTCATGCTTGCACAGCAGGCCGCTTACCCACNGCACCATCTCACCTGACATTTCCCCTCCTTTTTTTTGACAATGTCTCATTCTGTAGCCTATGCTGGCTGAAAGCTCATGCTAGTCCTCCTACCTCTCAGCCTCCTAAGTGCTGGGATGGCAGGTGGGAGCCACCATAACTAGCTGAGACGTTAATGTGTTTAAAATGGCCTGTACTATTAGGTGAATGACAACTGTAAAAATATGTAGCTGTGACACAAGCAGTGCNTAGGATTGTCTAAGGGAACTGTCAAGGTTTAATTAAAGTCCTTTCTTTGGTTTCCAGGTGGAATCCACATGATCACAATTCACCAAACCAACATTTGGTTTCTGTGGTTTTCCTGTGTTTGTGCTTTATGTTACAATAAACCATTTTTTTAAGTCAAAAGTAAGAAAGCAGGCTCTGTAGCATNTAAGAGGCACTGTTCAATCTGCAGCTCCACCAGGAGAGAGACAAAGGGAGAAAAGGGAGACAGAGAGACAGAGAGAGACACACACAGAGAAGCAAACATGAAAGGCTTCTAACAATAACATCACAAAAGACTAAAATGGGGCCGTGGATGGCACAAGTGNGTGAAGGTGCTTGCCACCAATACTGGCAACCTGAATTCAGTTCTCAGGACCTACACAGTGGAAGGAAGAACTGACTCCAGCAAATTGTCCTCTGGTCTTCATGAGAACACCATGGCACATCAACTCATGAGCTTGTATGTCTGCGCATGAACACACACGCTCACACACACACATGCACGCATGCACCCCTGAAAGGTAGCATGTAAAGGTAGCAGAAACAGCAAACAGAAGGTACTGGGCCCCATGAAGAGTGTGGGTTGAGATACCATCTACCACTATCTCCCTCCCAGCCACTCAGAGCCACTCAATGCTGGAACAAAGGAGCAGTGTGTAGAACTCAAGGGTTCTGGTCACCATGTGCCTTGCACAGACTCTGTGGGTAGAGCTTTGGGCAGAGTCAGCATGTGGATAGCCTCAGTTTTCAAGCTGATAGGACTCTAAACTGTTGCCAAATGTAAAAATAACATCTTAAGACAAACCTGCTGTCCCTGGGAGAAAGGAAAAGGCTGTTTTCAGTATGAGGAACACTTCCGGAAGCCCCCTCAGTCTCCATGAGATCTTCCCCTTCCTTGCTAATAAGACTCTTAACAATGGGGGGGGCAGCCATGTGCCTAACCAAAAGAAACCCAATGTCCCATGTGCTCAAGGGCTACAGGTGACCACTGAGGATAGTGGGTGGGACTTCCAGGGAATCTCTTGTTTGTTTTCCTGATAAGAAAATAACAGGCTCAACTAGATTCTGATGTTATCTGTTGTCCTTCCTCCACTTCCTGCCTGGAGGCCCTACAGCTGTCCTTTGAGCCTGAGAAAGAGGGTCACATGCTAAGGGTGGTGGAGCAGGAGAGGCAGAAGCCTGAGAGCTTGGGAATGCTCCTTCTGAGGTGCAGGTTGCAGACACCCTGACATGCATGAGGACAGGAAACTTCTTGGTTGGAAAGCCTCTGTGGTTGGGCTGCTGTTANCTGCAGCTCAATGCCCTCTGAGAAGACTGAGTGCTTCTAGCTGAGGAACAGCATACAACTGAAGGCAGAGGGTTCCAGGAAGACTGAAGACCTCAGCTTGTAACTGGTGCCTTCCCTCTGTCAAGGCATCCGAGAGCCAATTGTGAGGAATCTTTGCTCCTGCTCAAGGAGCGGAGATGACAGGAGGTGGCAATGGGAAAGTGAATGTAGATGATTGTAGGGGGCCAGGGAGATGGCTCAGTGGGTAAGTGCTTGCCACACAGCAATCTTTCGAAGCTTGAATATGAATTATGCCTCATAAGCTTCTATGTTTGAACATTTGGTTCCCAGCTGTCTGTGCTGTCTGGGACATTGTCACTGGGGAAAGACTTCAGAGGTTTTATACCCTGGTGCATTTCCTGTTTTCTCTGTTTCCCGAGAGCAGTTGCCTGGTCTTGGGCCATGCTGACCTCTGCTTTTCTGCAGTTGGAAGCCAAAGGAACTCTTTCTAAGTGCTTTTTGTCAGGGAATTCCATCACAACAACACAGTACTTAATACACAAGTTAAATGTCTATCTGCTNGAGGTGTAGTTAAGTTGACCACAAGATCTCCATGACAAGAGTACTACACAGCCATAAAATGAATATATTAGCAATAACAACACTGTATGNTCAGCAGCTGGGGTGATGGCTCAGTGGATAGAGGGCTTGCAGTACAAGCCTAAGTTCAGAGCCCCAGGACCCATGTGAAAAGCTGATTGTAATTCCCAGCATTAGGGACCAGAAGCAGGAGGGTATCGGGGGCTGGCTGGGCAGCTAGTCTAAATGAATCAGTTCTGGGTTAAGTGATGGGCCCTGTCTTTAAAAACCAATGGAGAGTGATTGAGGAAAACACTACACCCACTTTCGGCCCCCACATGCACACACCATCAATGCACACCCACACATACATATAAACATCCACACAGACACACATACAAAGACTGAGTGTTGAGACTTTGAAAAATCTCCCACGTAGTTAAGTGAGAATAGTCAGCTGCAAGATAGTATACAATNAGATGTTGTGACGTGTGTTTAGAAAATAGAACAGTATATTTACATATAGGTGCAGGCATATGAGTGGATAAAAAAGGCTGAGGCTGTCAACATGTTAAACTCTCACCAGCACCCCCGGCAAAATGGGGTCAGGAAAAGGACCAGCACCCAAAAAAGACAGTTTTTATTGGTATACCCCTGTCTTAGTGTTTCTATTACTGTGAAGGGACACCACGACCATGNAACTCTTACAAAGGGAAAACACTTAATTGAGGTGGCAGCTTACAGTTTCAGAAGTTTAGTCCATTAACACAGTGGTGGGAATATGGTGGCATTCAGGCAGACAAGGTGCTGGCTACATATTAATCAGAAGGCAAAAGGAGGTGGACTTCTTGTCACAGAGGGAAGCTTGAGCAAAAGAGACATCAAAGCCCACCCCCACAATGACATACTTCCTTCAACAAGGCCACCCCTCCTAATAGTGCCACTCCTTTTGGGGGCCATTTACTTTCAAACCACCACACACACCCCTTTAACATGTTTGTGTGTATTATTTGGGTTGTTGGAATCTAACAAGACCAACCAATCCTGCAGTGAGCATCTTCTCATTTGAGGGATGAAGATGGTGAATGTGGAGAAAAGAACCACCTACTTTACATCATATTTGTGAGCCTCATTAGATCACCATGCCTCTTCAGAGTCCACACCTCTGAGATGGTCTCAATCTCATCTTTTCTATGTTCCCACAAACACGCTCTTAGCCAGACACAGCATTCTGATTTTAAGCATGGAAAAGGCAGACACTGCAGACCTCACACAAATGTCTGTTTCTAAGCAACTGCGTATCAAGGACATATCAAATTCATCAAAAATATACCCTGGAAGCCTCTATGTCCCAAACAGAGCTCCATAACACAACACCACTGACTAATATAAATTCTTGTGGCTCAGAGCATGAGGGAAATTCATTCAGGAATTCCATCTCCGTTCCAAATGGCACAATGACAGTGCTGTTGAAAGTAACACTCCTGGGGCATTGCACCAAGGAGCCATGCTGCCTGCAGGTCCTCGAATCTAATTTCTCCAGAGGCTGAACTTTGGTCACTGCTAGCACCCTTCCCTTCCAGACACATGCCTGGCTCTGTGAGGAGTAGCCCACAAGGGGCTAGTTGCAGGACCTGGACATCTGAGCCACCTGAGATGAAATGGGGACTTGAGCTCTGGACACACANGGGGAGAATTGCTCACCACACAGTCTCCCTGATGAGGACAAGCCCTGCTGGTGGNCAAGCAAGGACAAGNAAACTGGTCGCAGAGGAGGGCTTCAATGAAACATGGGGCTTGAGATTTCACATGTTGAGAGGGATAATATAAATGAGACATCCCTGACTATACATTAAATAGCAATTTCAAAAACTGCAGTANTAGGTTTGGTGACACATGCCTGCAATTCCAGAACATGGGAGGCAGAGGCAGGAGGATTGCCTCAAGTTCAAGGCCAGACTNATCTACATACAAAGTTCCAGGTTAGGCAGGACTGCATATTGAGACCCTATAAAAATAACCAACAAACAACAACAAATAAACAACAGCATCACAATAGAAAGGAAGGAAATAAGGAAGAAAGGGAGGAAGGAAAGAAGGAAGGGAGGAAGGAAAGAAGGAAGGGAGGAAGGAAAGAAGGAAGGGAGGACCCCTGGAAGGAAGGAAGGACCCCAGTAACAACACAAATAAAAACAAAATAACACACGTTGACAAGGATGGGAAGAAGTTTAGATCCTAGAGCAGACTGGTGGGGATGTAAAATGATACAGCCGCTATGGAAATAGCATGTGGCTTTTTAGAAAAAGGAAACATAGAATTATACATGACCCAACAATTCTACTTCTGGCGAGACCTCCAAAAGTTTCAAAGCAGAGACTCAAAACAGATCATTTGTGCGCTTGTACTCACACCAATAGAGAAGGGGCAAGGTGGTGCAGGTGTCCACTGGCAGATGAGTGGACCAAGAAACTACATCCTTAATGGAATTAAAAAATAATGGAATCAGGCTGGGGTCATTCTTGCCTGGCATGTGTAAAGTTCTGGGTTCAGTCCTTAACACTTAACAGCTCCCGCCACAAAGAATGAACTATAACCCGGATAACACAGATGAACCTTGAATACATTATTCTAAGTGAAAGCAGCCAATCACAAAAGGTGAAGTGCTTGTCACTCCATTTATATAAAGTACGAAGAGTCATTAATTCATAGGGAAAATATGGATGGGAACGTCATGGAAACCCANTAAATTGTGTTGTATGATACTAAAAGAAAGGAATGATAGTACGAGGAGAGCCAGGAAGGGGTACGTACCTGTAATCTCAGCCCTTGATGAGGCAGAAGGATCAGGAAGAGGTCAAGGCCACTTTTGACTACCTAGTGAGTGGGAGGCCAGCTTGGGCTGCAGGAACTTCTCCCTACAACACACAGGAGAGGGAGGAGGATGTCACAGTGATAGACAGTAGGGGTGGCATCTACAGGAACTATGTGGAGACAAACAAGCATTTGCAAAGTGGAACAAAGCTAGTAAATTATTGGTAATATTGACGGATGTACAATGATACAAATGTACTCAAGGGGGTTAGGATACATTTTATATGCATTTTCCTAGAATAGAAAAGGGGAGAAAGAAGAGTGAGACCCAGTGCAGCCAAGGTCCCTGGGGTACCAAAGAGAAGAGGCTGAGTCACCCCATNAGGCTCTAGGAATTCATTTGCTGTGGCCAGGCTTCCACTCTCTCTCAGGGAGGAAANTTTTAAAGTGAGCACTGAAGCTGGATCAGATGCCTCTTGGACTAGATGTCATCAGAAATCCAGGGGAAGCTAAGGAGACCTTCAGATGGGTCAAGGNTGGCTTTTCCTTCCTGACTTGATNGCTGCCAGCAGGGAAGGGATACGCCTTCCCCATCACAGAGCGTGGGTTGTGCATTTTTCCCTTTAAAACCAGCTTTTCTTTTCTGCTTTCTGTTTGCCTCCTCTTTTAGGGGCACCATATGTTAAATCCACGGGCCCGTGTTAGTGCAAAGGCGAAATTGCATATGGTAGGCATGTCCTCTGCAGAGGGACCAGACGACTGGATAGTGGGAGGAGCTGAGCCCTTGGACGGTACTGAGAGGTGGAAGGTGATTGAAGCTTGTTGTACACTGTGTGGGAGCAGATGTGAAATTGCTGCTAGTGTCTGACTGGATTGGGTAGGTCCAGGTTCTTGGCATATTGTTCATAGATGAAGAAGTGTGCAGAGATAGCCAAATAGCAGGAAGTTTTATTCAAAGGCCAAGGTCCAGGTTAGATGTGCAGGAAGGGAGAAGGCGGCTCTGAGTGAGGTTTNCTTGGGTCCCTGGATACATCTGGGGCTTCTTTTTATGAGTCCTGAAGAGGAAGAGTTGGTTGCTAGGGGTGAAGTTAAGGTGTTTTTTATTCTGACAGACTTTTATTGTGTCAGCCTTTGTTCAATGCGCATGTACTTTCCCCATGATGCATTTGATTTTAATCATAAGTATGCCTAATCATGCATAGGCATAAAATCCCAAACAAGGCCTTTTCTCTAAAAGTTTGCTCGGACACTGGTTGCTTTACTATGCAGGTATCCCAAACCAGTCCAGACTGGATTGATACACTGCCTCTAGCAGGAGAATTTGTTCTAAGACGTGTTTATCCATGGAAGGGGAATAACTAAGAAGTTGCTAGGAAGCTTTTAGGGCAGAGTGGCCAGTATCTTGTTTAAAGAGTGGTGTGCAAGCGGCTCCATGCAGGCAGAGGTCTGGGATTGCCCAACACTTTGTGGAGCAAGGGGCGTATGTGTAGCTCAAGCCAAGCAGGTTGCTAAGGTCCCAGGTTGCTAAGCTATCACTACCCTTGTCTGCTGTGAGACCAAGAGGGACAGGGTATGTGAGTGCACATGTGGGGACGTAAGTGTAGACATCTCGAAACTCACCCAGAATGCCTTCCGTCAACCATCACCATAGGTCAGATGAGAAAATGAGACTTNGGACAGGAAGGAATTCATCTGAGTTGCCACGATTATTTAGTAGGGGGCTGGAACCAGAAGCCCATTTCCTTGGCCTGGACCATAACACTTAGTGCCAAGAAAGTGAGTCCCAGCCACCTTCCTGGCTCCCACTAGACCATCATACTGGTGAATTTCCAAAGACAGAAGTTCATTCCTAACCCCGTATGACAGGTGCAGTGACTGTGACTATAAATAACCACCCCCATGGTTCCCTCTGGTGTTACAGCCCTGACTGTGGTGGGAGCTAACAGCCACTTCCAGCCAACAGAACATGACCAAAGAGGTGGTCCATCACTGCTGTAATTCCATTATATCATATTGCAATGGTGACAGGATTTTGTGATGTAATTAAGGTTCCTAATGAGTTGACTTTGAATTAGCGAAATACCTGAGCTAACCAAATGAGCCCTTTCTAAACGTCTGACAGCTTTCCTGAAATTGGAGACTCAGGGCAGCAGGGTGCCTCCTCAACTGCTGCTGATGAAGAAGCAGGCTTCTGTGAATTCTAAAGCATAGAGAAATCCTGTGTAGTCCTGTTACTCAGAAGACTAAAGCAGGACTTCAAAGTCAGCTTGGGCTGTGCAGTAAGACCCTGTTGAAAAGGAAGGGGCAGAAGAGAAAAGGGAGTAGAGAAGGAGGAAAAGAAGAAANAAGAGTGGAGAGAGACAGACATGGTGGAGAATGCCTATCATCCCAGCAAGTGGAGGAGGAGGCAGAAGGATCAAGAGTCCAGGGACAGCCTTGGCTACATAGTGAGTTTGCAGTTAGCCTGGGCTTTATGAGACTCTGTCTCAAAAAAAGTTAGGAAAATCTAGGAGGAAAAGTTTTTATTGTGTAAAATTTCAAATGCATTCAAAACCAGAAACAAAGCCATCTACCATACGCATCAACANGCAGACAAATTTATCTCCTCCATCCCTTAATGCTCACCTCATCTTTATGCCCTGATCTTTACACATATTGGGTTATTTTAAATCAAATTCCACACATTGCCCTGCTTAATCCCTTATAATTCTATGATTTGTTAACTTCTACCTCCTTCTAAACATAAAAACACAATATAGAATAGGAACATGGCCAAGATCATAAACTAAGTGGTGAAAGCNGGCGCTTCTGGCTCCCTGAAGACATTTATATCCAGAAGAGTCCAGATTGCCAGTTGACAGTATATGAGGGAGGGAACTTCGATACCAGAGACAGTGAATNCCCTGTCCTCTGCTCAGTGCTGGAATTTTGCACTTTCTGCCTTTCTACTAGCCCACCCATCCACCCTCACACACATTATGCACACATCCAGCTATCTGCTCCTCTACCAACTCATCCATTTGTCCATCCATACATCCATTCTTCTCATCTACTCACCCATCTCTCCACCCACTCACAATTCATCTACATATCTACCCATACATCCATCCACCACCCACCCATCCACCACCACCCATCTACCCACTCATCTATCCATCCGTTCATCTACCCATCTATCATGAGCCATCATCCACCCACCCATCTACATTCATCTACCTGCTCATCTATCCACCCCTCCCTTCCTCCATTCACCCATCCATTGACTCATCCATTCCATCCACTCACCCATCTACCCTATCCACCTATCCATTCATGTATTGATAATCCATCTATCGTTCTTCATTCTTGGACATGCACCAGCCAGTACTTAGATACTATGACCCAGGAGCTGAGTCAAGTACTAGAGACATTAAGGCTGAGNGAGATTCAGTCCTAGTCATCAGGGTGATTAGGGTCAGGGCAGAGATGATCAGGGAAGTAAAAGATGCTAATGCAGGGCTTCCTGCCTTGCTGTATAATTCACAGATGTGAGAGCATAAAGGAGTTGACTGCATGGGTCCTAACGGGGTCATGTCAGAGGAAGTGACTCCTGAAATGTCTATTGCAAAATCCACAGGAATCAGCCAAGCAAGATGGAGAAGGTGAGGGGTGGACTTAGTTAGAAGGCACCAGGAGCAGGGGGACTGCAGGTGCAAAGCCTGGAATCTGGGGAGAGGAGAGCCCGTGGGATGGGCAGTTGAATGTTTCTGGGTGGCTAAGGCTGAGGGTNTGGAAGGCAGGATGCCTTTTGACCTTAGAGGCCCCTGGGCACTGTTATTTTCCAAGGCCCCACACCCACATTCTATCATACACATTAAAATTCACCCACTTTGCATATTAAATGAGTTATATATAGCTACCTACCAGGGGAGGCCAGTTGCAAAGACAGTTGACATAATGTTACCTTGTGTAGACATTTAATTATACACTCATCAATTTCAACTNGGCAACCTTCTTATTTTAAACATTTTGGGAAATGTGGGTGCATACAGAGCAGAAGGAGAACAAATCTGGGAGCCGTGCTTGCAGCACCTAATTGATAATCAGTAATGGAGAGTGGGTCACAGCAGGAAGAGAGCCCACACACAGTGCCATCTAAGTGCCTTCACAGAAGGCTTGGGGTGCCCAGCAGAGAGACTAGCATGAGAAACTTTAAGGCTTTTAAACCGACGCTGGGGTGAGCCACTTAGGAAGGCACTGGTAGAAGTCGAGAAATAAGAAGTGTGGGAGGGCTGCCTAGGACTTTAGCTGGAAGGTTAGGAAGGCTCATCTACCCTTGGGTCCAGGAAGGTGCTTTTGCAGACCTAGCACTGCTCCTCTAGGCCTGACNGGAGTCAGTTCCCAGAGCCCAGAATGAACCTGAGCAGCTGGTGGCCCAGCAAAGGAAGCATCCTTCCTCCAGAGGGCGTCACAGGACAGCTTTTCCCAAAGGAAGGCAACCTATGCGGCTGCTAAGGCAAACTGCCTGGTTGGTTACAATTACTGAGCAGGGCAGGAAGTCCGCAACTCTGGATCTCCCTGGAAAGAGACAGCCTGGTGAGAATGAAAGGAGCCTGGTTAGGGGAGAAGGAACCTGGCCTTCCCGATTAGCTGAGGCCAAGGTCCACAGAAGAAAAAGCAAACAGACAAACAAAAACCTCCAAGGCTTGTGGAAAACTCAGGGTTTTCCAACCTATGTGTA
>LZPO01066303.1:242692-258452 GCA_001675575.1 Neotoma lepida
CATGTGTATATGTATTCAGGTACCCGCGCTTGCGCGCACACACACAGACATGCACAAGTGACTCCTGCTTTGGTGTGCATATTGTAACAGTCAGAAATTGTTGCAGNTCTCCTGTATGCACCCTTGTGCTAAGTCTTGAATATCCAGTGCACCATGCAATCCTCNAGCACAAGATGGTCTCGTTCCGAAGTTCACTATCCCAACCTCTATGTGACATTACATTCTATCAGTTTTGGAATGCTGTAGAGAAGGCGANCTTGGCCTCAGCAAACATTCAGGAAGTTGGGACATTTCTACACTGTTTTAATGGTGAAAATCTAGNGTCAGAGAGATGAAGAACTCTAAAACTGCAATGACAGAACTAGGGCTTATCTGAATCTGTCCTTTGCAAACCCAAAGTCCGAAGGTGCAAAAGAACTGGTGACTAGGTAGGGAGGTGAGGCTTTGAGCCTGTGTTTGTCAAAGGAGAAAGAAAAGCATGACAAGTCAGGGAGCGATGAAGTAGGCCAGAGCCCTAAAAGGTAGCACACACAAGGCCANTTAGCATCTGGGAATGGTGCACAGAGGAATGCCTCAGTTGGGGACTGTGGAGCAAGGCTGGGAATATTCTGGACCATGTCACAGGCGACAGTGAATGCTAAATCTGCAATACACGTCACTACCTTACAAGTCANCAATAAGCATCCTATCATGTACTTACACGAAGTCTGGAACATATAAGAATACTCACAGAACTCTGCAGATAATGGTACAAAACTGGGGATAAGCACAATGTCCAGTGACAAAGAAANAATAACTATCTTCCATTCACACGACAGTACCNTCTATAGAGGGATATGTATGAATTAAAGATACAGGCAAAGACATGGAATTAATGCATAAAGAGGTTAGTGGAATACATACAATAGAGTATTTTTCAGCCTTAAAAGAGAAATCTATCTAAGCCAATTGTGCCTGTAATCCTAGCACTCAAGAGGCTGTCAGGAAGATTGTGAAGTCAAGGCCAGTCTGGGCTTCACCTAGAGACCCTGACAGAAAAGGGGAAGAGAGAGGGACAAGGAGAGGAAAAAGGGACACCACAACTTGCAATAATTTGGATAAACCTGGAAGACATTAGATTTANTGAAATAAGCCAGATATAGAAAGGCAAATCCACTTAGTCTGGGCACCTAAAATAACCAAATTCATAAAAGCAGAGAGTAGAATGGTGGCCCCTGGGGGATGGAGGGAGGGGGGGAGGCTTTGTGGCTTGGTATGTGTAAAGTTTCACTTCCATGAGATAAGTAATTGTTAGGGAACTACCGTGCACTGTGCTGCCTACAGACAGCAGTGTGGTACTGNGCACTTCAAAGTATGCTATGGCCAGGGGCTGGTGGGATGGCTCAGGGCTAAAAGTGTTTGCTACTCAAGCTTGACAACTTGAGTTCAATTCCTAAAAATGCATTAAGGCCAGGTGTGACGGAGAGCGCACCTGTAATTCTGGCACCCGGGAGGCTGAGGCAGGAGGATCATAAGTTTGGGACCAGCCTAGACTACATAGTGAGATCTTTGTTAAAAATACACACACACACACACACATGCACATGAAGGTCTCTCTCTTACACACACACACACACACACACACACACACACACACACACACGCACGCACGCACGCACGCACGCACGCACAGGAAGGTTAAATAAGCCACAGTAAAGAAGAAAAAAGACACAAGGAAATAGTTGGCTATGTTTGGTACCAGAGTGCTGGCATCAATACTATGGGGGGGTTTGCCTATGTTCAACCTCATCAAAATAGATACACTAAATATGTATAACTTTGACACATANAATTTNATAATTTTATAAAGCTCAATACAAGAAATATAATTTTTATACATATNATTTTGGACTGAAACCATGAAAAGTGATAGAAATATTGATCAGAAGACTCAGGATGCTAGCCAGGGTAGGGTCTCTGGGGTGGTCAGAGGATGACATAGAAAAGGCTCATCAAGGTGGCTGCCATATGCATTCAAATATGTGTAGATCATATATTCTTTTGTACTTCATATACTGCCTCTTAATATCCTAATAATAGACTCTATTTTAGAAAACAAATACAGAGAGCCTAATAGAAATGGCTCAAGTAAGTTGAGGTGTAAATTCAAGTCACTTATAATTGTCGTGAACCCGTGTTCTAGGGCAGATGGTAATTCCCCCTCACGCTCTTCCTTTGACACACAGTGCTGTCCCCACCTCCCATTGGTTTAGCATCTATTTTGAGAGTCCTTCTGTGTGCCTGGGGTTAGACAGAAAGAATTGGTCCTTGCTCCATAAATGCCCAGAGNTGGGAGGCTGTGAAATANTGAGATCCAGAAATGCCAAGTGGAGCAAAGCCAGGGAATCCACGCAGTCACTGCTGAACTCCACATGGCAGCAGAGAGGCCACTGTTGGCCNGAATAGCACTGACTTCATTCCTGGCATTGATGGCCTCTTCTGGCCAGCTATCCCCATTGCGATCTAAGTAGGCAGAGGCATGATCACACTGTTACCATTCTCCAACCCACTGTCCATGACTATAATCCGGTTGCTCAATCCCAGTGACCCAAACAGAGCTCTTCAAGTCAGTGTCCACTGGATGTCTANAATAATCCAAGTGTCCTGATACTGGCCTTGTGTTGTATGTGCTCATGTTTGTGGGTGCACGTGTATACATGTGCATGTGGAGGTCAGAAGTCAACTGTAGGTGTCACTCCTCAGGGGCTATCCACTTTATTTTTGAGACTGAGTCTTTCACTGGGACCTCAGGCTTAACAAGTCAGCTAGGCTGGCTAGCCAGTGAGCCCCAGGGATCTTTTTGTTTCTGCNTCTCCAATACTGGGGTTACAAGTGTGTACCACCACACCTAGCTTTTTCACATGGATGCTGGGGATTGAACTCAGGTCCTGCTGCCTGCCCAGGTACTATGTCATTGACAACGATCACTCCAGCTCTTTGTAGTTTGCAGCAGCTTTGACCACTGTGCAGAGCGTGGTGCTCCACACTGGGCATGAAGCTGAGAAGATTGAGAGAGCTCCACTTGCAAAGGGAGCTCACGAGGCAGCCAATCCAATGGCTCCCGAAGCTTCTAGGTCATTTAAAAAAGAACCTCTGGAATAAAGACATTTTTAATGTAAATTATGTATAGGGTGATTAACACAGTCCTATGCCAACAGTTTCGTCTCTAAACAGCCTACATCTCATATGTCTTGTGTGAGCTTTGTCTCCCCAGGATTCAGTGGCTATCTCAGGTTTCTATACCATCCAGTATGCTGGTCTCCAGTGCTTTGTATAGAATAGTTTATCTATAAGTGGNCTGTCCCTGTTCAAACAGATACCTGTGACATCTTGCGTTGCTAGGGCCTAGCCCAGGGAAGCTACTCAGGACCGTATGGCCCAATGTGCCCAAACAGGAAACCCTTCCTGGATTTGAACCCTGTATCCCTCTCCTTTCAGGCTTTGCCCTCTTAAACCCAAAGAGGCCCAGCATCTCTGGACTGCTTTTGTGTGTCATCTCTCAGAGCATCTTGGGAAGGCCCTGAAGACACATTCTCCAGTCAGGGTGTGTGCGTGTGNGTGTTCACGTATGTGTAGAGGCATAACATGCAATCTGGTTATTCTGGTTGCACAGCATCGCACTGGAAACCCCAGAGCACCAGGCTGTCCTCATTTAGTTTAAAAACAACAGTCCCTTCCACTCCTCCAGAAGCACTTGATGCCTTCCAAAAAGCNCCCACAGCCACTCANGAGGGTGACGCTCCTGGCTGCCTGGGGGACTCGGGCCCAATCCTCCTTCTTGCTCTTATAGGTGGGGAAACCCACCCAAGATGGCCACACTGATCTGGCCAAACTCAAACTAGATTCAGGTCTCTCAGGCCAAACGACAGAGATGTGCTGGCACCTAGCAGCAGGTTGGTGCACAGGGCTGAGCAGGGCTTGGTGCCTGTCCAGGGGAAGTGTGAAGACAAATCAGAATGGCTCTCATGCCCTGGCTTGCTGAGGAGACTTGGTGCTGGTCAGAAGCTCCTGTCCCGGGATGGGCTGAACTGGAAACAAGACTAGATTGTGGAAAGTTTGCACTGTCTCTCCTTTGGACAACAACAGCTCCTCATAAGCCCCTGCTCTGGCTATCCTGCTGANCAGTTTCCCTTCAGGGTTCATTTAGCTCTGTGTCCTGCCTCCAGAAACTCACAGAGAAGGCATTTGGTCTAGCCTGGACTAGAAGCGTGTGTGTGGGGTGAGGTAAGAGCAGCTTTGGAAACAAGGAACNTCTGAGATGGATTTTCAAGTGGGCATTAGCTGGGCAAGGGGGTCCAGTGAAGGAGGGGACAGAGGCCAGCAGAGAGGATGGCATGAAGCCAGAGAAGGAGAGTAAGCAAAGACACAGTTCACGTGTATGCATGCCACCTCCACGATTTTTATTACATATGACTACCACCCACAGGACATTTACATAATATTTTATTGGACTGTTTTTTTTTAAAGGCAAATGCATTCTTTTTTTTTCCTTTCCATTTGGAAAGTAGGTCATTTCGATGTACTTTGATTTTAAAGTTGAAGGTAGCAAAGTGAAGAGGACGATGAGAATGTACGAGTAGTGTGATCTGTGGCAGGGTTCNATGTGTCACAAACTTCAGGTTTATCATCTAGGGAAGGACAATATACTTCCTGGGCAGGCCCGATGGGGACAAGAGAGGTTATTAGCACTTCAGGTTATTTCTAAAACCACCTTTGATCATCAGCGAAAGCATCTACCACACATCTACCTCAGCATGACTTCAAAAATCCTTAGACTTTTTGTTCATTATACAAATGCACTCTTTGAAAGGGCCATGCTATATCATGGGTTTGCCGGCTCCTTGCTCTTTTTCCTCATACAATTTAAATAAGGATCTAAGAATTCAAATGAGAAACAGTCCTCTCTTCTCCCTGTAAGTTCATCTGGTGTATCCAGGGAGCAGGGCACCACAGATGGGAGGCTGTGAACAAAGGCTCAACTATGAGGAGGACAGGGCGGGGAGTGGGGTGAGCCACTCACAGCCGGTGTGAGACAGAGAGGGCTGTGGGGATGGATGGAGGACGGACAGGGCCTGAACTTGAAAGGGCTTGCATGCTGGCTTAGATGGGCTGGGATCATCTTAGAGATGGGAACAGAAAACCAGGGAGAGGCTGTGCTCTGAGCCACTTGCAAGGCAAGAGAAATTCAAAATCTCTTTCCTGTGGTTCAGATTGTCTTTTGAGGGTCTCATTTTAGAGGTAACTGTGAGGGAGGTGGNGTGGGGCTCAGTGGTAGAGTGTTTGCCTAGCATTCACTCTAGTGCTGCAAAAGGTGATTAATAATTAAAATAATTAAAAAATAGACTGGGATGTATCTCAGTTGGTAGAGTGCTTGCCTACTTACTAGCTACAAAGCTCTGGATTCAATTTCAGCACCACATAATACCAGATGGCTCATGCCTGTAGTGCCAGCATTCAGCAGGTAGAGAGAAGAATCAAAAAGTTCAAGTTTATCCTAGGCTATATTCAAAGTCTGAGGCCAGCCTTGGCTACATTATGGGACCCTGGCTCAAAATGAAAAAAAAAAAAAAGATAGTTGAAAATTAAAAAATAAAAGTAACCGTAAATTTTGATTCTCAGGAAACCATGGACAGGCAGATCTCTAGCAAAGAGTGCACCTTGGAAATACCACCCTTTTAATAACTAAAATCTTCAGGCAAGTTGAGTAGTGGTTTGCAAACGCTAGTGTTCTGCCTGTAAGCTGAAGGCTTGCCAAGTCATCTGGGGCAGGGCTGGCAGGTCACAGCCGCAAGTCTCCTTGTCCACTTCCCTCTACATCAGGGCTTCTCCACTTTGGTATTGTTGATGTTTACAGCTGGCTGGCTCTTTGCTGTGGTAAGATGTCCTGTGCGATGTTTAGTGATGTTATGATTTGATTGTGAAATGCTCCCTACAGCCTCATGTGTTTAGCATTTGGTCGTCAGGTGGTGATATTGTTTTTGGGAGGCCATGGAGCCTTTAGGAGGTGGGACCTAGCTGATAGAGCAGGCCACCAAGGGACAGAACTTAAGGGCTTATAGACTAGCCTGCCTGAGCTCTCTGCTTCCTAGTCCACTGGATTGTGAAGAGTCCCAACCACACTCGCTCATCTCCACGAGCTCTGTGGTGATGTTAAGTATTGTCAGCTTAACAAGATCTAGAATGATCAGGGAGATAAACCTCTGGACAAGCCTGTCAGGAAGTTTCAAGATCAGGTGAATTGAGGCAAGTCTTTTGTGACTGTGTACAGTACCATTCCATGGGCTGGGGTCAAAGGCTAAGGGGTAAAAAAAATTAATAAATCCAGGGGCTGGAGAAAAGCTCAGCAGTTAAGAGTGTATCCTGCTGCTCTCCCAGAGGACTAACTCCAGCTGCAGGGGAGCNGACCTTTCCCCCTCCCCCTGCCCCCTGGCTTCTAGCCTCCCTGGGTACTATATTCACGTGCACTTATCCCTACACAGACCCACATGCACACATATAATTAAATGAGTCTTTCAAAAACAACAACAAGAAGTAAACTGAGTTGAGTTTCAGCATTCACCTCTCTCTGTTTCCTGACTGTAGATCCAATGTGACCAGCCTCTCCACACCCCTGCCACCATACGTTTCCTACCATGACGGATTGTACCCTCCAACTGGGAGCCAAAATCAACCNTCCCTCCCTTAAATTGCTTTTTTGTTGAATATTTCGNCACTCAATGAGAAAAATAATTCATATGTCTGCTGCTGTGTCTCCCTTGTTGTAATGGTGCACCTTCTCAGACCACAAGCCACGAAAGTGCTGTCTCTTTAAGTTGGGTCTGTTGATTTTCCATCACAGTGATGAGGAAAGTCCTGACCCAAGTAGTACCTCTCAGTTTATGACAAGCACAAATATCTCAGGCATTGTCAAATGTCCCCAGGAGGAAAAGGAGGTGACCCAGACTTGTATTTGGAGAGGGAGAATAAGTTCTGGTGGTCTTGGCAATTTAGGCTGGATATATAGGAACAGAGGACAGCCTGCAGAGAACCCAGTGTCATCCCTCTCCTCGCCACACCCATGCTTCTGAGCCTAGGAGGGAAAGGAGCAGCCGATGAAGGAGTTTTGTTATTGTCTTTATTACTGTAAGGGTCATACACTGGTTCTCTAATACTCATTGACTATTGATTCAATGAATCAATGAATTCAATGAATTCAATGAATTAACTGTATTCAGGGACAAATACCCCACAGAGGGTCACGTGCTCCCAGCACTCACAGGCATGACTTAATGCTTCCTTGCTTGGGCCTGTCTTCCACCAGAAGGCAGCCAAGAGGAGGAGAAAAGACCTTTGTTTTAGTCATGGAACAACTATGGGAATATTCAGGACGACTGCCCAGCATGGCGGCAGATTCACACACAGTTTCCCTGTGTTAGAACCTGGCCAACCTGTTCCTTGACTCATAAAAATAATTATAGTAAAGCACCACTAAGCACCTACTGTGTACCATTGCACACACTTACCTAATCCTTACAACAATCCATTATCCCTTTTATTACACAAGGAAATTGAAGTACTGTGAGACTNGGCAACTTTCACAACACTGTACAGCCATTAAGTAGAAGGTGGCCTGTCAAAGGTGTAGACAGCAGGGCAGACATGAGTTCAGGTCTACTGGACTCCATGTCCTTTGTTATTTTCCTTGTGCCAGACTACGAGTTTGCCTTCCTGGTAGTGCTGTGNGAAGCAGAGCTGACACAGCNCTTGTGTCCTGCAGAACCACTGTTCCTGGCTCCTTAACTGCTGAGTGTGAGAGCTTAAACCTCGTACGTGTAACATTGGAGAATGCGACCCTTGATGGTCTTAACCTCATAAAGTAAAGCCTCAGATACAGAAAACCCCCATATGCATAGCTTACTTGATATTTGTGATGCTATCTCCTTCAAGAACAGCCAGCCACTCTAGAAACCCCATCCTAGTCATAGGCCCAGTGTGCCATGAAAAAGTAGACACAGTGCTCATGCACACTCATTCTTTGTTCTTGCTTTTGTTAACAGGGTCGTCGGCCCAGGTTGATCTTGAACTTCATGTGTTACTAAGGATGACCTTGAACTTCCGATCCTCCTGCCCCTGCCCTGCTGAGATTATAGGCATGTGCCATCACATTGGGTTTATGAGGTGCTGAGTTTAAACCCAAAACCTCCTGTGTATTAGGTAAGAACTCTGCCAAGTAAGCCACATCCCCAGCACCCCTCTCTCTTTTTCTTTCTTTTGGAGACAGCCTCAAGTATTCCAAGCTGGCCTCAAACTTCCTATGTACCCAAGGATGATCTTGAGCTTCTGATTCTCCTGNCTCCTNTCCCCAGTGCTGAGATTAGCACGCTTGCTTGATGCAATGCCGGGCATCGTACCCAGGGCCTTGTGCACACTTAGCTGGCACTCTTCCTATTCAGCTGCAGCCCCAGGCCTGAGTCACCATTCCTTGCATTTATCGTCTAAGTACATTTATCTAAACACAGTAATTTTTATTTTAGAAATTTGATACCCCGCCAAGTCTGTTTTACATATAGATCTCCCCTCCACCCTTATCTTCTGTATATTTCTTATTTGTTTAATTTTAGTTGTATATGTCTAAGGTAGATCACATGATGTTTTGATATGCACTTAACACGGTGAAATGATTCTACCATCAGGCAGAATATTCCAAGGTCATCTACCCTAGTTACCCTCTTTGTATGTGGTAAGAGAAGTTAAAATCTCTTGGAAGATTTTCAGTATTTCATACAAATACCGTTAGCACTGATTTTATATGGTACTAGATTTTTAAAAATTCTTTTTAACTTCAAATTTAAGACTTTAAACCTACTCTAATTTCTCTCACCTTTCCCAAAAGTACTTTTTAACTTTCCGTTTCTATGTATTTGGCTTTTTCAGAAATGATTCTCTGTGTAAGTGAGGTCATGTGATCTTTGTCTTTCTGTACCTGGCTTATTTCACTTGGGTGGCCTTGAGGTTCATCCATGCAGTGATTCCCTGCAGGGCATGGACCCAAAGAACATGAATCCAGCTCTTGATGGATTCATTGTACATTCTCCCTCATAGCTGAGATCTGGAAACAATCTATGTGTGTGGTAGTGAATGGATAAAGATCTANACTGTTGGGTGTGGTGGTATAAACCTTTACTCTCAACACTCAGGAGGCAGAAGCAAGTGGATTTCTGTGAATTTGAGGCCAGCCTAGTCTACATGGAGAGTCCCAGGACAGCCGGGGATATAGAGAAACCCTGTCTTAGGGCCTTATTATACCACTGTACCGTTTCCTTTCTACCTTGGTTTAGGNTAAGCAGGAGTTCTTCCTGCAGGTGTTCTTGTAAGTGAAAACATTGCAGGTATCCTGAAGACGGTGTTTGCACTGGTGATTAGTAAAGAGCATCATGGCCCCAGTGTCCACTATAGTCATCTAATGAGAACTGGAGATTTCCAAAGCAAACTTTAGTTGTTGATGTATCTTACATCTGGGCTCACTGGGAGGTTTTGGAAAGCAGAGTTTTCATATTCATCTTTTGCTTAATTTTCTTTTTCTATGACACGGAGAGTGTCAGCTATTCCCATATTATATCTGAAAGAAAGCATTTAATGAAACTTTGGAAACAAATGGCTTTAACACTGTAAATATGTAGAATTTATATGTTTCCTGTGNAGTGTGGGAAGTATTGTATGTAGTGGCCCATTATACAGCATGCAACTTGACAATACAAGTGAAAATAGTTGTTAGGATAGTAGACTAATATTTTCAATAAAAATATGACATATTTTAAAAAAATAAAAAAAGAGAGAGAACCTGTCAAAAAAAAGGAAAAAGGAAAGAAATTATATACAGCCCTGATCTCCACANGCACACTTGACATGCACATCCTCTGCCATTAAATAAATAAATGTCATTAAATACATAGAAATAAATTATTTCCAGAGTTGGGAAGATAGCTCAGTTGGTCAAGTGCTGGCCACGAAAGCACAAGGTCCTGAGTTTGATTCCCAGTTGATAATCCCAGTGCAGGGGCTGCAGAGACAGATGGAGCCCTGGGACTTTTGGCCTTCCAGCCTAGCTACTTGCTGAGTTCCAAGAGAGAGAGAGACAGAGACAGAGACAGAGACAGAGACAGAGACAGAGACAGAGACAGAGAGACAGAGAGAGAGACAGAGACAGAGAGAGAGAGACAGAGAGAGAGAGACAGAGAGAGAGAGAGAGAGAGAGAGAGAGAGAGAATATATGACAGAATATCAATCTGTTATTTGTGGCAGTGTGGATACATCCGGAAACCTCATCCACACATTTTTATATTTTTAATTTCTACAGAATGACCTTGTAAAAATCTCACAGGGATACACGTCCTCATCTGTCAGTTGTCGGTCCAGTGGTGCAGTGCCATCTCACACCTGGAACTGGAGAGGAAGACGAGCCTTTCAACACAAGAGTTTCACTTGGGAGTCGATGCCTTCAGATTTCCCATCTTGCCTTAGNCCTTCCCTTGTGCCATCAGCATCAGCCGTCATCAGATGGCTTCACCCTCTCCTCTGCACTGTCTCGCCCATCTTCCCTCTCTCTACTGTGGTCTGATCTCATCTTTTCAGAGTCTTCTAGAAAGCAGTTTTTACACTCACCTGCTAGATCCCTTATCTCTTCTCCCTTCTATCCTTACCTCCCCACAAGCTAGTCTCAACNAGTCTCCAGCCACTCCCTCAGTCATGAAGACCCCTCACACTGGGGGCGCAGTGCTCAGATGGCTTCCTTTGGCTCCTACACCACTCCAGCCCTGCCACCGTGTTTGTGTAAAGACATGTGTGCATGGCATTTGTGCCCCTGGATTCAGCCCCCAGTTTTTTAATATAACACTTCTTTCCTTCTTTCAGCACATTGTCATTTAAATTTTTAAAAAATTAACCCGGTTCTTTGGTTTATCAAATCCCTAAGACTCTGCTTCAGCGCACACGTGGTATGGCCTCCACAGGCCCATATGCTAGAGGTCTGGTCCTAGCTTTGTACTGTCAAGAGAAGTAGGACCTTTAAGACAGAAAGCCTCATGGGAACTCTTAGGTCACTGGACCGCACTCAAAAAGAGCCTGGTAGATATCTAGCCCCTTCCGGTCTCCTCTTCGCTTCTCAGCCACCTTGAGGCTAGCAGCATGTTGTACTCCAAGCTTCCAGCCATGATTTGTTTGCTTTGCTATGCGCCCCAAAGCAATGGGAGCACATGACCAGGGGCTGACCTCTGGAAGACTGTGAGCCATTATCTATCTGTGTTCTTAAGAACCATTACAGGTTGGGAGCTAACACATTAATACACACTGTATTCAAAACGCGTTAGCACTGAAAAGAGGTCAGTGGAAGTGAAAACGGACAAGAGACGATGCATACGTGAAAACGTCATAACTTACTTTCTTTTGCAGGCTAATTAAAAAATTAAGTGCTGGAGATGTAGCTCAGTTGGTGGAGAGTTGGCTTAGCANGCTCGAAGCCCTGGGTTTGAACTCCAGCACCGCATAGAAAGAGCATGGTAGTACTTACCTATAATCTCACGACTTGGGAGGTAAAGGCTGGAGCATCAGAAGCTCAAGGACATCCTTGGCTACACAGAGAGTTTGAGGCCAGCCTGGGCTACTCAGAAAAGTAAAAGCCAGGGCAAGTGAGACTGCACAGAGAGTAAGGGCACTTGCCACCAATCCTGATGACTTGAGTTCAATCCCTGAGACACTCACAGTGTGGGTTGCTCTCTGAGTTTCACAGCATGCTGTGATGTGTTCATAGCTGTACACACACACACACACACACACACACACACACACACACACATTCCCATTAGAAAAATACATAAATATTGTTTTTTGTTTTTGTTTTTTGAGACAGGGTTTCTCTGTGTAGCCCTGGCTATCCTAAAACTTGTTCTATAGACCAGGCTGGCCTTGAACTCAAAGATCTGCCTGCCTCTGCCTCTCGAATGCTGGGATTAAAGGCGTGCGCCACCATTACCGCCACCAGCTTTAAATATATTTATTTAAAAAAAAAGAATGGTTAATGTGGTAAATTATTTTAAGGACCCAAACCAACACAAAACTATACAAATTATATGTAGATATAAATATATTGCACCTTATTGGTCTTTTAAAAATTGATTTATTTCAGGTAATTTTTATAGTAGCAGGAATCTAATTAACTGTCTCCAAGAAAGCCTTTTATATAAAATATTCTTCTTGCTATAGGCTCCATGACTTGAAGTTTGAAAAACATTGTGTGACAATAGACACTCATAGCTTTCCTTTGAGAATGACTGGTGTCACCCTCATAGAACCTACAGAGGCTCAGAGAAGAGAATGGCTAAGGGTACATAAGCACCCTTCAGGCATAAATCCTTGAAAATCTGCTCAAACTCTTTACAAAAGAGATTTGCCAGGTATGGTGCACATGCCTTTAATCCCAGTACTTGGGAGGCAGAGGCAGGTGGATCTCTGTGAGTTCAAGTCCAGCTTGGTCAACATAGCAAGGTCCAGCCAGGCAGGGGTACATAGTGAAACAGGGTCTCAAAACAAACAAAGAAACAAGCTAACAACAAACAAACAAACAAATAAAAAAAAACCAAGAAAGAAAGAAATTATAAACATTCTGACTTCCACATGTACCCATTGTTAAATAAATAAATGTAATGAAATATATGTATATATACATATTTAAATTATTTCNAGGATCAGGAAGATATCTCACTTATTCAAGTGTTTGTAATACAAGCACAAGGACCAGAGTTCAATCCCCAGCTGGGTGAGGTGGTATGCGCTCCTAGCACTGGGGAACTAACTAATTAAAGAAAAAAGAAAAGAAGAGGTCTGATGCTCNCNGTGTGGCTCGAAGACAGCATTTGAACTTCCTTCTCTCCTTGTTTTCATAGCATGCATTTGTAATCCCTGTGGGATATGGGTATAATAGTTGGTGTACATAATTAATGAACACCCCCATGGGCATACAATGCATGCCCTGCATACACATACCTCACTGTTTACGAATGCATGCACGGCACACAGTATGAATACAGACAACAGTTAATGATGAGGTGCTAACCTTTTTCCCTGGCTGGTGAGCAACGAGCAAAAGGAGATAGATGGCTGCCTGGAGCTGCAGTCATCCCAGTGTGGACCCTGTTGTCAGGTTATTTTCTGTTCAACCTGCTTCCTTGAAGAGGTCCTAGGTAGTACAAGAACCTGNAGAGGAACTCTGTGAANAGGAAGCAACAAGAGAGACATTTGTCACACAAGACCAATGACCCGGGTTGATCCCCAGAAGTCAGGTAAAGAGCCAGGTGGGGCAGCAGACATCTGCAGTCCCAACACTCTTCCANTTTGTTTGAGGCAAGTTCTCTTTGGTGTTTGCCACTGTGTATGCCTGACCAACTAGACACCTTTCCAGGTCCCAGGCAGTCTTCTGTCTCCATCTCCTGTGTTGCTGTTGGAGCATAGAGATTATAGCCTCTTGTTACCATGTCTAGCTTTTACGTAGGTTGTGGGGATCCAAACTCAGGTCCTCACATTTACTTGCAAGCACTTTACCTGTCAAGCCATCTCTCTTACCCAAGAAATGGTCTCTCCTTTGTANTGGATACCTGTTCTACCTACGACCTTGAAGTACCAGGCCCTGGGGCNTGGCCTCAGGGCTACCCTCAACACCTGAGAGGCATGTATGTGCTCTCTCTCTTCTCTCCCTCATGGGCTTGGATGCTGTGGACTGACTCAGGTGGCCAGAGCAGCATGGGGCAGGACCTCAACCTTCCAGGACCCTACAATGATTCCCCTATTCTATTTAGTGAGTTGTCTTTTCCAATTTATGTCCTAGTAAATTCATGATACCTCTTAAGCAGACTCCCTTGGATTTCTCACTGTATCTGACACCTAACNTGGGACATGAACCCACGACCCTGCTATTAAGAGTTCCATGCTCTACCGACTGAGCTAGTTGGGCTACTCCCTTGGATTTCTTACTGTACTCCTTAGCCATCAGGACCTTTCTGAATCAGGTGAGATTAAGACAGCCTACCCATCACTTAGCAAGAGATGNTCTGCGCTCCTGGGGAAGGGCACTTAGAACTACCCATTGACTCCACACTCTCACACNATCTGCAAACATCCCGACAGGTTGCTGGGAACCTAGGAGACAGACTAATCTGGGCTGTAGCAATGGAATCCTGTGTGTAGAGGAGAGATAGAAAGAAACACCAGTGTTTCCCTTTCTTCTGCTTATGTGATTTTGAAATCGCACACCGTTAATAAAAGATCTGAGCATTTCCTTTAATGAAACAGTCTGCAGTTACAACTCCGAAAGCTCACAAAGCGCATTCTGGGGCTGAAACGAACTTCATCTTAACCCTTCTCCAGTGATGTTATGACTTTTACAGCTGTTTCTACAACTCCAAACATGATTTATATGCAAGGTCTGATCTTTCTTTTTTTTATGTAGATATGTACTGTCCCCTGGAAACTCTGAATTCTCACAGGGTAGGCACCATGTTGGCACACAGATGTCGGGAGGTCGAGGGGGAAGAGCCTAAGGTTTGGAGACAGGTGTCCTGGACAGAAAGCTAGGCTCCATCATATACCATCAAGCCATTTAATGATCTAGAGGCAAACAAAATCAAATCTTATGACTTCTCATGGCCCAAAGAGAAGACGTTGTATAAGGCCTACCGAGTGACTGGTTGCTCACAGGGTCTGGACGCTCCTCATCTCTGGCGCCTTTACTCCAGAGCCTCAGCTGTTCACTTTGTAGGGTTCATGTTAGCTAAGAAAGAGTTACAAAGCAAGTTTCAAGCTCCTTGTCCTTCCCCCTCTATCATCATTATTTGGAAATAACTCCAGACTTTCAAAAAGTTAAAAAAGTAGAGCCAGGCATAGTACATAGGCTTGTGATCTAGCACTTGGGCTGTGCAGGCAGAAGGAGCTTAGCTTCCCTGAAATGGCCAGGGAATTCAACCCAGCTAGTAATACTAATAATAAAATGATATTTATGAAACGCTTGCCAAGAGGCAGACACTGTTGAAATGCCCTATATACAACCCCATTTCATTCTTATTGGCAATCTAACTTTTAACAAGATCTATTGTGTTCCCATTTTACAGATGATGAAACCGAGGCTTAGCTGGATTAAGGAACTTGTCTAAAGTTCTACCTTAAAAAGTAGATTTATGGGCACATGAGTCAGCTCTTTCTCTGTGGTCCAGTGACTGGAGGAGGGTCCAGTACGGCTTCTCAAACATGTGATAAAACTCATATTTACGATAGCCAGACATGAACCGTGGGTGGAGCTCAGCAATATAGCACTTGTTTAGTATATGAAAGGCCCTCAGTTTGAGTCCCATTAGCGCATGCACAAGCAAACATGGCCACACACACGAACATGGACACATCACATGTAACAAGCAGGTATAAGAGGCACTTCCCACCAATTGTTTCCTTTTGTCTCTTCAACTTCTGTTGCAACCAGTTTTAGAGCAAATGAACATANGGTTCACAGCGNGTAAGTAAATTCTGTAAGGTCCTATGGCTNTTCTGTGATTGACAGGAGAGTTGTTCCAATTCTGCCATTGTCTTACCACCCACTCAGGCAAGAACATGATATGTGATCAGTTATGAAATGTTATACTTAATGTCAATCCACAAAAACCTTCAAAAATTAAAGATAGGATACTTCAAACCTTTTTTTTTT
>LZPO01066303.1:268033-283378 GCA_001675575.1 Neotoma lepida
GAGAGAGAGAGAGAGAGAGAGAGAGAGAGAGAGAGAGAGAGAGAGAGAGAGGAGCCACAGCTTTATTACTCACTCGTTTTTATTCTGTTTAGGTTATCCAGGCTTTACCTAGGTTCTCATGTGCCCAGTTCTCAGAATGAGAAGAATCGTAGCCTCACAGAGTTGTCATGGGGACTGAATGAGAAAAATGCATAGAATGCTGAGTATNGGAATGGTAGGAGGGAAGCCTTGCCAGACGCTGGTCCTTCTTCATCGCCATCACTTGAATGGGGTGTAGCAGTTGGTTCTGAGCTTCCACCAGGACTTTCGTAGCCAATGCCCTACTGTTGGACAGAAAGAGGACATAAGCCCATGAGCTAAAGGGGAAAGGAAAAGCAGTAGCACAGCCTGACTAACAAGACTCAACACAGCCCAACAGAAGCTCAGTGGAGCCAATAACCCAAATCAGCACAAAGGAGACTGTTTCCCTTCTAGGTCCCTGATGATGGACACTCCTGCTCATGAAGACATGTCCACTTGCTCACCCCCTGACTCTTGGTTAGGATACCTCTGGGTCTTGCTTAGTCACTTANCCCAAGACTTTTTTTTTGCAAGCTGAATCCAAGGGTTGGGAATCTGAGGCTAAAATGGGGTTCTACAGAACGTAACTTTGAGGGGGATGAGAGGCTCCTGCTTCCCTGTTTGTGAGAAGGAGACTTTGAGCAAGTCAGTCTTTGGGATGTCTTCCAGCCTGTCATTCACAGGCTCCCAGACTCTGATCCTGTGTCCAACAGTGCCTTCCAGGCNGCTGAGATCTGAAATGGCTTCTGAGTCATCCGTTCATGCCTGGCGGCACAGGCCCAGCTCTATTTTCGGTTGAGATCCTGGTTAGGGGAAAAGGGATTATCTTTAGATATTGGGAGCATTAGAAGAATGTTGGCAAAGGGTTTTGGAAGATGGGCAAGAAATAAGAGTGTTTCCCATGGCCATGGCTGAGAGACAGTCACAGTGTGGTAGGTCAGAGTGGCCAGCTTCTTCCTCTGCTGCATCGTGCAATGAAGAAAGAGTCTTTGGGAAATCTCTCTCTCTGTCTCTCTGTCTCTGTCTCTCTCTGTCTCTCTCTGTCTCTCTGTCTCTGTCTCTGTCTCTGTCTCTCTCTGTCTCCCCCCCCANCCCCCCCACACAGCATTGCCATGTGGCAGAGGTCAGCCTTGAACTCGCCCTCCTTCCACCTCCAGAGTGCTAAGAGTACGTGTGTTTTCCTGCATGCCCGACATCCTAAGATGTTGTTTTAAACTCANCTCCAGTGGACCCAACTATAAATAGAGATGCTGGTGCTTGCTCTCAGCAATTGAAGACGTGCATAAAATGCTTTGAAATCATGTGGGAATTACCCTAGAAGAAAGTCTATGACTTACTTATTCATGGTGCTTCGGTAGAGGCTATGGGTTGCTACAATGCAGAAGTGGATCGTCCTCTCTAAAGTCACTGTTCAAGCTGGAACCTAGAGGAATGTGAGGCATTTTTAANAGAATTATACATAAGATTACTTGTCTCTATTAGCAAAAGGGATGGATGGTCAGGCCAAGCCTGTTTTTTGTATGCACCAAATATCACCCTGTTTAGATTCAAAATGGAAGCACACATTCTTAGGGGCCGAGGAGCTTTAGTTTATCTGAGAGACGATATATTGTTCCAGTAAGGGAGTAGACTTCTGAGGCAGACAGATTCTTCTTATACCTGTGTAGTGTTAGACAAGTCACACTCCTATAGGTTTCTGTTTAACCTAAAGGGATAGAACAAAGTAGCATGGTAGCATGCCCCTATAATCCTAGAACTTGGTGGGATGGGGGGTAGAGTCAGGAGTTCAAGATCATCCTCCACACATAGAGTTCGAAGCTAACCAAAGCTACATGAGACTTTATCTTAAAATAGCAAAAAAAAAATGAACTAAAATATGTGTAACAAAATCCTCGAACTCTACCAAAGTTCTCAGCATTCTGGGATAACTTATGGCTTTGAATCTTGCCTTTTTCTCTCCATCCACCTTCACCTTACTCAACCAGAATCTCCCAGGCCCCAAAGGAAGCACTTCCCTGTGGCTAGTGACAAAGCTAAAGGAAAGAAAAGGGAGAGTTCAGAAGAAAACAAACAAACACGTAAACTATTCCTTCTAAACCCACAACCTGTAAAATTATCCCTCCTTGAGAAGTTTCTATTCCAGGTTTTAGGTTGCTCATCTGGGAACAGGGTCAAAGCAAATGTTAGTCAAAAACTGTTTGCCAAAGGATAGGCTGTTAAACGTCGTGTGGAGATGAGGGTATTGTTACAGTAAATCTAAAATCAGTTTTCTCAAACCTTTCAATGTAAGGGAAGACACTGAGCAGGTGTCCAAATACGTCCTAAAGCAGTCAGAGGCTCCTTCCCTCCAGCTCCTGTCACTGACCACATCTCCTCAGAGTTCCTTCGTTAACAGTGTTCCATGTGTTCTATTTCAGGAAACCAATGGCACCTGCACGCCTCTCGCTATGAATTCTTTCTCAATTCCCAAACNGATTCTTAGGTTAGTATTCTTGAAGTCCAGGTAGACTTCTCCTTAAAAACCAATCCACCCCATACCCAGAATCACTGCAAACAGTTTCATCAAGTTTTAGACACAGTATCTGCTGCAGGCTAGGATGAGAAACTGAGAATAGAGAAAGGCAAGCCTGGAAAAGGCCACGTGTTTCCATATGCAAATTGAGACCTGAACACTAAACAGTAGGGATCATCTAATCCTTTGACAAAGGCACAAATTGCAAATCAGACTTCTAAGCCACCATGGCTTTGCCTAACAAAGTTCTTAATGCAAAGAGTCCCCCAGGCAAAGCCTGCTCTCTTCTTCAGACTTTGGCACTAGGCTCCTATGAAGTCAGTTATTCTCATACCATAAACTTTAATATGCATAAAAGAAACTAATTTTCTTCCCATGGCTAAGATATAAGGTCTCTCTCTGTACTATAGAAACTCAAGGTACTTCATGGGTTAACTTCCTCCTCGAAGTGTTCTAGTCTGCTTGAATCATTACGTCCAAAAGAAGTTTGAACTGTTTTGTTGAATAACACTGAAGTATTTGTGCTCAACCTGAACAGCATGTTTTAACACGCACCTGACTAACAGGTTGAAGGTATCTAAAATAATAAGCAATCAAGAAAACTGTATGAGGCACATGGCATGGAGGGGCGGGCAATGTGGCCGAGTCCTTCAAAGAAAAATCTAATCACTTTCCCAAGAAAGGTTCAAAACAAAATAAAACAAACAAACAAACAAAAAACCAGATGAAAGCTAGGGTGTTGATTTTCTTTGTTGAGACAAGGTGTCATGTGTCCTAGACTGGCCTGGAACTCAGTAGATACTGAGAGGATGATCTCTGTCCTAGGGAGGCAGAGGCAGGAGGATTGGTAGCTCTTGGTCCGGCCCACCTCGGAGCATAGGGAATTTGGAATAAAGGTAGACTATAAGAGACCTTGGTCTCAAAACAAAATACTCCAGCAAGCTGGATCAGCAGGTAAAAGCTCTTGAAGCCAATCCTGATGACCTGAGTTTGAGCCCCAGAACCCGTGATGGAAGGAGACAACTGTCTCTTGAGTGTTGCCCTCTGACCCTCACACGTGTCAATATATCTAGGCATATTATAAAGTGAGGAAATGCCTCCAAACCCTAAGGAGGGTGTCAGGCAGATGAAAAGAGTTGGTCCCCTTCCTTTTGTCTCATTCACCCACTCAGGAGCCCAAAGGGCTCCTTAGACCTTTTAAGGNGTCACTTTTTGCCTAATTATTGTTGTATGACTTCTTCAGTATTCCTTTCTCATAATTTTCCCATGAAAGGAAGCACAGCAGGCCACACATAAAAAAGAGTAAAATAGCTTCATTCTCCCAAGTTTTGTTTCATAGAGAACATGCCCATGGTGTCCTGATCATTCAGAAGTGTCCCCATAGCCTTCTGCTTCCTCCAATAGATTCCTGAAACAAGTCAGACTCCCTAGTCAATGCCATAGTCACCCAGCAAAGAAGAATCCACTGAAAAGAGATGCTGAGTTTAGGGGCTAGATGTACATTCATCACTGATTTCATTCAGCTGAGGATGATGATGATGGTAGTCCAGCAGCAAACAAGAAAAGCTCCCTGTGGGCTCCAGAAGCTCCTGTCTGCCTGGGGAGCCAGAACCATTGAACCTTGTAGTATAGACAGCTCAGTGTTGAGTGAGTAGCACAAAGGAGTCTTTTTTTTTTTTTGAGACAGGGTTTCTCTGTGTAGCTTTGGCGCCTTTCCGGGAACTCACTCTGTAGCCCAGGTTGGCCTCGAACTCACAGAGATCCGCCTGCCTCTGCCTCTCGAGTGCTGGGATTAAAGGCGTGCGCCACCACCGCCCAGCTAAAGGAGTCTTTTCAAGAACTCAGCTTTGAAGCCTCATGTGGTGGCGCATACCTGTAATACTATCACTTGAGAGGCTAACACAGGAGAATTGCTGTGAATTTGAGGCCAGCCTGAGCTACAAAATGAGACCCTGTCTTATAAAAACTGAGGAAAGAGGAAAAAAGAAAGGAAAGGAAGGAAGGAAGGAAGGAAGAAAGAAAGGAAGAAAGGAAGGAAGAAAGGAAGAAAGGAAGGAAGGAAGGAAGGAAGGAAGGAAGGAAGGAAGATGAAAGAAAGAAAAGAAAGAAAGAAAAAAGAAAGAAAAAAGAAAGAAAGAAAGAAAGAAAGAAAGAAAGAAAGAAAGAAAGGAAGAAAGGAATAAAGAAAGAAAGAAAGGAAGGAAGGAAGAAAGAAAGGAAGGAAAGAAGAAAGAAAAAGAAAGGAATAAAGAAAGAAAGAAAGGAAGGAAGGAAGGAAAGAAGAAAGAAAAAAGGAAGAAAGGAAGGAAGAAAGAAAGGAAGAAAGGAAGGAAGAAAGAGAAAGGGAGGCAGGCACAGGAAACTGGAACTCCCCAGTCTTGATGAGAAGAGCACACTGGTTGGGAGACAGAAAGTCTATGGCTTTCGATTCTGAGCAGCCTTACTGGAAGAACCTGGGTGTTAGCAAATCCTCCTGAACTGGATGTATCTGTTTTGCCTGCTGCCCTACCTGTCCAGCAGACTGAAGACAAAATACTAGAAATGCTGTGAGTATGATGGGGTGTGGTGGCTCATGCCTGTAAGACCAGCACTTGGGAGGATCACGAGTTAAGACTAGCCTGTGCTGCATGAGACCCCGTCTAAAAACCAAACCAAACCAAACCAAAACACCCCAAACAAACAAGAAGCATCATTCAGAGTATGGCAGCAAGAATGAGAAATGAACTTTATGAAAAGGGAACCTTGGCTTCTTCGTCCATGTCATGGGGCTGGAGGGGGCAAATCCCACCCCTGCCTCTAGTAAGGTAACAGAGTCACAGAATTGTATAGCACTAAGGGATTATTATACACCAGCAAAAAGGAACCTGGATCAGAATGAGGTGTGTCTGCCCTGGTGGAGAGAGTTCCTACCAATCGTGCNGATTGCATTCTTCTTCCGCGGTCTATACTGCCTTACCCTACCTCTCAGGCTTTCAGCAAATGCATCCAAGCTTCCTTAAATAGCTCTGTGTAGCACTTACCCACCTTAAAGGCTGCTGAGTGAGTATGCAGATATAGCACCTGCACGCATTGCATTTCTGCCACGGGGATTTGGCCATGTGGCAACCCATTGATCATGTGTCAGTAGAGACTCAAACTTATATGGCATAAGAACTGCCTAGGGATTTGGCTCCTTTGGGAAAGTGCCTGCCCAGCATGTACCAAACCCTGGGTTTGATCCTCAGCACTGCATAAACCAGACATCATGACATACATCTGTAATCCCAGCACTCAGGAGGTGAAGGTGGGAAGATCAGAAGTTCAAGTCCCAATTGGGGAACTTGAGATCCTGTCTCAAACATAATATATAAATATAAAATGGGATAGGGGCTTCTGGTCTCAGACACAGTGAACTGGACATATTTGACTGTTTGTTGTAGTTGATTTAACTAGATAGTTGTCTAACCTCTAGCGGGGCTCCTTTATCTGTCTGTCTGCCTATCTGTCTGTCTAGACGTCATCAACCATTGATCTATAGTTCTATTAGAAAACTACTTGTTTTCTGCCCTGCTTAAATGATAACATGTAACATAAACATAAGAATAAACCTAAAAGCACAGCAAATGACCCTAATATTCTGGGTATCGTTGTAATCACCGAGTTGCATCCACAAAGCAAACGTGCTGTCAGATGAATGCAGAGACTACTCAGGGACCCCACAGGTGTGCATTTTCTCTTTTGCTCTTCTTAAATGAGATTTCTATTTATTCTCCTTCTTTTCCTTTAAGAGCAATTGGAAGACTTTTGGGTGGATCTGTTTGCAACATGTTGANTCATTTAGGTGTGAGAGAACCAAAGCAATTCAAGTGATACTGTATCGAGAACATGGTCAAAACAATTAAAGAGAAGGACTCCACATACATACTGTTACAGCAATAAGACTGATGAGCCTGTGTAGCTCCTTTGCCAACCCTGTTAACTGGTTACAAAGAGGCTTCACACCAGTCTGGGAAACTGTGTTTTAACATACATTCTGAAGTTGTTTGCCTTCTGTTTTGACTGTGATCTGGGCATAGACACACTACATAATTTAAAATGATTGGAGAATTAAACATTTTTCAGGACATGGTGAGAAATTTCCTTAAGATTCTCTTCTGTGTTTAAGACAAAGGCTTCCAATTTCATTTAATGCAAAACTTAAAAAGACTAATTTCATACAGTGTTCTGATTTTGTTAGGCTCTCTCTCCTTGAATTTCACAGGTAGCACATTCCACAGCCTGCTTATGAAGACAGATCATGGTGGTTTTATATGAAATATCTTTGAATGACTGTACATGTGAACAATGGAAGACAGTTTCATAAGTGACCTTTAGGAGGCAGACATGGCTTCAGTTTAGCACTATAAAAACATGACAGTATACAATAGGCTGTAGAAGGTTCTAAGAAAATACAAAGAACTAAAACAAATATAAAAAGCATAATGCATAATAAAATAATAAAATGGTAAAACAATAAATATATAAAAGTGTTTTTGTAGGACAGGGTGGTTCCTTTGTCTAAATGAGAGAGAGAGAGAGAGGGGAGAGGAGGAGAGAGGAGAGAGAGAGAGAGAGAGAGAGAGAGAGAGAGAGAGAGAGAGAAGAAAGGGGTGTGTGTGGGGGATGATCTGGTCTGTGTTGTGCTAAATACAGCATCAGAAGCCAGAACTTGTAGTGGAGCAGGTGGTTGGCACTCGTTGCTAAATCTAGAGACTCCCTGTGTTGTCAGCACAACAGGTACAGGAAATTGCCCTAATATATTTCCCGTGGAACAACTTCTACACATTGCATTACCTGGTTTCCCTTATAAAGACTCATATAGCTGGGCATAGAGGCACATACTCATAATCCTAGCACTCTGGAGGTGGAGACTGGAGAATCAGGAGTTCAAGGCCAGCCTCTGCTACATGGCTTTCTCTCTCTCTCTCTCTCTCTCTCTATATATATATATATATATATATATATGTGTGTGTGTGTGTGTGTGTGTGTGTGTGTGTATTCATATAGTATGTAAAAACTGTTAATCTCTAGTTGTGAAATATTATTCCATACTGTTCTAAAAGGTCAAACCATTTTTTTGGAGGAGATGTCTACAGAGTAAGTTTGAGACCAGCATGAGATACATGTTAAGACTGCCCCCCGGCCTCTGCCGAAATAAAAACAAAGTTTGAGAATTCAGGTCAAATGGTGGAGTGCTTGTCTAGCATGTGTGGGTCCTACATCTTCAGCATTGTATAAACCCAGCACTTGAGAGATGAAGGCAGAAAGATCCGAAGTTCAAGGCTATATAGGGATTTCCAGGCCAGACTGGGATACAGGAGACACTGTCTCAACCCAAGAGCAGCAACCAACAAAGACAAAAGGAACAGAATTGCAAATCTCTTTGAGTAGGAAGAATATTTTGACAGAATAAAAGTCAGCCTACATGTCTGCTGACAACAGGAAACACTACAGTTAATCCCCTTGTGTAAGCATGCCAGTTAAAATCTAGGACATATAAAATTAAGTGTCATAAGGAAAATATAATAAGCAGGCATCTCAATTATTAGGTACTCCGTGATATGTGTGAGTGGTTCCGTAACTCTGCAGTGACATGCAATGACAGTGTACCTCGCATCCAGAGCTACTAGGTGTGAGAGGACATAGTTCAGCGCTGTGTGTGTTGAATAATGTTTTTGTCCTGTTACATTGAGAGGACTCTTCTTCTAATTGAGATACTGAACTTACTTTTGCAGATTAGAAAAAGCTAATGTGTAAAGCTATGACATCAGAAATTTCTGAATACATTTGAAATGATACTTTATGCATAAGATGGAACTGATCATTTAGAAAGCCATTTCTTCCTTTTTTTCTTTCTTCTTTCGTTTGAGACAGAGCCTCATGATCACAGGCTGGCCTTGAACTGTACAGCTGAGGATGACCGTGAACTTCTGATCCTCCTGCTTTTACATGTAATTGGGATTATGGGTAGGTACCACCATGCCTAGTTTTCTGTATTGCAGGGGATCAAACCCAAGGCCTCATGCATGCTAGGCAAACTCTCTGCCAACTGAGCTACATCCAATGGTTACTGGAGTAAACCATTTCCACCAAGCAGCTTTGTGCCATAAGACAGGTGGATTATAAAATCAACCAAGCACTATTTAATACAAAGAAAAAGTCATTAAGCATGCAACCTTTTTCTTTTCTATCATTTTAATTCTTTAAAAAATAACCAGGTGTTTTTACTTTTATTTTTAGAAAAGCAGTTTTCCCATACTTATTCTAATATTTGCAAATTGGTGGGGAGGGGAAGTATTTGGACCTCAAATTCATCTATACTGAAATTTTAAATTGAGAAAACTAGTATTCCCATTTCCATTTTTCTTTACAATTTTTTTATTTCCACTTGTTCCTTCTGCTCCTCAACACATCCACCTAAGTCACCTGTGATGGTGAACATCTGTAATCCTGGCACTGGGGTGGCTGAGGCAAGAGAGTCACTGTGTTAAAGGCCACGTTACACTACAGCAAGCTCCAGGCATCCTCGGGCTACAATATGAAACACTATTAAGCACAACACCACAGAGAAGGAAACACAGCACAACACCACAGAGAAGGAAACACAGCTGGGAATAAGAGAGCATGCCCCAAATCCTAGCACTTGGGAGATAGAGGTAAGAGGATCAGTGCAAGGCCTTCCTCAGCAACATAGCTAGGTTTGAGGCCAGCCTGGATTACATGAGAAAAACTCAAGCTCAAGTGCATGCACACACAATTGGAGTCATACTGTTTATTGTGTTATATCCTGCTTTTTCCACTTAACATACCATCGACATTTTTCCATGTCATTAGGTTTGCTTTGAATATGTTTTCGGCCACATAAAATTCCATCCTATTGATGCACCTGTTTTCTTTTAAGCAAAGACACGTGCTGTGTTTTTCAATCACACTGGCCTCTTAAATGTCAACGAAAATACTTTGTGCTGATCTCCCATGAGCCCCTTGTGAATATAAGTTCTTATATCCCATTTACAAAGTGTATTACAGTGTAAACACAACTCTGGGCACTAGATACAATGGGTAGTTAATAAGCACTCTGAAGAATATGCCAGTCAGCTTCTGCTCCCTTGATCTTCTGAGTCACCCACAACATCACTGAAGTGTCTACAAGTATCACAAGTACTTTTCCATTTTGTGGCAGCTAAAAATAATTTTACTTCAACCTCCTGAGATGGTAATTAGCGCAGTTTTAAGCTTAAATAACCTCAGAAGTACAAATGCTTACAAATTTACAAGGACACCACTTAAAAGTTTTCATTTATGAGTTACACGAATTTTGAGTACCAGGAAGGGTTGCTACCTCCAAGGGTTTTGCTCAGGTGCATCTCACCACTGAGCTACATGCTCTCGGCCCCAGGAGTTTGAATAACTTTTGTTTCCATGTCTTCAGAGAGACTGGGGATAACAAATGAAGCATAAATGAAGCCCTTAGTCCTCCGGAGGGCACTGTGGAACCACATTCCGTTCCTAGGGCTGTTTGCTTGGGGAAGGTTCTTTTGTTACTCAGATTCTGTGGGGACTACGAGGCCAGGCCTCCAGAGAAAAGTTTTCCTAATTTCATTTACTTTAAAAGACAAAATGTAATNAAGTGTGTGTGTGTATGAAACTAGAGGGTTCAGGTTTACTGCTGAGAGCTCTCTGATAGCACTGAGCAAATCAAAGAATAACTGAGCCACCTATACCTGGAAATGTGCATTTGGGTAAGGAAGTTACTTTCCTATTTGTATGGAGCAGACGTGAACCAGACGTTTTATAATTCCCCACCCGTACAGCTCTCAACTCCAACACTACTTAATGTAAAACTGAGTAGCTTAACAAATTTCCGTCTTCTGTCAAGGTGAAACTGACTTTCCAGTGTGATTCTCACAAACCCTCCTCCACTGCCATGTTAATGTGTGGGTTCTTTTCCAAGCCAGAATCAAAACAAAGAGATTTCTGTTCAGATAAAATATTATAGGTTTATTTAAAACTTATTTCTCACCTTGAGTATGCAAAATACAAACTCCACAAAATGTTCATTTTTTACTTTGTAGTTTACAAATATACAAAATAGAAGTTTGCTTAAATTTATATTACATATTTATTAAGGCAAGGAACTATATAGAAAAACACATCTGTTCTGCTTAAAGGCATACTTGGGAATAAACCATTGTACAAATTATTGCACATCTGAAACCACAGTGCATAACAGACTGTCTGCATAAAAATGTTACAGAATAAACCAGGTATATTTACCTGACTTAGGTCATAAATGTAGATCGGAAGACAAAAATAGATTTTCCTTGTCAAAGTATGCAGCAGTTGGAGAACTCTGGCTCCCCCATTTGGTACCTTTAGAACCACGACTCCCCAAGCACCATCATTTAGGCTATTAGAACATGTTCTGTACCTGAATTGCTTCCTCTTCCTCTGACATAATAATGGCTTTTTAGAAGGCAAAGAGCATACAAGGTGATCTTTACACGTGTATTGCATCATCGAAACACAATTCAAGGGAATTCTGGCCTCCCCTCCCCCAACTCATTGATCTAATGTATACCCTGATATCCACAACTTCCAGTCACCCCTCGGCATTTTGTAAGTCCAGGCATGTTCAAGTTGGATTTGATATTTGGAATGATAGAAGATCCAGTCTCAGACCCCATCTGTTCTGTGATTTTTTTCTTTTGTTTTTTTGTCTGTTTGTTTTTGGTATTTTTGTTTCTTTTTTGTCTCTTGGACTCTTCCTTTCTCCTGATTATCCGTTCACAAGCTGACTGGCTGGGAACTTGACCATGATTGTAGCGCTTGCCAGCTGGGCTCCTCCCCTCATGGGAAGACAGTGTGAAAGGTTAAAAAAAAATACTGAACTCTCTCCTGGCAGTGTGGGTCATATCCACTGTGTGGGATTTAAAAGTGCCTCTTCATGTGTAAGGCAAGGTGGTCCGACCTGGAAAAGGCCCTGTCGCACTTCTGGCACTGAAAGGGACGATGCCCTGTGTGTTTACGGTAGTGCCTGGTCAGTTCATCGGAGCGGGCAAATTTCCACCCACAGCCATCCCAGTCACAGTGGTAAGGTTTCTCACCTGTAAAGGGAAAGAGAGAAAGGGCTGCTAAAGCCATTGCTAGAATGAAGAATTAGCCCCTTTAAAAGCTAGAGGCCAAAGAGTAAAACCAACTTCCGGTGCACACTTCACCCTCTCTCAAAAAAATCCAGGAATGTCTTTATGACACTGAAGGACCATATCGAAATTCAGATGATAAGAACAACAGGCACGAGCTTAAACTCATAAACAGTAGTTAGCAACAACAAAACAATGCAAATACGCACTCAATCTCCATTTCCATAGAACTCATGTTTTCTTTCTTTTGAACCTAGCCACTGTTGGAAATGGACTGGGGAGTGATTGGGAGTTATCTCTGTCCAAACCAGAAGTATCTCACACCTCATTACACTGTGTCTAAAATGCCACCAGTGCCTAATTTCTTCTGCAGCGTCATTCCAGTTGTTCTAATAAACACATCTAGAAGACTTTACCCATTTAATGGCTACCTTTAAATTTTTTTTGTCATTTTGANACTGGGGTTCTGGACCAGGCTGGCCTTAAGATCAACTGATCCTTTCAACTCACTCTTTGGTGTTTCTAACTACAAAATTGAGTGTCACCACACCCAGCTTGCAGGGACAACTTTAAACCATACCCAGTTTGTAGTGACAGTTTTAAACCAGAATCCCCAGCAATCACAACCATTAATTATTTTAAAAGACCAGAACAGAGCTAAGGGTACACAGATCTAAGGAGAGGAGCGAACTACTATGAAAATAAGCTACAACATTTAAAACTTTTCTTTTAAAGATACCGTAGTTTTGCATTGCAAAGTACAACTTCTGGATTACCAAGCTAGGNGGGGCAGGCATACACAGGAAACTCCCTATCTTTTAAAGGCCCGGTGAGAAACTGCACATTCAGGCAGCAGATAGCATCCATCAAGCAAAAGGCTTCTGGGCAAAAACACAGGCGCCTGTTTGCTGCCCTCCTCTGTGATCCAGGAGATGGAGAAGAGATACACCCCAGCACCCAAGAAAGCCCTAAGGAGTCCAGAGCCAGCCTATGAGCAGACAGACACCAACCCTCCTCCACAGAGCTGGTCCCCTTACCTGTGTGAGTTCGAAGGTGTGCCTTGAGATGAGAACTCTTCGTGTAGGTTTTGCCACAGCCTGCATAGTCACAAGTGTGGGTGGCCGTTCTTTTCCGGGGCCACGACCTTCTTCCCCTCTTTGGCTTGGGCTCCTCTGGCAGGCAGGAACCCGGTGGCATGAGCTCTAGGGGTAAAGAAAGTGGGGGGTCAACTTCATTGTCGAGAATCTCCGAGAACCTCCCAGAGGCAAAATTCCCCAGCAGCGGTTTTACCAATCCCTTTACCCCACTGACCTTGGTAATGGAGAGATGAGACTTGAGTCTGCATCTGGTCTGGCAGGAAAGGAGGGTAGTTGGGCCCCGGGTGGGGATGGAATCCTGGCGGAAGAGGCAGGCCAGGGTGACAGTCCCTGCTGTTCAGCAGTTCCTCGGGACTCATTGTAGGGGTAGTCCTGGTGGGGAGCTGCCGCCCCAGGGGGAAGTCGTGTGTGCTGGGCCGGTGCCCGTTGCTGAGCTGGGGTCCAGCGCCCAAGTGGGTCTCTAGGGACCGGCCGACTGTGCAGGAGGAGACCGACTCTTGCTTAATCTTAGGGCACATGCGCGGCGGGCCACCGCTGTAGGGCGCCACCACCACAGGGTGGCTGCCGTCCGGGCTGCCTTTGCTAACACTGATGACCGACGGGCTGCTGTACTCGCTGCCAGGGGTGCTCAGCGACGCCTTCAGCACAAACTTGCCCATCAGCCCGCCACCTGGCGGCTGAGGCTGCTGTGGCGGAATGTACACTGGGTCCAACTCCGGCCGCAGGAGCTCGGCCACGAAGCCGCCCGAGGGGCTCACGTCATTGATGTCCGCCAGGTTGAAGGGGGCCGTGGGAGGTGGCGCAGACTCTCGGGGGTAGAGGAGCCCTCCACCTGTGTTGCCGGCAGCCACGCCCGGGTCACCTCCGGCCCGGATCGGATAGCTGAAGCTGCAGGTGGAGGGCGCGCTGGCAGGGCCGCTGCTCGCCGGGGAGGACGAGGATGAAGCTGAGGCCGAGGAGGTCACAGTGGCGGCCACCGATTCCTGGTGGGATAGCGAGTTGGAGAGGATAAAGTCTAGGTCCAGGAGATCGTTGAACTCCTCGGTCTCCCTCCGGGGTAGGAGGGCCGGGTTGTTACTGCTGCAAGCTGCGCCAGCTCCACCACTCTCCAGGTCTGTGGCCACCGTCGCCGCCAGGTCGTAGGGGCGGCCGGGAAGTGGGGGAAGTCGCTTCATGTGAGAGAGCTCCTCTCGCCAGCGCTGCCAAGGACAGAGAGGGAGAGAGAAGCGGTTAGTTGTAGCTCCCTTATACCACCTCTACTATTGAATTGGTGGGTGAAGCACACCAGTACCCCTGCCATAGCAACTGGACAGGACAGGAAGGTAGCTCCAGGGATTCCAGGTGCCAGCGCTGCAATCTCAGTCAACACCCGGGTAAGAGGCGGCGGCACGTCGGTTCCACCTCAAACTAATGCGGCACCTCCGCCAGCCCAATTCTCTTCCCCGCCAGATCCCTGGGACGCTGCAGCCGCCCACAGAATTGGGACACTAGGACACTGTGGCTTTCTCCCCGTGCACCACAGCCACCCGGCCGCCTACGCGCTAAGCTCACTCGGGCCCGGAGGGTCTCAAGAATTGGCTACCAATGGCACGCGTGCGCCCACCCCAGGGCCCGGACGCCCGGAGACCAGCAAGGAACCGCTGTGCGCCCCTGGCGGTACCGCAGTGCCGGGACCACACGCACTTAAAGGCCGACTCAAGGGCCGAGGAGCCACCCTGGGAAAGCTGTTGAGTCCCAATGGAGGGCAATCCCTGTCCTAGCCAGGGGCTCTTTGTGACCCCTGGATTCCGCCCATCCACCCCATCCCATCCGCAGAAATGTACCGGACACTAGCGCGACACTCACGTTATTCGGGGCACCTGCTGGACGCAGTGTCTTCTCCCTTCCCGCCGGGCCAGACGCGAACGTGGAGAAGGACGGGAGCAGAGCGTCGCTGACAGCCATGTCAGACTCGCCAGGTGGCTGCCTGCGGGCCGGGCGGGGCGCACAGGGACCAGGAGTCAGGGGCTACCCTGGCCACCGCTCCGAGGTTTCCCACCAGTCCTCACCCCCTCCTGTTCCCCAAACCCAGCATCTCACCTACCTCATTAATGTGGGGGCCCAGAAGGTCCTCCGGAGTCCGAAGAAGAGAGAGGGGTACCCGAACCCCAAAGTCAACGAAGATTAAAAACAACTTTAGAAACGAAACCCCAAACCAAAACCCTCAAATGGCCGAGATCCTTCTTCTTTGGATTCAATATAAACCCGAGATGTCTTTTTAAAAAAGTTCCTTTGTATACAAAAATGCTTAGAAAAGTTGTAAACTCATAAAAATAGACAATCAGCAAGGCAAATAAGTAGGTCCGATGGCCAGGCTGCACGCTCTTGGACTCAGCAGTGTCCCCCACCGTTGTCGCGGCCACTGTGGCTGTCGGCGGCTCAGGGGCTGTGGTCCGGGCGGTGGGCGGGCGGCGCCGCCAGGTGAGAATGGCCGCGGTGGCGCGGAACTGTGAGCTGGGCGGTGGCGCGGGGTGCG
>LZPO01066303.1:283453-298552 GCA_001675575.1 Neotoma lepida
GCTGGGTGGGGGGCCAGAGGGGCGGGGAGGGGCACTCGGCGGCTCCGGGTGCCGCCGCCGCCCGCCACCGCCTCTGCTCCCCGCGCGCCCGGAGCCGCGCTCACTCTCTCGGCCGGGGAACTGCCGGCGGCCGCCGCGCGCTTCTTACTTATAACTTCTCGCTCGCTCGCTCCCCGCCTCCTCCCCGTGGCGCGCGGGGCTCCACCGCCAGGCCCCGCCCCCTGCCTTTCTTCTCTCCGCCTTCCCGCAGCCCCCCTGCGCGTTGCCATGGCAGCTAAATAAACAAACTCCGCGCACGTGGGGGCGGGGGCGAGGGAGGGGCACGGGCGGGGCGGGGCCGGGCCGTGACGCCAGCCAGGCAGCTGGCGGGCTGGAGCCGTGCTGACGCCGGCGGCGGTGGTGGCGACGGCGGCTTCGGCGCTGGGATCCCGGCGTGGCTTCCGTGGCCGTGCGACTTAGGGTCCTCTGCGCTCGAAAGCCCTGCTACGGGCACCCTGACAGGGACGGGGTTCGGGGGCGAAGGCGGCGGCGCGCCCCTACTCCTGCTCGCGGTTGCGCTTGTCGAGTCGTCTGCGCACCCAAGAGCGCGATTATCCGCGTGACTCATCCAGCCCGCCCTCCCTCGCATACGCACGCAGAGGCCGGGCTGTGTCGGCGCTGGGCCTGGCCTGGCGCGGGTGCCCGTGGGGCCTTCTGCAGGGTGGGGGTAAGGGCCGGGTGATGGGGGGCTAGGAGCCTCCGAAGCTTCGAGGAGGGTACCGCGTCTGCTAAGGCGGAAAANGGCCGGGATTGCGCACGTAGTTACAGTTTTGACACTGGAAGGAGCAAGGAAGGGAGGGAAAGGGTTCCCGATTTCCTTGCCGGGAGTGGGAGCACGGGGAGGAATCGAGGCGCGGAGATACCTTTCACCAGGGATCTCAAAGCTCTTTACAAGCTACGCACTCGCACTCTCAGTTAAAAGATGAGAAAAGTGAGTCATAAAGACTGTGAAGCGGCGAGGTAAAGGTCATGGGACAACTCGCTGCCTTCAGTTTAGGTTCCGACCGAGCTGGCCAGCCCACTCAAAGGGACTTCGCTGAGAAGTGACCGTGTGCTGGGGAGCAGAGCACTGCGGGAGGACCCTAGTTCTCCAAAAATGGCACCCCAGGCCCTTGCCCATTGGGAGGGGAAAAGGCAATCTTTTTTTTAGGTCTTTATTTCAAACTTGTAACTTCTGTTCCCATCCTCACTACCTTCTTAGTGCGTGATCAGTAATTTTCCAGCCGGGAAATGTTTTCGCCCTCATCTCTACAAACAGTACTTTAAAAACAAAAAAACAAAAACAAAAAAACAACAACAACAAAAAACCTGAAAACGTGAGTGAGTGTGGCGTTCAGTATCACTCGCTAACGTAGACTAGGTGTTTACTTTGGATTGGGGAGCGCGGGATTTGGGCTCCGCCGCCCTCAAGGTTGAATCCCCTCACTCCTGGCGGAGTCAGCTGAAGGCAGGGGTTCGGGTAGTGACTGATGGAAGAAAGGGGCTCAGGAAAGGGGTCGATGCACCAGCACAGGCAGCGTGTGCACTCGCTGTGTCTCGTGCCACGTCCTCTGTCGTTTCACCTGTTGGAGTCCCGGAATCCTGGGACCTGTATTAGTTTTCTTCGGAATATTTGTCATCCTGAATTTTCCACTTCTGGCCGACCACAGAAGCGTTCTTGGAATGCATCTCGTCCCAATGAAATGAGGCTGCCCAGTCTGTAAAAGGGAGATTCAAGCTGGGCGCCTTTGAGGAGCGACTCTTCATTTCTTTCTCTTGGTTTTGGCAGAGGGCTGATGGGAGGGCTTTCGGGCTAGGGGGTGGGGAAGAGCACCAGACTTCGCCTGGAAATGGAGCCCCTCCCTCATGTGATCTCGAGGGGTTCCACCCCACTCCCAGGGGACTAGGCCAGTTTAACTCTGAAAACATTACGTTTTCAAACAAAAGAACAACAAAAAGAACACCTGTTTCCACCTCCCACCTCTGTTACCCCCACCCCCACCGTCATTGTGATGGCAAAAACGACGTGGAAGGCTGGGACTGAGCACTGCTCGGAAAGTGAGCCAATTTAAAGCCAAGGTCCCAAACCCTTGATGAACTTGGATGAGCCTGTGCTTGACAGCCACCACCCGTAGGATGTAAACATGTAAGTCAGGGCTTGGAATTTACGACAGGGCTCTAGGTGGTTTCAGCTCCGTTTTTATTTACCTAGGACAGTAGCCCTTCCCCCTCTGAAGCTCTCACCAGTAACCACCACAATGAAAAAACAATATTTCACAGATGAATTGGAAAGCCACTATTATTATGTCNTATAATCAAGGCAAGACTCTGAAACTCNACTGAAAAAGATGAAGTTTCCCAACAGCTCTCTGGAGGATGAAAAGCCAGCAAGGCAACTCTCGGGTTATTCTTGTGATTGCATCATAGGAGGAAATCTGTATATTCATCCCAGATTTCTGAAAGGGCTCTGAAGTTCCAGCTGAGAACTCACCTCCTTTCAAGGCAGGTGCCGGGTGTGACAACAGGGTTATGACCCTCCCTCTCTTCAAAACAGGTAGGGCCAGAAGAGTTAAATCCCTGCCCTATATAATTTATAAACATGAGGCTGTGTAAACCTTTGATGACTAAATTGCACTCTAAAATAATAATAATAGAAGACACCCTTTAAAGAAGAATTAAATACTGGTGACTTTATTTCAGCAAACTCATATTACAAGTTTTGTGGTATGGAAGTTAATTATTGATGTCCTTGGAGCTTTAAAATGATTTTTTTTTTTCCAGCACAAACTGCAGTAGTTGGCAGATGATGATGGGAATGGCCAGTGCTGGGGGATGAATGCCCAGCTGTAGAGTCGTGTGAGAGGTGGAGATGACTGTGTGGGAGTTTCAAGTGCAGGACTCCGAACTATAGCAGGNCACAGGTCTGGGCACATGGAGTACCTGGGCCTCTGTACCCTGGCTGAGTTTTCTGTACACAGGTGCCAATAGGACTCAAGGAATTTTTTAAAATTGTCGTACAGAGTCTTAGTGTTGCCCACTCTGGTCTGGAACTTACTATATAGCCCAGTCGGGCCTTGAACTCATTACAGTCTTGCCTCCTCTGCCTCAGGAGTGCTGGGCTTATTAGGCACCAGTCACGAGGCCCAGCAAAACCTGATTTTTTGTTTATTTTATTGTATTTTATTTTATTGGTATTGGGAATTGAATACTGGGCCTCACACGAGCAAGGTGAGCACTCTGCCACTGAGCTATATCCCTGGGTTAATAGCTGTTCTTAAAGACAAAAGGAAGGAGTGGCTTTCAGGGCCCAAGNGACTGCTGTAAAATCCCAACTGTGAGGACTTGAACCCTTGAAAGGTACCACAGTCTTTTTCAATTTCTGCTGCTGTCTTGTAAAGGCCACCCTCATTTAAGTGTCACTGTCTGTTTTGTTTCTGAGACTTGGTCTTGTCATGTTTCCCAGGCTGGCCTTGAACTTCTGGGATCAAGCATTCCTCCTCCCTTAAGCTCTTGAGTGTCCAGAACTGCAGGCATGTACCACCAAGCCCATCATGCTTGGCGAGACCTTCAGACTTCTGCAGAGGTTAAGAAAGTGGGTTTCAAAAGTTGGGCATGATGGTACATGCTNGTAATCCTGTTTTGGAAGGCTGAGGCAGGTGTATCTAAAATTCAAGGCCAGACTGACTTTCACAATAAAATGTTGTCTTAGGAGATGGGGTTGGGGAGGAAGATGGCTTTAACACTACATTTTCTAATTTAACTTTGCTGGTTTGTAGCTTGGCAAGTGACCTCACTTTGCCCATTTCCTTTTCTATAAAATGGGGATATTAATAGCAGCCACTTCTTAGAGTAATGAGGATCTAATTAGATCATCTAAATAAGTGAGCTCAAGTCTTGACATTCAGAACTTAATAGGTTTTAATATTCCCAGTTTTTTCCAGGCACCATGCATTTTGGATAGATGGGGACCATTGTTTTATCCANTGCTGTATGTCCAGTTGCTCATGTAGTACCTGCCTAACACATGGTTGTGCTCNGAGTATTGCTGAATGAATGAGTCATGCACTTTCCCGTTGTGAACAGTCTATTAACAGGAAGCTGGTCTTTCAGCTCTCAACTACAGGTTCATTAGCCGTCCCCCTTCAAAATCAGTCTACTCAGACTGTTACAACTTCATCTCTCTTCCCAGTTTCCTGTGGTGAATCCTGGGTTTCCTTCAAGTTCTTGCTCACCTTGTCCTACGCACACAGGCATTCACAGAGATTGGCATATTAGATTCCTAAATTGCTCCTCTGTTTTCCAACTTCCTGGTTACCTTGCTTCAGCTTTTAGTCATAGCTTTAGGCTCCAAATTGGCCCCCTTCTCCTTTTTGAGTCGTAGGTGTTATGTATTCCAGTCTGGCCTCTTGGAACTCTGTAGGTAGCAGAGGTATAAAGGGTGACCTTGAACTTCCGACCTTCCTACTGACACCTAAGTGCTGGGATTATAGGGACACAACACGAGACTGCATTATGCTTGTTTGGTGCTGATAATGGGACCCAGGGCTTCACGTGTACTAAGCAAGCACTCTACCAACTGAGCTACGTCCCAAGTCCTGTCAACAGACATTTTTGCCTAGAGAAGCAAGACCTAACTGCTTATCCTTGGCTAGATAGACCAAATGCTTCCTAGTCTGGTCCTAGATAAACTTTCCAGAATCCTCCCTAGAGACTAGTCCAAGATCCTTAAAGTCTCAGCTCTCAAACCCATGAATCTATGATGTCNGTTTGTATAGCTGTTTTTCCTGTCTGGAATATCCTCTGTGCTGGGCTCCAATCATAGTCAAAACCCCAAATTGTTATTTAAAAAAATAATTTCATCCATTTCTTTTCTGTATTTATCTATTAATTCATTCACTTTATTATGTATGTATGTATGTATGTATGTATGTATGTATGTATTTATTCTGTGTGGTACACACACAGAACTCAGAGGACAACTTTCCAGTGTTGGGTCTTTCCTTCTAGCATTTAGGTCTCAGGGATTGAACTCGGGTGCCTGACTTGGAGGCTAGCTCCTTGCACCCTGAGCCATCACTGGTCTCCAGTTCTCATCTTATTCCTACCTTTCTCTAAGTCCAGTGTTGTCAGGGTGGGACTTAATTTTTCATCCCTTTTATTCCTCCACTCACGTTTATTCCTTTTGTAAAGTTCTGTGATTGAGAAAAAAAAATAAAATCCTTGACTCTGTTTTCCCAAAGCAGCTGGCCAAAGTGAGTGAGCAGCCGGGGCCCAGCCATTGTACTAAAGCAAACTTAAAAACACAAACAAAAATAACCAAAACCCAAACCAAAACCAAATGGAGAGAGTCGACTGTCTTCTGCAGCCAAATTCATTGCCTTTCAAAACCCACAATTTTGGATATTGAAGTTTGTAGAGCAGAAAATTAATCACAGACATTTAAGAATCAATTCTCAGAAATTTAATTAAAATCTCTTTCGTGAACTCTAAGATTTGATCACTTAAGTTGCATTCTTAGTACAGTCACACACACACATACACACACACATACATACACACACACACACAAACACACATGAGGTCCAGTACATCCTTTAAGCTATTTGCAGAGGAAATCTAAAATTAATGAGCTTACTAATTATTTTAAAGATGTTTGATGTTTTGTTTTGCTGTTCTGTTTTGTTCTTGATGCAAGTTCTTATTCTGGAGCCCAGGCTGCTCTCAAACTCATGGCAATCCTCCTGTCTCAGCCTGGATGACAGTGCTGAAATCACAGGTAGAGCTACTATGTCCTATTTTAGTTTCTTATTTTTTCCTTGTTCTAGTCTTTGACATAGGGTCTCACTGCATAGCCCTGGCTGGCCTGGAACTCAGTAGGTAGACCAGGATGGCCCCAAACTTACCACAGTCCCCCTGCCTCTCTTCTCAGTGCTGATAATGTAGGTCTGCCNTACTGTGCCTGGCTAGGTTTCTTATTCTTACTGTCAGCAAAGAAGAAAATATCTTTTAAGAGTAATATATTGCAATGAAAATTCTCTTAAGAAATTAAGGGCTATTATAAGCCATTATGAACCATGTGATTTTTTTTTTAAGTACACAAGAATCCCACTGGATACAGTGTTCATTTGTAACATTTAAAAGTTGATGAGCTGAACAGATGTAGTGAGTGGTACAAGCCTGGAATCCCAACACTTAGGAGGTGGAGGCAGGAGGATCAGGAATTCAGAGCTGTCCTCAGTGACAGGAGACTACTTCCAGAAAACAAAAGACTAAAGGAAAAAAGGAGTTGGACGTGTGTGTGCATGTGTGTGTGTGTATATGTGTGTGTGTGTATATGGTGTGTGCATGTTGTGTGTGTATGTATGTGTATGTGTGTGAATGTGTGTGAATGTGTGTATGCATGTGTGTGTATATATATGTGTGTATGTGTATATGAGTATGTGCGTGTGCGTGTGAGTGTACGTGTGTGTGTGTGTGTGTGTGTGTGTTTGAGGGCCTAAGAAGATTAAAAAGAAAGTTGGAATTTGATCCTTGCCCCAGTTCACCAGGTTTTCTTCTTCNGGGCATAGGGAGAACTGACCTGCTGTCCAAGATTTTCCTGTTTACTGGTGAGAGTTTTGGTACCTGGACTATTTGCTGAGNACACTCACCTTGCAGAGGAAAACACAGTTTCCTGCTGTCTATCATATTGGAGTTTTTTGTTTTTTTCTTTTTTTTGCATTAGGCAAAGTGTAGGATTTGGGAATGAGTTGAAAATGAATGCTTCACACCCTGAGAAATGCAAACAAGAACTAAACCGTTCTGTGTTTAATTTTCTTCTCAGTTTGTGGGCCAGAGGATAGGTTATTTTTGCCAATATGACTTTATGTCCTTTGAGCTAGGGAAATGAATTTTTTTTAAATTAACAATGCATTTGATTGCTCGGGTTGTTCTTTTCTTTCACATTGTGTTTGTTAATCAATTTTAATGTCCTGGCTTGTGGGAAGAGTGCTGGAAAGATGATTAGAGCCAGCGTTCAGGAAGGAAAAGCAAAAGGCCAAGAGAAGTTTCTAGCAGTGCTTTTGCATATTGCATTTGATGCATAGGAGTCAATAACTCAAATCTAGATGTTTGTATGTATGTATGTATGTATATATGTATCAGGAAAGACCAGAATCATCTTCAAAGAGAAAGCCCCTGGCAGTGTTACCTAATCTTGAGAAACACCCAGCATCGTGGTAGATATTCAAGGAGGTAACCCATTCGGAGTGAACTCAGTCTATGGAGTCAGTAACTGATGCATTTTTCTGGTTGCTAAATTTAACAGAGTTCTCAGCGCCAAGAGTTGTGGAAAACATAGAAATGTTAAATTAAATGTTCAGATGTTTCATTCAGCAAGCTCAGTGTTCTGTTAGAACAGAAACTCATTTGGGCACCTTTCAAGACAAAACAGTATCTTTGATTTATTCAAGTGCAGATTATTGTATTGTGAGTATGATTCTTTGAACCATTTTGCTGTAACTCATTTAAGGGATGGGGGTGCTTGCTAGAGTTCACGGGACTATGGAAGATGGAAGAATGGTAGGAAATGAAAGCATGCCAAGACTGCTNGGGAAATTCATGAATGAAGCCACTCGAGGATTTAGCCAGAAACCTTGATGACCTTTAGCACACTGATCGCATACATTTAACTGTGAGATGGGTCATGAGTATATATCTGCTTCACATGCTGTTGTGAACATTAAGTGAAATATTAGATATGAAAGATACCATTAATATTACTTTTGCCCCTCAATCAATGAGACTTGACATAGTTCATTACTTCTGCAGTACCCAACACTGGGCCATGATGCATTGTTTTGGTTCANAGATTGGAATGCATTGTCTCCCANTTGTGGTCCTCTGGTCAGCATCACTGCAGATGATGCAGCAATCTAGGACCAGGTTTGCCTAAATCTCACAGATGCTTTTTTAAGTGAGGCCAGTTGCAAACTGAGACTCATGCTAAGTGAGTTGGTGTCACAACTGGTGAAGGCCTATGCTTTTCTTTGTTTTTTGTTTTGTTAAATCCAGAAGATAGTAACATTGAGCTATACAAGCTAAGAGCTGGAGGTGGAGGCAGGAAGATCAGAGTTCAAGGTCATCTGCTAAATAGCAAGTGGAGGCTAGCCTAGGCTGCATGAGAACAGGTCTGAGGGAGGGGGTGCTGGGGCTATGGCTCCGTTGGTAGAGCACTCATCTAGCATGTATCCGAAGATGACCTTGAACTCCTGGTCTTCNTGCTTCCACCTCCCAGGTGCTGAGATTCCAAGATGTACACTGTTGTGCCTAGCTCTAAATNTATTTTGAGTGAAGATCTTACTAAATTGCCCAGGCTGGCACTGAACTCATTCTGTTGCTCTGGAAGACTTTGAACATTTTTTCCTCCGATCTGAAATTCTCAAGTAGCTGCCAGCCTGGACAAGTTGATTTACGTAGCTTTTCATGGTTTTGTTTGTTTGTTTGTTTCAGTGCTGGAATTGAACCCAGGCATCCACACACGTTAGGCAAGCATTCCACCACTGAGCTGTGCTCCTCGCCCCTCATCTGCCACCTGCTCTTCACTTCCCAAGTTGCCGATGACTGTTCTCCATGAGCCCTGCGGGGGTCCCTGACCCAGTCTCTTCCTTTCCAGCTTTCTCTGATTTAAGTCTTTGCCCATCCCGCCGTCGGTATAGCTCCCTCTTCCTCTGGCAGGTCTTGTCTTTTGATTCCTCTCTGGTCATTTTCAAAGAGATCCAGAATATCAGAAAACATTTATGGATTATACCAGGCTTAGCAAAAGTCCTTTGCTCCTTTTAACATTTAAGGGTAATTTTTTTTTTATCTTATTTGAAAAGGTAACGCCTGGTTTATTTTTGTTTCTTAAAAAAAAATCAAACATGCATGTGTGTTTTAATCAAAAAAATTTTCCACCTATNACCTATCCAGATAGGGCCACAATGAGTAGCTTTATATGTAAATTTTCAGAGTTCTTGTATCAGTATGTATATGGAAATCGTTATTTTTTTTTTTTGAAACAGGGTATTCCTACATAGCCCAGGCTTGCCTTGAACTCAGTATTTAGCTTAGGCTGGTCTCAGAGTCAAGATCTTTTGTCTCACCCTCCTGAATACGGGGATTATAGTGATGGGATCACAGGATCACAGGCATGAGTGTCACCACACCTGCCTCTCGGCTTTGGTTTTCTTTTATTTTTGAGACAGGGTCTTACTATGTACCCCAAGATGGCTTTGAACTTGCAGAAACTCTCCTGCCAATGCCTACTAAGTGCTGAGATTACTGGCATGCATCGCCACACTTCTCAGAGCCTGAGTCTGTCTTCTCTTCTTTCTCTTTCCCTCCCTCCTCCTGCCTTTCCTCTTTCCTGCCAGGGATCTACTTGCTAGGCAAGTGCTCTCCCACCCACCCACGTGAGCCCCTTCCCCTCACCCCATCTGCTAGTGTGTTTGCGTGCTGCCCAGGACTACATGTTATGATCTCACTCTATATTGAGGTTTAAATCTGAATTGTCAGCAACAGGCCAAAGTTTTGAGTCCTTGGTTCCCAGCTTATGACATTGTTTCAGAGGCTCTGGAGCCTTTGGGAGGCAGAGCCTGGCTGGCAGAGATGGGTCNTCGGGGATGGGCCTGTGCACGTTGCACTGTCCTCTGGTTTGAGCTCCTGCCAGGCGTTGGCCGTGTGAGTTGCCATCAGCACAAGCTCCTTGAACCCTGGACTGGGCTGCCGCCTCACCTTCCCACTGTGGCTGACAGAAATCTCGGAAACTGATTCTCAAATCAACCTTTCCTTCCTTAAGTTGTGTCTGCCTTACCAGGTTGCTTGGTCCCAGCAACACAGATCTGCCAGCATCTCCACGGCTAAGCAATCGGGTTACTCAGACCTTTATGGCAGTAAGCGTGGACTTCTTCCCAGCTCTGGAAAGATGGAAAGGGTACCAAGTTAGAATGGAACTGGAGTACCCCTGCCCTAGCCTGCACAAACAGAATTAGGGGCCTAGTGAGCCGGGGGTTTTCCTTTGCTGGCAGGGGCAGCAAGAGAAAGCAGGTGTCTTGATTCTTGCCCAAGCTCAGGCATCAGACAGCAGTGACGAAGGAAGCCGTGGCACGTGCGTCTGTGAGCCCTCTTTCATCCCGTGTCAGCACACACACACCCGGGCATGCAAGCCTTCCCCAGGGGCCTTCTCAGAGCCTGAATCTGCCTAGGCAGTTGGCATTCATCATACCCACAACAACTCTGTACAGGGGATATTATCCAAGTTTGCAGAAGAAGTGGGGAAACTGGAAATGAAATATCAGTCATTTCCAGCCCATCCTGAGACAAATCTAGCACTGGGAGGCTCGCACACCTACAACTATGCCCGTTAGAGTCCTGCAGGAAGAGTCTCACGGGTCTGACTAGTCTCCCCTCCACAGTTAAGAGAGAGATTTCCTGGGAGCACCAAAGACGTTCTGAGGACCCCCTCTCCTACCCATACCAAGTTCAGTCATAAGAATCAGCATAAGCAACATGTCACAACTGTGTGCCATTGACTCAGGACCTTGGTTACTCAGGAGAGGGCTGCAGCTGAACACAGTCCTCTGCTGGCTGAGCCCCTGTTCTGGAATGTCTGAGCTGTCCAGCATGGCCAGTGTGTAAATGTCAAGTAAACATCAAATTCAAGTGCAATCTAACCATTGTCCTGGAACTGTTTGCTTTAGATATAATAGTTAGCAGGAAGAGGAGAAGGAGAGGCAGGGAGAGAATGTCACTCCGTAAAGCAAAACATGAACATGGTGGACCCTCCCTCTGCCAACGTGTTGAAAAGACCGTCAAATAAATAAAAAGCCCGCACTCTGTGCTGCAAAACTAAGCATGTTTCTTAGCTTGTTAAAAAAAAAAATTAGATGAGGGAACATTTTCCAGTCAATCACACTGCAGCAAGTCACCCTGTTGAATTTGTGACTCACAGGCTCACAGTGTCAATAGACAGACGAGCAAGCCCAGCGTTATGACTTCACTGGGGGACGAAGCAGAAGTGAGGATGAGGCCGAGCCAGCCTTGAACAGGCTCCTAGCTCTGAGGAAAAATAGCCAAGGAAACACAGAACCCTGGGTAATCACATCTGCTGTTCCTGTTTGTTTCTTGCTTGTCTCCTAGGAAAGAACTAATTTAAATTTGACATCATCGGTTTCTGCCTNAAACGTAGTGGCTATAGGTCTTCCCCAGGCTACAACTAATGGAATGTCTCTTTTTCCTATGCTCTATATACATGAAGTCCATTTCTTTTATCCTCGGAGCAATCCTAGGAAGTAGAGATGTATTATTTTACTTTACTTTATTATCATTGTTGTTATTNTTACTATTTTATTTTTTGAGACAGGGTCTCATGTAGCCCAGGCTGGCCTTAAACTCAATATGTAGCTCAAGATGACCTTGAACTTCTGCTCTTCTTGCCTCTACCTCCTGAGTGCTGGGATTGTACAGGTGTACATCGCCTGTAGCTCATTTATGTGATGCTGGGAAGAGAACTCAGGGCCTTGTACATACTGGGCAAGTACTTTACCAACTGAGCCACAACTCAAAGCCTTAATTTTATATTTTTGTAGTGCTAGGAATTGAACCTAGGGCCTCATGTCTTCTAGGTTAGTACTCTATTACTAAATGACGTCCCTAGCCTTTTGTGTTATTTTATGGATAAGAATTTTGAGACCAATTATAGGCTAGGTAACAGCAAGCTTCCGCCTAATGATTTTAACCCATCTATCTCTGGTTTCAGTATCTACTGTGTGATCTCATTGTTTGCCTTTTATATTTTAATATCGACTCTCATAGAGCCCAGCTTGGTCTTGAACTCTTGATCCTTTTACCTACCTCCTGAGTGCTGGGATCATAAGTGTATGCCACCAAGCCCAGCTTTCTGTGTGACTTTAGTCTCTCATTTTGCTGACCTATTGTGAGCCAAAACACTGGATTAGGTACTGGGGTTTCCCAAATGAATAAGACATACTTCCTGCCTTCAAGGAGCTCATGGACTAGCCAAAATGTTCTTGGAATTGAAGATAGCTGTGCCATGATTGCATTAGATTGCAGGAAAGCCAGTTCAGACGAAAGGAAAANATAGTATACCAGGAGACCAGCCACTTATTTGCAGATGTCTCAGGAATGCCTGTGGGGATAGAAANCCCACATAGAGATAATANACCATGGACCAGTGGATAGGGGGCAGAAACCACTAACCTGAAAACAAAGCTTCAGTCACTCAGCTGCTGGATGTCCTGGGCAGCAGGGAGAAGCTTAATGTTTGCTTCTGTCTCACCACAGAGCTGGTATGTGCAGGGCTGGGGCCTGGCTGCTGAGTGGGAAGGCCTGGACTCTAGTCTGGACTTGACTGCTATACACGAGCTTGGGTCAGTCCTCTGATCAGGTGGCACTGTGGAAGAGGGAGATGGGACAAGTCAAAGGCTCAAGATGGTGTGGCTGAATAGATGAGTTCTTGACCATCTATTGGCCCCAGGTGAGGTATTCCCAAGGTAAGAAATAGAAAGAGTGGTTGATGTGCTGACTCTCAGGACTGCAGCATGCTGTCGCCTCGCTTCCTCCTCTTCCTCCTCTTCTCCAGGGTCTCACTATGTAGACCAGGTTGAAACGCTCCTTACTTAACCTCTCAAGTCCTTGGACTTAAAGTGTGTGCCATGCTCTGGGTTTTCTGAGACAGGCAGGCCTCAAAATTTTAAGGATGACCTTGACTTTTGGTCCCTTTGCCTCTACCCCTGATTACAGACAGGTGGAACCATGCTTGGTTTGTGAGCTGCTAGGGGTAGAACCCAGGGCTATATGTATGTGATGCAGACACTGTACCTGCTGAGCTGGACCCTCAGCCTGTCTTAAGTCTCTTTGCAACTGTGCTGAAGACCAAGGCAGAAAGTATCTTCGAGAATGACCTAAAATCCCAGCATGTGGGAGGCTGAGGCAGGAAAACCACCAAGAGTCTGAGGCTCACCTGCAGTAGAGTGAGATCTCATCTTAGACAGTAAAGCAAGACTAAACAAAAATCTGTGTGTGATCATTTAAAAAACCCGGTTGTCTGCCTAGACAAACCCAGTGCAGAGTGGCTTTGCCTTCTCTCTAGTATACCATTACTCATTTCATCTTCCTTTCCATGGTCTCTGCGCTCTCCAGATTCCGAGAAGTTGTCAGCATCTGTGACATCGCAGTCGTCCCAGCTCTCTCAGAAGTCTGTTCCCCTGGCTGGGAAGTTTCTTGAAAGGACAGGGTCAACTCTCTCCTTGAGTATAGTTTAAAAATTTTATTTTGGCTGTGTGTTGCTTGTCAAACTTTTACCAGGTCCTGAAAGTAAGGGTGCTCCGTTTACCATTCTGAGTTTTACCCCTGCTCGTTGGCAAACCTTGCATTTCCACTGTAATACGCCTGAAAAAACAAACGGGAGATTTGACAGCGGTCGTTGTGCCAAGCACCCACCCTGTCAATGAACTACACGAGTCTAAGAGCTAAGAGACCGATTGCACATGCGTGTATAAAACAAATGGACTCCTTCAGTTATGATGTTGGTTTAGGGAACACCATCCATGTGTGTGGCCCGAGCTGGACACGAAGAAGGAATATCAGCATAAATGAGGATGCAATCCCAACCCACAGGGAGTTGAAAGTAATCAAATAATCACAAAAACGCAAACAAACTGTAATAAAATAACTGCTGGTTTCGAGGATGCAGTGTTACGATGTCCTTTTTTTTTGAGTTAAGTCCAAGTCAGCCTCAAAATCACTATGTAGCTCATGTTGCCCTCAAGTGTACTATCTCCACCTCCACATACTGGGATTGTAGGCTGTAGCCACCACATCTCCAATAGATCAAAGGAACTGGCCGAGGCACAGCTCTGTGTTTCCAGCTCTGAGTCTGTGGTTTTCTCATTTGTCTAGTCCCAAAGTCTTGAATTCTCTTTTTTGTTTCCCATTCATCTGTCAGACAACTGCTAAATGCCTATAGAAGGCGCTCTGCTATATGGTGAGAAATCCAGAGCGGAACATGAATGGTATGAGTTGTGTTGTCAGGAAGTAGAGTCTACACCAGGGATCTGCAAAAGAGAAGTACTTTGAGAGTCCATCTCACTCCAGGCACAATGGCTGTCATCAAGAAGATGAAGGACCACGAATGCTGGGGAAGACATGGGGAAAGAAGAACTCTTATTTGTTGCTGGTAGGAATGTAAAGTTGAGCAGGGACTATGGGAATCAGCATGGAGGGGCCTCAAAAATGGAAATTAGATGATCACATACCCCAGCTATTTGGGTTAATACCTTAAAACTCTTAAATTGGTATATCACAGGTACTTGCATGCTCATGTTCNCAGCTGCTGTTCATAGAGCCAGGAAATGGAACCAGCCTAGATACCCATCAACAGATGAGTGAATACGGGAATTTTATGTACCTATAAAGGAAAGTTAAAATTATGACAGCAGGAAAATGGATGGAACTGGAAATTATGTTAAGTGAAATAAGCCAGTCTCAGAAAGACAAATGTGAATGTTTTCTCTCATATACTGAACCTAAATTTAAAATTATATATAGTAGGGTGTGTGTGTGTGTGTGTGTGTGTGTGCGTGTGTTGTGTATTTACATGTGTGTTTGTAGATCATGAAACTAGAAAGAGGATCATGAATGAGGAGGAAAGGAGGGCATGGACAGGGTGATGGAGTACAGTTAATTGAAAGCAGACCAGCGGTAGGCAGAAAGGAGACCCATGGAAAGAGAGGAGGGTCTGTGGGNGTGGGGAGTGGGGGAGGGGATGATGGAGAACAAAGTGTTAAGATAATTATATGTGAAGATGCCATGATGAAATCTAGTGCTTTGTATTCTAATTTAAAATATTAAAAAACAAAACAGTAGGTCAGGGACCTTGCCACCAAGACCGATGACTTCAAACCACTGAACCCCCTGGGCTGAAGGAGACAACTGACTACCTAGGTTGTCATCTGATCTCTACATGTGCAGTAGGCTTAGAGTTGAGCACAGTGGTTCATGTCTGTAATCTTAGTACTAAGGAGGATGAAGCAGGAGGATTGC
>LZPO01066303.1:317135-328930 GCA_001675575.1 Neotoma lepida
TTTTTAAAACCCTGGAAAAACAGCTAGGTGCTGTTTGTTTTTCAAGGATGTAAGTCAGGCATTAAGATACTGAGGTAGGAAGGTTATTCTGAGTTTGAGACCAAAGCAGGACCCAGTCTTTGATGTGGATACTCAAACAGACATGTGCAGATCTGTACATGAGTATTATAGTAAATTAGTAAAAGAAGCGTCACTAAATGTAGCTCAGTGGTAGGGCACTTGTCTAGCATGTGGTGGCCCTGAGTCATAGTTCCAGAACTGGAAAAAGAAATCTGTTAAGTAATTCAAGGCCGGTGCTGTAGGTCAGTTGGTAGCATCCTTGCCTCATAGGCATGAAGCCCTGGGTTTTTAATACCCAGCACCTCATAAGCTGCACTTGGTAGCATATCCTTGTGATCCCAGGACTCAAGACAGAAGAATCAGAAATTCAAACTCCTCAGCTCCACAATGGGTTTGAGGCCAGACTGAGCTATGTGAGACCTTGTCTCAGACAAACAAACAAACAAATATATTTAAAATCAGAAGGCTGGGTGGGAGGATCCAGGCAGGCTCTACTAGCACTGAGGAGATGAATGCAGAAGGGCCTCTGTGTGAGTTAGAGGGTAGAAGTGAATAAGACAATGGAAGAATGTTCAGCTGGAATTGGAGCTCCCAGGTCAAGGAGCTNTTAGAAACTTTTTTTTTTTAAGGCTAGGAAGTAAGAACATATGAAACTAATGTGCTAAATTGTAATTTTAATTTGAAACAAGGTTAAAGTTTAATTTAAGCCCTGACTAATTTCCTTGGAACTGTGGGGAAGTGGGGATGTTGTAATCTGGATGGTGACTTTAAAAACTCACAATTCTCTAACAGGAGGAGAGCTGATTCATGAATCTCTATCTCTTCCATTCCTGGGGACAAGGAACAGGTTCCTGACCGACATAATTGTCCAGATGTGGCTTCACCAGTGAATCAATGAGAATCAGTCACATATGCAAATGAGGAAGCACTCAAGCTGTCTAAGGAAATAAACTCAGAGCGAACATTTGGGGGAGCAAGCGATGGGTACTGTGAGACAACCAGGGGGAGGGAGATGGAATTTTCTGTCTAATCGTTGGCAATTTGGGGGAAATCTCCAAGGACCAAATGTTCTGGAAGAAATTTTGTGTATTAAGAATGTCCCCAAATTAGACCTCTGAGCTTAATTCAGGCCTTCTGGAACATCCCCTCCTCCACCGGCTTTGAAAAGGGTAGTTTGATCGCTTCCTTAGAAATATAAACCAACTGGGTTTTACCCAGTGTGGGTCAGAGTCAGGGAGAGATGTCTGGCTGGCTAACGCAGCTCCCACTGGGTTCCCAGCAGATGGGGTGAACTGCTAGTTCAAAGCCACTTTGTTATAAAGTGTCTCTGCCTGGTGGAAAAAGCATGTCATGGAAAGGACTCCAAAGATGGACTGATAGGGACTCCAAGGGCCACCTTGACCCCTTTCCCCACTCTGTGTCTCCCTTTCCTGTTAAAAAAAAAAGCTAACATACACCTTGAATGACATACACCTCGTTGTGAGGACAGATGCTAGTGTGCCTGAGACACCGAGCACAGAGTCTGGCATGTAACAGGCCTCCCTCAATGATCATAATATTATTATTTTTGCAATGCTTTCTGGCTGATGTCATGCTGGACAATAAATGTAGCACTGAGCGGCTCATTTTTCTAGGTCACTGTGTCCACAGTCAGTGAGCTGAGCCAAATTGCAGTTCACTTGGAACCGGGATTGGTCCTCAGGCAAACAATGGGAAAGGCAATTGGGCAAGGAGCACCACTGACCTATTGATTAGTCTATCTGGCTTAGGAACCTGGAAAAACCTATGTAATTAGTAAGTTCGGGGCTTGTTCTGCAGACAAAGTAAGTTTCACAATACAGTGGCAAATGCCCCGAAACTTTATATTTTACACTAACCTATTTCGCTTCTAACAACATTGGGTGGAAAGCACTGATTATTTGATGATGATGATGATTAATTTTGAGACAGAGTTTCCCTTTGCAGACCTGGTTGACCTTGAACTCACTATGAAGACCAAGCTGGCTTTGAGCTTGTGGAAATCTTCTAGCCTCAGCTTCCCAAGGGCTGAGATAACAGGAGTGGAACCCGCACACCTGGCTTTTGACCATTCAGTGGATCAGAATCTGTACAGTGAAAGACAGGCTTCTATCGAGTCCCCAGGCTGCAAATGAAGAAACTGAGGTGAATGGCAGCCAGGTGTGTGTGTGTGTGCGCACACGTGTGCGTGTGTGTGCTCATGTGCATGTGTGCGTGTGTGTGCGTGTATGTGTGTGCACGTGCGCGTGTGCGTGTGNAAAAAAAAATCAGCTGTCCATAAGTATATTAATTCTTGTCTGAGACTTCAATTTGATTCCATTGGTCAATGTGTCTGTTTTTGCCCCCAATTCCATCCTGTTTTTATTACTATAGCTGTGTAGTACAACTTGGGAAAGTAATACCTCCAGCAGTTCTTTTATTGTTCGGGAGTGCTTTAGCTATCCTGTTTTTTTGGGGGGAGGGGGTGTGTGTGTGTGTGTGTGTGTGTGTGTGTGTGTGTGTGTGCGCGCGCGCGTGTGTGTGTGTTGTCCTTAAAGTGAAGGGATGGTGGCAAAGGATGAACCCAGTTGTGTTCTAGAACAGCTGCTGCTATTTCTAGAACCCATGCTCTAGGCTCTCCTGGATCAAGTGTCACTCCTAAGACAGGATCTCAAGCGGCAGCCATTTTAAGAGCAGGCCCATTGCTAAGGAGAGATGCTGTTACCGGTTCCCCAGGGTTCAACCTTGCTAGCTGCATGCGGAAGTCTCCTCTCTGGCCAGGCTGTCTCTGAACTGCCCACGCTGTGCTGAGGCAAGCTAACTATTTCTCTAAAATTCATACTCCATCCTGCTTTGTGCTTGTAGTTCCCATTCTGGTCAAGTTTACCCCGTAAGGTTAGAGAGCATGCCTATTTCCATCAGCTGAGAGCTGGAACAAGTGTGGCCTGTATGCGTATTTCATGTTCTCATTTTACTCAGGTCCTTTTAAATGATTTGTCACTGTTTCTCCAGCAGTAGCTGGAGACAGAGTGGCCCTTGTCGAAGAATGGGTCCCTTGTTGGATGATCTTGTCTTCACACAGCAAGCATGGGAATAAACTAGGCTGTGTGAGGTAGCATATAGATACCGTGAAGACATGGAAAGGAAAATGTAATAGGTTGATAAGGGCTCTGGAAGGAGCCAGTGCCAAGAAGAGACTGAGGAAGTAATTGATAAAATGCTGGAGTGCAAAGAAGCTGAAGGCCACCAGCCAACGCAAGGCCTGCCCAGGTGGCAGTAGAGGTTGCTGGAATTCCTGGCCACTCCCCCTAGCTACATGACTGCACATTCGCAGTTCAGTAGCCAAGCAAGGGTCCTTCTGACGTAATCCTCCATATGCTGCATGATCACATAATTCGCCCGCAGTGTGATCACGGAATCCATGTGCAGGCATGGCGTAGCTCCTGTAAGCCCATATGCGCATGTGCAGGGGATCTCTCTCTCTCTCTCTCTCTCTCTCTCTCTCTCTCTCTCTCTCTCTCTCTCTTCTTTTCCTCCCTCCTCTCCATGCACACCATTTCCACAGGCCGGAGCCCCCCTTCTGTCTTCTTCCCCTAATAAACTCTTAATAAAGGTTCCATCCTACCCTGTGGCTTTTCTTGCACGGTAAACAGTGCCGCTAACATTACGCCGCCAGCGCTGCATTAAAACCAACAGAGGTGGCTTCTGGAGAGGGAGAAAGTCCTGCTACCCAGAGCATCTTCTATACTTGTGGAGGTGTTCTCAGGCCTAGAAAGGAGCATAGATTTGGTTGTTTTTGTTTCTTCTTAGAGGCAATGGGAATCTGTCACTTGAATAGCTTTTTGGTCATTCTTCTGCAAATTATGGATGCCTGTTTCCATCTACCTGCCTAAGACTGCTGGGCCCTTTAAGATCAATTGATGCTACATTTCAGATCAAGGCTTGTTTTTTGTCTTTCCTTTTTAAAATAAATCTTTCTTTTTTCATTTCGTGTGCATTGGTGTTTTGTCTGCATGTATGTCTGTGTGAAGGTGTCAGATCCCCTGGAACTGGAGTTACAGACATTTGTGAGCTGCCACATGGGTGCTGGGAATTGAACTCAGGACCTCTGGAAGAGCAGCCAGTGCTCTTAACTGCTGAGCCATCTCTCCAGTGTCCAGTTTCTTGCTTTTCTTTTGACATAGGGTCTCACTGTGTATCCCAGGCTAGCCTGGATTTCACTATGTCATCTGTAGTCTAGGCTGGCCTCAAATTTGCTATATTCTTGCCTCTGACTCGGAAGTGCTAGAATTATAGGATTACAGGTGTGAGCAATCTTCCTGGATCCCCCCACCAGAACTAGCATACTCATCTTCCTTTCAGTGTTCCAGTTCTTGTCCAGATATATACATTTTATGGAGTTCCTTTTGTGAGAAAAAGCCATGGCAAAGGAGAAGTCATTTACTGGTTATTACCTTCACTCATTTCTGACCTCAAGTTGACTTCCCTACTGAAAGCACAGCTACTATTGTTAGCCATGCACTGAGCCAGGCTTTGGATAAATTGTTTTAAGTACATTAACATTAACATAACTTTAGTGAGATAGGTGTGGTTATTATTATTATTATTATTATTATTATTATTATTATTATTACAATTACTGAGAGTATCTCATGTGGCCCAGGCTGACCTGGAACTTGCTGTGATTCTTGCTGTGACCTTGAACTCTTGGTGCCCTTGACTCTACCTCTTAAGTGCTGGGATTACCGTGTCCATTTTAACGCAGTACTGGAGATTGAACCCAGGGCTTTATGCATGCCAGGCAACTACTCAATCAACTGAGATACTTGGAAAGATTGAATAAATTGCCTAAGATTATATAAGCTGTCACCATCAAGTGAGGCAAATTGCCTAAGATTATATAAGCTGTCACCATCAAGTGAGGCAGACAAGCTTCAAATCTAAACTCTCAAAGCAGTTATGCAGAACCCCAAAGCTAGAGTGGGATCTAGAACCCTCCCTCTGGCTCCATCCATTCTTAGAAGGCATTGGGACTCTGGATGTTTTAAAACGTAAACTTCTGCTTCTGCCTGCTGGGGCAGACAGATGGGCTATTCTTGGTTTTCCCTTATTTGTCTTACAGATTTACCATAAGTAATTTGGATTGTTTATATGCGGACAGCTTTGCAAACAGCTACTGTTTACCAAAAGCTTTCAAATATATGACCTCACTTGATGCTTACTCAATAACCAGGTAGGGAGGCTTCTGTAGTGTCCCCAGTGTCAGAGAAAGAGGGGACATGGGGAACTGCAGTCATCAGCCCAAAGCCATCCCAGCTTAAGGAGTCTGTGGCTGCCAGAGCAGGCGGGTAGAGTGGGGCTTGCTGCTCAGAAGGACTGCATTGTCAGCAGGTTCTGGATGTCTTCCTATTAGTGGATCCAGCTACAGCTGATATTAGCAGAGGAAGAAGTGTTTTCAGTGTGCTCCTGCATAAAGAGCATCTACTGTTCCTGGCTGTGTTGGCACCTACCCATAATTCCAAGGCAGAAGGATTGCCTGAGGCAGGAGGTTTGTCACANGTTTAAGGTCAGCCTGTGCTACATAGTGACTTCAAGGCAGCCTATGCTACAGAGTGGGACTCTGTCCCAGTAAAACCAATCATTTGTGGGGGATGCAGCTAAGTTGGTAGAGTACCTACCTAGCATAAACAAGCCCTCCAGGTTTTGTTCCCAGTATTGCATGAAGCAGGCATAGTAGCGCAGCTGTGGAAATCCAGTGGGAGGATCAGAAGTTCAAGGTCATACTGACTAGATAGAGTTAGGGGGCTGGCTGCCCTCTAGAAAAACAAAACAAAGTAAACCAAACTACACACACACACACACACACACACACACACACACCAACACACACACACCATCCTGAAACACGTGCACATGTATGCACAGACACCTTAGACATTTTTGCTGTTCAGTACTCTAAGACTTGGTCCTGAATCTTGACTTTTGGAAGTCATTTTCCATTTCAGTATCACTATCTTCTGAAGAATCCTATAAAATAACAAAAGTGTAATATGTTTGGAGTCAGCCCGCTGGGTCGATGGAAGGTAGGCTGCTGGATTGGACTTCTGGAGTTGGTTTGCTTGTTTTCCAACCACACAATCTCAGCAATACAGGCCCCACAGAATTCTATTGCTCAAGTCAGCTATGACAGCAGAACTCACAAGAGGCTTTCAAGGTTTGAAGGCCAGAAAATGTGTTCCCTCCTACTACTCCACCGACCCCAGCCACCAGCTGGACTTGTATACATGGTCATGATGCATGTCAGGAAACAAAGTTCCAGAGACTAAGTAGGCCTGGTAAACTGACAGGTCAGGATCAGATCCAGAGTCAATTTTGTTCGAGATGAATCCACATTTAGTCTACGCTTTTATCATGACACCATACCCTCTCCAATAGGCATGAAACATTGAACAAATGTCAGTGTAAAATTGTCAATGTATCACTCTATCTCAGAATAATTCCGCTTTAGATTGCTCTTCAGGCATCATCGGAACATCTGGCAAATGGTCGGCTGTCTCCTTGTGGCAGCTGGGAGACTAGCGAGTAAAACATTTACCAGGTTATTGACATAATGGGTCTGGGTGTTTGTTTAGGTGTCAGGTAGTTGTAGACTGCCTTTAAACGCTGTTTTGAAATGGAAATAAATGTGACAGTAAGCCCCAAATGACCCTAATAGAATGTCAAGAATGATCAATACATGATCATGATAGGTTTATAGTCATGGGAGGCAACCCAGAGAGGAACCACGGGTTCTACCTGATTGTGATGGAGATGGCGGGGTGAGGGGAGTTCAGAAAGTCTTGGAGGAGAAACTGGAGGAGAGGGCTAAAGGAGGAGTGAGGGAAGAGCTGGAGACTTAGTGGGTATAGGCATTGTGAACTCTAGGTGAATGATCTCAAGTCAGTCAAAGGACCCTTTGTTGATGGAACCCAGAGGCTAGGGCAGAGCATAGCCTCTTGCAAATGAAGCTGTCTTCTATAAACCAGCACATGGTGGATGAGGCCGGGCATATGAAAAACTGATAACAGATAGAAAGCTGAGGAGATTAAGGACTTCAGGAGTCTTAGCTTTTCTGAAGAAAGAACTAGGTCAATCTGAAGGAGGACAAGTCATTCCAGGGACCTTGAAAAATGGCATTCTTCTCTATCAGGGGTATGAGGAGTGCTTCAGGACAGGTTAGAGCAAATCTGCTGATAATTCTCAGGTCACTGTGACTCAGAACCTCTGATGATGACGCGGCTGCCATGGACAGGTATGTCTGTATGGAAGACATCAGCTGGTCATCCTCAAGGGCCTGGGTGTACTGTTGAGGCTGGGAATCCTGAGAGTAGTAGTAAGTGTTCAGGAACCTCCAGCTGTAATGAAGACAGCAAGTCAAACCAACTACTGGGTTTAGCCAACGGCAGGTCACAGTGACTTTGGTAGAACTGTTTTGGTTAGCAGAACAGGACTGACACCGGAGGAGTAAGAGAAAGCTGAGGCAACTACATAGCTTGAGGGAATTGAGGTAAAAGGATTATTTAGGCATTTACTTATTTATTTATTTATTTATTTATTTATTTATTTATTTATTTATTTATTTGTGTGTGTGTGTGTGTGTGTGTGTGTGTGTGTGTGTGTGTGTGTTTGTCTGTCTGGAGGACCACAGAGGAGAAAAAGAGCAGAGTAGAATCAGGAGAGGTGTTTACTGACAGGGAGGTACCTCTGAGCAGTGGAATGATGAGAATGAAGTAGATAGATACTAGCAGCATAGGCTAAGGCAGGCCAGGAAATGCGGAACACAGAGGGGGGGACTTGATGCCTTTATTGAGAGTTGATGGGACAGTTTCAGGTGGGTACCCCCTGTTGGTTTTAGGAAGAGGTGTGGTGCTACCAGCTGCTAAGAAAAAATAAGGGAGGTGCTCCCACAGCTGGCGTAGATCAGAAAGCTACTGGAATAACCTTCATGTCCAGGACAACTCAAAGTCCCCCAAGCATCTGTGAGGGCCAGCCTCTGAGAAATACTCTCCCTATCCTACTTATGGAACCATAATAAGAGTCAACTGAACCCCGCAGAAGTGTCAAGGAAGTGANACTAGAGAGAACCATTATGTGGGCCAGATGTCTCTTCCCTCTTTGTTTACCGTCCAGTGCATGGCTTTGCTGGCCCCTTGTCTTAATTTTACCCTGAGGATCAGGGTCCCNCTTCTACTCACAAGCTGGAACNCATGTCTGCAGTGTTGAGAGGAAAGGGGAACAGGGTGAGGAAATGAGAGCAATTGGCGGGAACTGGAGAGTTCAGAAATGCACTTCTATCAATTCCAGGCCGGGAAGTAGAAGCTGGTAGGTAGGGGGCTCAGCAGGTAGGAGCTCAGTAGGTAGGAGCTGGTAGGTAGGAGCTGGTAGGTAGGAGCTCAGTAGGTAGGAGCTCAGTAGGTACACCCTGAGACCCCTACCCGCAGACTGGGTCTCATCTACTATGTACTTCAAGCTGGCCTTCAACTCCCGATGTAGTCCATGAACGTTGAAGTTGTGATCCTTCTGCCTCTGCCTCCCAAGTGTGGGGATTACAGGCACGCACCACACACAGTTTTTGTGGTGCTAATGATCGAACCCAGGGCTTCATGCATGTCAGGTAAGCACAATACCAACTGAGATGGTTGCACCACATAGCTGAGGCTAGCCCAGAGTTTATGTTGTAGTACAGGCTGGCCTCAAATTGCCAATCCTCCCGCCTCTGCCTCCTAAGTGCTGGGTTCCTGGAACATTTGAATTAGGATTTTAACATCCACAAAGACAATTCCAGGAATCTTCTAGGCATGAGAATGGGAGTCATTTAGATAAGTCACTTCTCTTGGGATGCTGCTTGAGATTAGAATGAAGTTCTTAGATCTGATATGATGGCATGTGACTGACTGTAATCTCAATGCTCGGGAGGCCGAGGCAGGAAGATTTGCAAATTTGAGGAAAGCCTGGGTTACACAGTGAGTTCCAGCCCTAGGCTACATAGAAAGACAAATGATAAAAATATAAAATATAAAAATCACAGCATATAATAAAAACTAAAACCAACCCCCCAACTTAAATCCAAACATGATTGACGTTAGATACCTTTCTGTTCCTGTATCTCCTTAAGCTCAGCATTCAACTCTCTTTAGCTAAAGTGTACAGGGACCCCAGCATAGAGAAGAGACTCTTTTCTCTTTCTTTTTTCTTTTTCTTTTTTTAGACAAGGGCTCATTAAGTAGCACAGGCTGGCCTTGAATGCACTTTATAGCCCAGGCTAGCCTTTAATTATCAATCATCCATCCTGCCTTAGCTTCCTAAGTGCTGGGAGCATAAGCATGCACCACCACACCTGGCTCAGAAAGAGATTCTTGCTAATGTTTCCTTTTCATCTTCAAAGAAAACTAACCCAACCCTACTAGTGTTTTTCCAGGACTAAGTCATGCTGTTCTGGCTGTTCAGAGCACTAGGCTGTTAGAAAGCCCTGGGAGACAGGGGTTTGACAAGCTCCTGAGAACTCTCTATATGGGGAGAGCAGAGATGGGCTGAGGGGTGGGAGGACTAATGGTAGGGAAGTATACTTGCAGCCCCAGCGAGCAGTGTGGTGTGTGTGGAAACCACACTCTTAATCTCTGGCATTTCAAGTTCCTCTTTGTTTTAACAGCAGTACCTGCCCTCTCCCTTGTCCCATCTACTTCTTCACTATTGATAAAGGAATCACATTGGAAACACATTTTCTTTAGTCCCCACAGGCCTAATGGGTCTACAATTTGGGTTAACTCCAGTGAGCTTTATCAGGATAGGCTGAGCTGGTCAGAATCATCCATGGCTGGCAGCATCCTCAGAGAGTCACCTGGAGCAGCAGATTGGAGTTTACTGAAGGCTTTGTGTGCAGTAATGGTTACTTGTTATTGTGGTTGGAATTGGTCCCCAAAGTTCAAGCACTAGAGCAGAGTCCCAATATAGCTGTGCTGGGAGATGGGGCTGTGTGTGAGCTTTAATCCAAGGCTGAGTTAGTGTTAGGGAGGGAGTAGGTTCCATGGCACTGGAGTGGGCTCCCTATGACAGGATGGGTTAGCTCCTTCTAGCCCCCTTTCTTTCTTTNTTTGCTCTTCTGCTATGGAGTAACTCAGAAAGGCCTTCCCTAAATGCTGGCCTCTCAGTCCTGGGTTTCTCAGCTTCCAGAAACATGCATCAATTAATTTCTTTTCTTTTGTGGGGGTGNAGGACAGCAACACAAATTAGACAAAAACACTTGTCCACAAGTATCTGTCCATCTTTTATCTATATATCATCTAGATATCCATCCATCCATCCATCCATCCATCCACCCACCCACCCACCATCTACCTATCTACCTACCTACCCACCTATCTATCTCATCTATCTAAATCTGCAGTGTTGGGGTAGAACTAGAGCTGTGTGCATGGTAGGCAACTGCTCTACCACTAAACTGTGCTCTCAGCCTCTAGACTTCACATTTACTGGTGAGATTCTCAGTGTCCCTTTAAGACTAAGCTTCACAGCCCTTATCCCAGTCATCGCCAGGAAATTGGGTTACTAACTCCTTGTCACTGAGCCTACCCCTACCTTTTGTGACAGGGTCTTGTTGGATAGCCCAAGTTGTTAAAAAAAAGTATCAGGATATTTGTGCATCTTCCATTTGAGTACTAGGATTGCAGGCATGTGTCACCATATCTCCTCATAATGGTTTGATTGAGGNAAACCCATCTGTCCTTGAAACCANCCATTCATTGAATTCTCCATCCATCTACTGACTATCACTCGCCTACCCTTGATTAATCAATCTCTCCATCCACCCGCTGTTGAGAATCATGCAGCCTAGTTTTGGACCAGTATATGAGTGATTGTCCAATGGGTCTCCAGATAAGGCAAAAGCCCATGGGGACAGTCTCACTCAGCAAGGACCAGTAGACTTCAGGACAGCGCAGAATACTGCTGGGACCACATGGCCTGCATGCTCTCTTCTCTTTCATAATAGTGAAGATTCTCTTGGTGGTTTTAGTGCTGTTTTGTCAATCATGCATGGGCAGATGTGATCATTCATGGAAACCCTATTTTTTTCTTGAATATTTTCCCCTAAAATTCTTTGGGAGCTGATGATTCTTCTCAGGTTTCTTGTCTGGGGATACCAGCTGTCTCTCCAGACCCTGGGAGCTGTCCTGATTCAGTGCAGACAGGATCCGACACAGATCACCCTATTTCTGTAAATATGTATTGAACAGGATTGTTGTTCTTGAAAATGTGTGCCTCTGTCAATCATCTTTTAGTTTTGTAAACACAGGATGTACCTGGCTNGATATTCGGCCAAGCTAGCAAAATGATAAGTGTTGTTTTTGGTTTAAAGATGTTTAGCTGTAAAAGTTGGGAAAAAANCATATTTGACATATTTGTTNTTACCGGAGGTTAACGTTGGAGGATGGGAAAAACTTGTTTATTAGTTTGGAAAAACATGCTTATTTTTGATGTATAAATNAAGATGGCTGGAGCTATTTGGGGCCGGCCACTTGTATGAAACTCATCTGGTGGTCAGACAGTTCATTTCTTTGAGCTGATGTCCCTTCCCCATCTCAGGATCTGAACACAGGCTGTTGTAAGACCACGGCAATCCACCTACCCATCCACCCATCTCTCCGTTCATTCACTCTTTGAGCACATTTAAATCCTTACTTTTGGCCTGGTAAAATGGATCC
>LZPO01066303.1:342441-365648 GCA_001675575.1 Neotoma lepida
GTCAGTCTTACTCTTAGTCTAGGCTGACCTGAAACTCACTGAGGAGTCATCCCAGGCTGTCTTTGAACTTGCTTTGGGTTTTCTCTTTTCTCCTCTTTCTTTTTTTCCTCCCTGCTCCCCCTACAACCTCTCCCTGGGGACTTGTGTGAGTGAGCAAGCATGGGTGTATGAAGGTGCACTCCCCAATGCATGTACATGTGAAAGCCATAGGTCAACTTTCACTGTCTTCTTTTATCCTTCTCCACCATGTTTTGTTGAGACAGAAGCTCGTTCTGAGCTTCAGTGATCCCTGGATCTGCCTGTGTTCATCCCTCACGCCCCAGCAATGGGGTTACAGGTATACACTGACATGCTGGTTCTGAGGATCCAGCTGAGATCTTCACATNTGCACAGCACTTTCCACATGAAACCATCTCCTGAGCCCCTGACTTTGAATTTACAGTGACTCTTCTGCTTGTCTCTCAGGTACTGAGTTTACAGGCATGTGCCAGTGCACACCCCCCACCCCAAGGCTCAAGCTTTACCCCCCACATCTCTGCCCCCTGTTTTACCATATCAGCACTAATCTGAAACATATTAAGACAGAGAAGCACTTCCTCCAGGAAGCCTCCTGTTCCCACCTCAGGGTAAATAGCATCCAGGCCCAGCCCTGCTTCCTCAACTCCACTATCACTGTTTGGAGCCTTAGGGCTACATAAGATACTGTTATATAAGGTACAAAGACATCATCATCAGAGCAGGGCTGTGCCCCAAAGTAGCAGTAGGTGTATAACCAAATTTGCTGGAGGATCAACACAGGGGCCTTATTTCTCCAGGGTGAAGGATTAGTGGAGAGACAATGCTCACAAATAAATGTGCTGTGGAGAAAAAGGCAGCAACATGGTAGAACCTTCTGGAATAATCCAGATGGATCAAGGGTATGGGATTTCTCTCAGTCCTTCCTTGATCTTCAAAAACTATTATCAGCCCTCAGCTTGCAAATGGAGAAACTGAGGCTCAAGNTTGCACAGCCAGAGAGAGAGGCAGGTATGCAGGTATGCTTTTAATCCACACCCATTTGACCCCACAATCCCTGACCTCTTCAATGGGCATGAGAGGTGCCAGACGGGTGACTCAGGATAGAAGGCTAAAGGTCTCCTTGAGCAAGTGTTCTTTCATGCCAATTGCTGAGACAGATGTGTACTGTATTTATTTTTTATTTGGGGATTTTCTGTTCTAGGTTCCATGTGCCAGTAGAGAGGATAAGGGAGAGGCTCGCCCTTCCTTCCTTCCTTCCTTCCTTCCTTCCTTCCTTCCTTCCTTCCTTCCTTCCTTCCTTCCTTCTTTCCTCTCTCCCTCCCTCCTCCTGGTCATTGTCCTCCTCCCTGCCCCTCTGTTTCATATAACAAGCCATCTACAGTTTCTCCCCAGTTAGAATTTAACTTCTCTCCTTTAGTGCTAACCTCAGCCANTGTTGCCTCTCCCCTGAACACAATAAAACAATCGAGGTGTTTTCCCNTTAAGGACAGCTGAGCACGATGGGCTTTCCTTCTCTGGGTTTCCTCATCACTTCTGCTGAGTGTTCCTAGGCACCAGCTGTCTATGCAAAATGAAGAAGTGTAAGCTGGAGAGGTTTATGGAAAGGGGGACACAAAGCTGGGGGTTAGCTCGTTTGGCAGAGTGCTGCCTAGTATGTGTGAAGCCCTGGGTTCAGTCCCCGCCCGGCAGTGGGTAAACCGGATGTGGTGGCACGTGCCTGCAGCCCTAGCTCTTTCAAGGTGTTCACAAGAGANTGAGAAATTCAAGGTCATCCTTAGCTACATGGGATACGTAGCCCAAGCTTCCTTCAATCTTGAGGCAATCGTTCTGCTCCTGCCTTTTAAGGTCTAGGATTCCGGGTGTGAGTCACCACACACTCAGCTACTTATGGTACCTTTATGGTCATTGACAGACACACAAAAATTCCAAGTCACCTAGGAGTGTTCCCAGCTGAGGGTTTACAAGGCAGGAAAAAAAAAAGAAGTAGGGATGTTTCAGAAGAGTACATAATTTACAACTCACCCCAAGTCACTTTTAGTCCTCTGGAGTGATTGTCCTGCAAAGTCGACAGGAGTTAGGGAAAACCCACCCACAGCTCCAGAGGAAATGCAGTCAGGTTCCTCTGAGTGCCCCCTCCCGCAATCAATCTNTATCTGACTGTGTTCTGTGAGTGTTGCTGGTTTTGTTTCGTTTGCCTTTTTTGCTTTTTGTTGAGACAGTTTTGTCATGTATCCCTGTCTGGCCTTGCACTTGTGGCAATNCTCCTGCCTTACTCTCCCAGTGCTGAGATGGCAGGAGCACAGAGGAATGCCTCAGCTGGGAATATGCCTGGACGATTTGAAGTCTCCCATATCTGTGAATGACCAGGAGAGCACCATGAGCTACTGGGTGTGGTGGCTCACACCTATAATGCTTGCACTAAGAGGCTGAGGCAGGATTGCCTTGAGTTGAGGGCAGCCTAAGCTGTGTAGTGAGTTCTGGGTCAGCCTGGGCTGGGGTGATACCCTGTCTGGGGAAAACAAAGACAGGTTTATGAGATGGCTAAGTGGGTAAAGGCGTTTGCTGCCTGATGACCTGAGNTCAATCCTAGAGACCTGAGTGGTGGAGAGGACTAATTTTTAAAAGTTGTCTTCTGACCTCTACATACATGCTATACACATATACACTCCCTCTCACAAAATAAATAACTACAATATAAACAAACAAAATGAGAAGAAGAAAAAAGCAAGCATCGAAAGTGTTGACTTGGGAGTTGAAAATGAACTTTGATGAGGAGGAGAATTTGTAAATACAGAACATTTGAATTCTGGGGAACGATAGTGTGATGGGTTGGTTAATATTATCAACTTGAAAGGATCTAGAACACCAAAGAAACAAGCCTGTGGGTGTGCCTGTGAGGGGTTTTCTTAATTAGGTTAATTGAGGTAGGAAGACCCACCCTAATTGGGTGACACCATTCCCTAGGCTGGGCTCCTAGACTGCACTAAAGGAGAAAGCTAGCTGTACATGGCTTCCATCCCTCTCTGCCTCCTGGTTGTGGACACAATGTGAGCGGCTATCTTAAGCTCCTGCTGTCATGGCTTCCTGGCCATAATGAACTGTGCCGTCCAACCATGAGATCAAATAAACCCCATTTTCCTTACGTGGCTTTCGTCATTGCATTTTATCACAACAGGAACAGTAACTGAGATGGGTTACAGAGTCAATGAGAACTACTAAGCTGGCCATCTAGTGGGCCGTTGAGATCTGGGGACATGTAAAGCTGTTCTAAGATAAACGCTCAACTCTGAGAAGATAGCTTTCCCTCCAATGCCTTAGACCTGGGCAAGATGCCAAGTCTGGAAGTTTAGAGGAAGGGAACCAGAGCTCTCTGGTGCTTTTCTGGAGCCTGCCTCTCTCCTGTGTCCTCCAGCCCCTGCAAGAAATCCCACTTAGCTTAAAGAAAAGCAAGGGAAACATCAGTACATGTAAAGCTTCGGGCCTCACCCAAAACAATATAAAAGGAGTTGTAAATCCAGGGAACACAGTGTCTGCACACTCTGTAGCTGTCCAGAAAAATCTAGGCCAGACAACTCTGGTGGGGGAGTGGAGGACATGGGGTAACTCTTCACACTCCTCCTGCACTCAGTCTGCTGCAGTTCCTCAAAACTCACTTCTCAGTGGAGTCCATGGTGACTAGTTCCAGCCCAACATGGAATTGGGTGAAATCGTCTGGCTCCCAGGGTTCTAGCATTGGGACNGAACAGTCTGTGTGTCCTGCTTTCTTTGCCTTTTGAGTCGAAACAACACAAATCTCTCTGAGAGGTTGATATGTATTTGCTGAGGATTGAAGGACTTATTCTTTGTAGGTTCCAAGGGATTGGTGAATTTTTTGACATTTCTANATATATTTCTTGAATGCNGATTATATGCAATGGGTGAGCAATGGAGGTGAGTTTTGAGGTGAGTCCTCTTCCAGCCTGGGCCTAATGTGGTAGAACTCTGACCACCAAAGTCCATTGCCCAGGACAATTATAATGTAAGTCTCATTGGCACTCTTAAATACATAAAAACCTAAATACTTACATTCCTAAATTGTTTGGGGGTCACAACAGAAAACTTAAATAGNTAAGATTAATATATATCCTTGATGCTATATTTATTATGTTTGTTTAAGCCAATGAATCAAAACATTACCATTTCAATATATAACCCCAAATGAAGCTGTTTGCTTGTTTGAGACAAGGTCTCTGTAGCTGAAGCCAGCCTAGAACTCACNCTGTAGCTGAGTCTAGCCTTGAACTCCTTCTCTTTCTGCCTCTTCTCTTGAACCTCTTCTCTTCCCATGGGCTGGGTTCCAGGAAGGCGCCACCCTGTACAGAAGATTGTAAAGGAGTTCTGAGTGCAGCACTGGACCTGGATGTTGTGGAGCATCACAGAGGGGCTGAAGGCCTGGTGTGGCATGACCAGGGACAGTGAAAACAATGGCAACCTGTGGCACTCCATCCCACGTGTTGGTCCTGTCTCTGACAAAACACAAATGGGTCACCTTGTGGCTTCTCAGTTTCTGTATCTGCATCCTGGGGCTAGGATCTCAACAAAGGGGCTAGGACCAAATCAGAGATGTGCGGACAGTGAGCTAAACTGAAGTTCCTGCATGTGTGAGGCTGGATTATATGCCTCTGCACACACACACACACACACACACACACACCCCACTACCAACGACAATAACCAAGGCAACATTATGACGCCGGAGAAGGAAGAACAAACCACCAAGTTCACTTGGCTGCTAAGTCCTTTAGGAGACTGAATTACAGTAAATCTAAAAATAAGGCCTGATGTGCCTTTTCCTTAAATGCACAAAAGCTTTCTGGTTTCTACCTGCCTAGGGAACAATATAATCCAACAGGCACATTTGGCCCAATTTTGTTACGCAGGACCCAGAAAAGCTCAGGGGAGAAAGAGTTCCTGAGATTGTAGCTCGTTGCTTGAAGATCAAACCCAGGGAAAGTTATTTTTATACCTAGTGGGTTTTTTTTCCCCTTCTTCTTTCAACTGCCTGGTGTTTATCTTTGAAATTAGGGGTTTGTGTTGTTAAACAAGGTACTTTTTTCCCTTTTTGATTATAAAAGATATACATGTTCATTGTAGAAAATTAGAAACTACAGGAAAAAGGGGAAGAAAAAGATGACATCTTGTCATTTAAAGAGAGCCATGGCTAACACTTCCTCACATCTCCAGTGGCCTTGTTTCTACATATTTATATTATTGTTTTTTTTTTCCCCCACAGCACTGATGATTGAGCGTAGGTCCTTGTACATGCCAGGCAAGCACTACCACTGAGATAGATATCATTCTCTCAGCTACATTTCAATTTTTAAAAATATTTTTTGTAATGATCTATTTTTCTGTGCATTGGTGTTTTGCCTGCATGTATGTCTGTGTGAGAGAGTCTCATCCCCTGGAACTGGAGTTACAGACAGTTGTGAGCTGCCCTGTGGGTGCTAGAATTGAACCTGGGTCCTCTGGAAGAGCAGTCGGTGCTCTTAACCGCTGAGCCATCTCTCCAGCCCCTTCAAATGTGATTAATATTTGAAATGGCTGTTTTCTTTTTCTTGTAATGCTGAGGACTTTGTCCATGTGAGGAAAGGACTCTCCCACTGAACTGCTCAGCCTAGAATCATGTACTGTACCATTCCATGAAGAGAGCAGTGGCCTCTATGCTTTTGTTAAATAGTTAAGCCCAGAAGATGCACATGGCCTTGTNTCCACACTTTGGGAATGTCTCTGGTGCTTGGCAGAGTGTGTGCCCTTCTAGATAAAGCCCATTAAGCATTTCTTTCTGGTTTGCTATTCCTTGTTTTTCACATATTGAGATGTTGCTTATCAAAACATTGCTNAGCTTTGCGTGATTGGAAGTTTCTGTCAGTGTCAGCACAGCGTGTGTTGGAACTCATGGCATCAGGAAATCGTTGAGGATCACTGGTCACCTGGAAATTCTGAGGAGTCCCTGAGAGGCAGCATTGGTGGTCCTGGTGAGCTGTAGACACTGTACAAATAGGACCATTTTCTTTTTTCACTTGGGTTTTTCTTCTTGAGACAGAGTCTCATGTGACCCAGGTTGGCTTTGAACTTGTCATATAGCTGAGGAGGACCTTGAGTGACTAATCTTCTTGCCTCCACCTTTTGAGTGTTTTGGTCACACCAGGTCCAGCTTTGGCCTTTTGCTCTTTCTCAAATGTTTCAAAGTAGGTGTTCAAGTTCCCGTGCAAAGGCTGCTTGTGTTTAGTCTCCCTCCTCCTCACGCCCCTCCTTCCTTCCCTTTCTCCCACCCCTCCCCTTCCCCAAACACAAAACCTGTAAAAACCAACAGAACCCACTTTTTATGAATTTCTCCTTCAAAGTCTTGACCATTGTTTATTATAGTTATTTTGGAAAGCTGGGCAAGGTGTTATACACCTGTAAGCCCAGAGCTTGNGAGGTGTAGGATCACTTCGAATTCCAGGCCAACTGGAGCCACTTATAGAGACCTACCTTTTAAAAAAATTTGATTATTTAGTAAGTTGCACTTTTCTTTTTAGATTTATTTCCTCTCATTTTGTGTGTATGGGTTTTTTTCCTGCACCATGCACATGCAGTGCCCAAGGAAACTAGAAGANAGTGTGGGATCCCTTAAAACTGGAGTCATACTTGGCTGTGAGCTTTCATTTGGTCTGGGAATCAAACCTGGGTCTTCTATAAGAATTGGCAGTGCTCTTAACTACTGATGCATCTCTCCAGCTCTTGTATTTTTTAAAACAAAAATGTATTAAGAATCAAGATGGGAGGTATGGTGGTATAGCTATGCGTGACAATGGGCCAAGTCTCAGTATCACTGAAGAAAATCATGCAATACCNCAAACAAAATAAAACAGATCTCTGGGGAAATGATAGGTGTGTACCACCATGCCCACTCAGTTTCTATTTTTAAATTCACTTAACTTATGATTGTTGCATTCTAAAAAGTAATGGAGTTTTGCTTACTGATAAAGATCTTGCTAATTTTTCTTTTCTTCTCAGTAACTCCTAGTTTCTATTAGTGTTTTCATAGATGCCATTATTTGTGAGCCACCTGACAAGGGTTCTGGGACCCAAACTTGGGTCCTCTGGAAGAGCAGTCCATGCTCTTAACTGCTGAGCCAGCCCCCCAGCCCCCTCACAGTAACATATTAAGGGAGATAGACCACAAGACTGTGTGAGCAGTCACACAAAAATGTCTGTTAGAATGCCTCAGTAACACATGATTTGGAGACAAGAAACTGAGAAAACTAGAAATAGAAATTTCCTTGATTTGAAAAGTTACAAAAATCCAAAGCAAACATCATTCTTAATGGTAAAGTGCTAGAAGAATTTCCTTACTGTCAACAAAGCAGCAATCATCTTGACTTTATTCTGACACTTTGGAGGAAGCATAAACTCACATATTTTACCCACTGAGCTATCTCCCCAAACCTATGAGAGTTCCTTCTGAGATTTTTTATATATATATATATATATATATTTAATGGTTATGAAAAAGGCAGAATTTCTAATTATTTTTAGTAGATTTTGTATAATTGTATGGAAGTATAAGTTCTCTTTTACCCACTTAAAATTTACTGACATAAACTCATCCATAGTCTAGGTACTTTCCAATTCCAGGTATTGAACCCAAGACTTTGTATATGCCAGGCGAGCACCCTACTGCTAAGCTGCATCTCAGTCCACTTGTTCAGAGCGTTTGGTTAATGTCCTTTCACCGTTAGGCTCTCTGTAATTGTTTTCCGCTTCTGTCACTCCCGGTGCCAATTTTTGTCATTGTTATTGTATGGAACATTGGGCCTCACATTCTAGGGAAGTGCTTCTGAACTACACTGACAGTCCTTTCTCTCTCTCTCTCTCTCTCTCTCTCTCTTTCTCCAGTCTTGTCATAAATAGATCAGGCTGACCTAGAACTTGCAATTCTCCTGCTTCAGCTTCTTCAAGTTCCAGAATTAGGCAAAGACCACTAACTTTGGCCATAATTCTGTTTTTCTAAGCTTTTATAATTTTTATTCATTTTCACTCAAAATTTATTAATCCTTTAAAAATTGATGAAGAACCAACTTTTTCTACTAAAACTTGAGCTTATTTATTTTTCCTTTCAGTAATTTCTGCTCCCATTTATATTTTTATGTTTTCTTCCTTGAGTTCATTTTATGTTTATTTTCCAAGCCCCTACACTGACTATTTAGTCTACAGTACATTAGCACTTCTTCCGTCCTAACCTAGCACTGCCATTGATAAGCCCACTCTGACGTTCACGTGGCTGCCCATACATTCTGGCATATGCATTGCCACTGGTAGTTCTAAGTATGTTCAAAGTCACAGTTTAATTTCTTCTTTGATCTTGGCCTTATTTGGACTTATGCTCATACATTGTCAAACCCATATTCTTCTTGTTATCTTTTTGTTTGTTATTTCCAGATGAATTGTTTTGTGGTTGGAGAATACAGTCTAGAGAGTCTGTTTCTAAATGGTTTTAGACCTGATAGCCTGGTAGACAGGGTCCATGTATGAAGTGAAAACCATATGGTTTTTTGGGGGGTTGGGGGCAGGTCTCATTTAGCTAAGGTTGGTCTAGAAATTCCTATGTAAGTGAGGATGACTTTGAATTTTTGATCCTCCCGTCTCTATCTCCACTGTGTTGGTATCTCAGGCATATGTCACCATACCAAGATTATATGGTGCTGGGGATCCAACCCAAGGCTTTTTGGATACNAGGCTAGCAATCAATCAATCAACTGAACTCCAGATATTACTTTATACATATATATGTACATATATATGTATATATGTAAGTATATATATAAAGTATATACATATATATATGTATATATATATATGCTTTTGATTCCTTCCAATAAAGATACTAAATAGAAACTAGTGTTTAAGAAGCATGAGGGTCTGAGAGGTCAAGTTCCCTCAAACACTATTTTTAACTTACATAACTGCTTGGACAGTCATTTGGAAAATAAGATAATAATAAGGTAACAGTAATAATATTTTGAGTTAATTCATAAATATGAGTTTAAGGACATCCTGGGGATTCCCCATAGCATTCGTGTTAGCCTGTCATTTCTTTCTTTCTGCACTCGTGCTATCTATTGAGGGCACCAGGCCAGGCCCTGGGCTGGGCTCTAGATCTGGCCTTGCCCTTGTGAAGTTCACATTTGCTGACATGCNGCTAGCATCGTGAGATCATTTAGTCTTTTAGTGAAATAGAAAAATGAGTCTCAAAGAATGTACTTGGAGGACAATGTTGAATAAACACACATTGCTATTTGAGGGATGACTGTTGTGCTGACAGTTTTTCTATTATTGTTGGTCATTGTGAGTTTTCAGTCCCTGCCCTTCCACATGTCTTTCTTAGCTCCTGGAGCCGAGTCTCCTTCAGGTTCCCTTCTCTAGCTCATTTCCTGGGAGGTTTTTACCTCATCCCATTATNACAGCTTCCCTGGAGCGGCCCAGGCCTCAATTGATCTCTACATTTACCTTAACTGCTTTTGTTCTTTTCTCTCTTCTCTTCCCCTTTCTTTCTTCACTACTCTTCTCTTCCCCCCCCCTTTTGGTGTTGGAGATTAAATACTGGGCCTCATGCATGCCAGACAAGCGCTCTACTGTTGAGTTATCTCTGTGTTCTTCTGTTTTTGCACTTTAGACAGGGTCTCACTAGGGTGCCTAATCTGGTGTTGAACTCATCCTGAAATTCAGGCTGTCTTTGAACTTGGCACAATCCTTCTGACTCAGTCTCTAGATTAGCTGCAATTATGGGCTTGCACTGCTAAGTCCAGCTTAGCTGACCTTGATTCTCTAGTTCCATCTGCCTCACTATATGGCCCAGATTGATCTTGAGTCTTGGATTCCCTGCTTCTACCTCCCAGGTTCTGTGATTACAGGCATGAGCTACCATGCCTGTTTTTATGTAGTGCTGGGGACTGAGCTCAGGGCCTCAGGGCCTGCTAGGCAAGTACTCTACCTACTGAGCTGCATCCCAGCCTGGGGAACATTCAAATCATGTCCCCATTGCTACTAAGTGGTGACCATGGACAAGTCACAGCCCCCTCTGGGGACCACAGCTCCTTCATCTTAGAATAAGGCAGACTCAGTTACCTCCCTAGTCCACAGTGCTGTTGAGTGTGTCAACGTGAGTAGAAAGCTTCTAGGAAACGTGTGTGCTCAGAAAGGCTACCTGAAGAGGCCAGCCTCCAGCCTCACATGTGCTCTGCAGACTGGGTTCCTGTGACGTCACTTCTCTGCTGCTTCTCACTGAACTGCCAGGATCTGGGGTGTAGCCTATGCTAGGAGCTGAGGTAGAAAAAAAACATTTGAGAAACCAAAAGGACTTTGTGGCTAGAGTGAAGAGGGCTGGGAAGTGGTGAGGACTGAGTCTAAGAGGCAAGTGGGACCAGCATTCCGAAGACATGCNGAGACATCGCTTTGTCTCTCATTTGAGGATACCGAGAGTGACAGGGTGACAAGAATAGTGTTGTTGAAGTCAACAGTGCATACCTCTTAAATGGTGGGTATTTCTCTAGTGACAAATAATGTCCCCAGCTGTAAGGAGGGGGTTAGATGCTATTTCTAGTCTCCTTTTACAGATGAGGAAGTGAAGGTTCAGAGATGTCAGTCAGTTTCTCCAAGGTCACGAAGGTAATCTGGAGTTGACCTAGACCTCAAACCCAGGTTGTCTGACTCTAGGGGAAGCTGTCTAAATTACAACTTTCTCCTCTTTAGTTGAAGCTGGAAGCTGATTACCTTGTTTGATTTGTCAGTTTCATGGCTGGGGGGGGGTGGGGCTGACGATGGGCTTTGGCAAATTTGAGAGGCTTTATGGCACTTGAATGAACAGCTGTGTGGATTCATTCATTCAGTAACGACTTAATGAGTGTCCATGTGCCAGGCCCAGAAACAGCCAGGTTGGCTTGGGGATGTGCTGGAAAGATCTGGGTGTTTGAGGGAGAGGGAAGACTCAAGAGTGACCTCACTGCATAAGAAGAGCTCTTTCTATAGTTAGTGCAGCCCACGCCACTGCTTTAGGGCAAAAAGGAGGATTGCTGGAAGGTTCCATCCTGCAGGTGGGAAGCTGGGACATCTGCGGCCAAGGCTTCCTGCAGGCCCCTCCTGGCTGCCGTGGCCTCCCCTTTGGCTGAGTATGAGGTCTGCCTTGGCTTTGATTCCCCATTAATTACCCTTGGAGGTAATCTTCTAAATGCCAGTAATGACCACAGGTTAATTTCGCTCTCTCTTGCCTGTCTCGCTTCTTCCACTCTTTTTCTTCCTTTAATGGGCCATGCGAGCTTGTTGGGATGTTTACCAAAGCGGCCGGGTTAGAGACGTAAATAAATGAACTTCTCTTGTCTGAGGATCTCNAGCTGGAGTTAATGCGAGAGGAGTAATTTACAGGTGAATAATTACTTGGATCCCCCAGCACGGAGACCTCTCAGCTTCTCTAATTATTCATCTTCCCCCAATTTTCTCTTCTTTGAACTGCAAAGCATGGGGGTGTATGGGGGTGGCATGGGGAGCCAGAGATCTTATTTTGGATTTCCCCTCTCGATTGTGAAATATCTCTTGGGGAGGCTCCTCACTGGNATGCAGGGCTGGCCATCCGAACTCTCTGTGCCTTCACATCACAGATTCATTCGAATACCTCCATGTGTACATGGGGGGAGATGCTATTGTCAGCCCCATTTATGGATGGAGAAACTGAGGTTCCATTGGGTGATATCCTTCTCCACAGGTCCCTCAGGGAAGAAGTTGCAGGCGGTAGCTCAGGCTAGCTTCCTGGCTCTCCTTTGCCCTAAGTTGCCCACAGGGCATCCTCACCTGCCCGCTTGCTTTCTGGCATTTACAGCTGGTGAATTCTTTTAAACATACCATGCAGCACAGTTCCTTTCACTACAAGAAGCCCCAGCGCTCTTTGCCAACAACCTGCTGTCTTTCCCTGTAGGCTGGTGGTCACGCCCCTTCCTTACGCAGCTCATTTTCCATTTTAAGATTTCCTGTTTGAACTAAAGGGCAAAGATCTCGATGTATCAGCCTGGAGCCAAGCTTCTGTGTGTATAAAGGGGAGCTCTGGCCCCTGCCCTCTGTTTGTCCACTGGCCTTATCGATGGAGCCCAAGTCCCAAGTTCAGAGGCTCCAGTTCCTTCCCGATTTGCTGGGTAAAGTCCGGCCCTTCCGTGCGGGCGGCCAGGGCGGGCGGCCAGCCTGGAGCCAGTGGTCATTTACGGCCGGACAGTGCTTCCGTCCTGCCTGGAGATCCACTGGCTGCAGCTAACAAACAGCTGGACAACTGGGCAACTAGAGGACAGGGGTACTAAGGGTGCCCCCTCTTTTCTCTCTGCTCAGCGCCAACTCAGGCAGGGCCCAGGAGTCTGGGCAGCCGCGTGTCTCTGGGAGCCAGGCCAGCCAGGCAGGTTTCTGGTAAAGGCTGCTTGAAGCTACGGGTATTCTTTCAGGGTCCAGATGGCTTTCCTGGCCTCAATGTACTCCCACTTACACACAAGCACACTCTAAGCTAAAACAAGGACTTCCTCAGCCAAGTCCTTTCCCATAGAGACACTTAACTGGTGCCATTTTTATGGGGGATAATAAGACCGATATCATTGCTGGCATGTTAGTTCCAAGGTCCTTTCATCTCCCACGTCTCATCTGATGTAGAGGACAGTCAGGAGTCGTCTAGATGGTTATCACCTAGGTGTTCCAGAGGAACTACCAGAGTCACAATCAATGGTTACATTGAGCAGTTCTTCCATGATTCAAGAATCGTCACAATTTGGGGATCAAGTGGTGACGTAGGTGTAGTCCCTTTTTGTGTGGACCAGAAAGTCAGTGATTGGAAGCAGAGACACGCAAGCTCAAGAGAAGCTCACAAAGTGGGTCTGTGTGTGCTGTGGGGGCATAGAGTGGGAGACAGAGCATACAGACGAATTGCTTTCACAAGGTTTGTTCCAAACCCCTTGAGCCAGGAAAGGGTTGTAGCTCTCACTGTCATCTCAGGGAGATCACTGTATACATGAGTCTACATACAGACTTACCTGGGATGCTCCTGCTATGCGCCCATAAGACAACAAGGCCTTCTAGTGGAATAGTACACACACACACACACACACACACACACACACACAAAGGTTTTTTTTATGTTTGGCGAAGAATAGCTTTATCTCCTGGTCCTGAGGGACAGCATGGCTCATGGCTCAAGATACTGGATGCATATTTTCTGTGGAATAAACACACACACACACACACACACACACACACACACGCACACGCACACACATACACACGCACTGTGCCATCTTATATCTCAGAACTATTAATCAAAAGGCAAAAGGAAGCTTCCAGAATAGTGAAAATTGCTAGCTGGGACTTACCCAAAGCAGAACTCTGGGTCTTGTATGCATGTGCCCTAGAGACCAAGGATTAGGTGTTGGGACTCACACTCTGATCTTGCTAGTAATGTTTTCCAGTTTCAAATGACTTTGTCATCTTCTGCGGCCAACCATGCAGGGCCCTGTGGCAGGCCTCAGATAGCCAGCCCCTTTCCTGCTTAATATTTGTTGAGTCTGGGAATGGGCATTAAGTTCCAGGAGAGGACTCTTCTTTCCATTTTGGAGTTAGGCTTCTTCCTGGGCTGTATTGCTGACTCCTGTGATGAGGAAGATGGCTGGCCTACATGCTAGCTACCCTCTGCTAACTATCAGGATGGACGGTGCCTCTGTCCCCTGTAGGCCAGCTTCCCCATTTGCTCTGTCATGATGAGATATCTGGAACCCCAGGGGCCTGGGAATGACAGGGTGTTCTAGGTAGTCAACCCTGGAGTTGGCTCTATGCTGAATCATGGCTGGGTCTGCCTCTCTGCTCTTCTCTGTCCCCTCGTGACAGTGCTGGCCCGACCTGTGATCTGCAGTTCATAGTAGAGGCTCAGAGACTCTAGGATAGCATTACTGGAAAAGACTTAGAGGTCTTTGCTGGTCCCCAGCCTACAGCCACTGTCCCTCTTAGGAGGAGGCCTTGTAAAGTTCAACATGCAAACACACCGTCCCTCAGCCTATCCACTGCCCTCTGTTTTGACTTGTTCCCAGCGGTGTCCTTTTCTTTACTACACCTTTTACCTCTGCTTCCTCTCAACATAATCCATTCTATCCTGACTCTCTCATACAGCACAGTGTGATGTCATCAAGAACAGGGAGAGCCTGTAAACTTCAGGCCTGCTGGAGCCCAGCAGTGGGACTTGGGCCTCAGGTTTCTCAGCTATGGAATAATTATTTCTTCCCAGGCTTGTGAAGACTCTATGAGATAATAACGTACTTAAAGCTCTGGGCAGCAGTGAACAAGACCATAGAATTAGGTAGGTGCTGGGCACCGACCCAAGCATTCTTGGACCCTGGGTGTTAAGCATTGTTTAGTATTTCCATTTTACAGGCAAGTAAGTCATGACCCAGGGTCAGATAGCTTGTGAGTAGCAGAACCAGGATGGTGACTCCGTCTCTGCCCTGCAGAGATGCCCTGCTGGTTGGCTGTGTTCCGTGGGGTCAGTTCTTCCCAGCTGATTCCCTTGCTTGCTAGCTGTTTGCCCCCATGAAACTCATCCTGAAGATCTTGTAGGCAACTCAGCTTCCACCTTCCCCTGACACCCCCCACATCTTAGCCTGGGGATCTGGTCCCATTCTCTAGTGCTGCAGGGTGAGGACAGAGCAGCATCTTGTCAAAAAACATGAACCAACATTGTAACTGTCTNAGGGCTCTTGCAGAGGAGCCCTCTGAAACATAGAGGAGCTGTAAGGTAGANTTGCTGTANTATCTGCAGGTGAGTCTGGAAGGGAGCTGGGAAAGGGTCAAAGATGGACAGGGTTACATCCATTTCACGCTTAGAGGAAGGGTAAGGGGCAAGGCCTGAACCTAGAACTTGTCATTCTGGACTGACTGGCCCTCAGCTGGGGAATTCTTTGACTCCTTTCTTTCTTACATTTTTTTTAAAGGCAAGGTATTTATATATCCCATATGAGGTATTATGTATCCAGGGAGGCTGGTCTTAGACTCATTGCATAGCTGAGGATGACTTGACTCTCTGATCGTCACACCTCCACTTCTTAAGTGCTGGGATTACAGGTAGGCACCACCACACCTAGTTTATGGGGTACCATGAAGGAACCAAGGACCTCATACATACTAGGCAAGCATGCTACCAACTGAGCTACATCCTTAGTCCTGCTTTTTATTTTTTATTTATTTTTCAGTAGGTTTTCACTCTGTAGCCCAGTCTGCTTTTGAATCAGAAAAATTTCCCCTGCCTCAGCCTCATAAGTTCAGAAGCCAACCTCTGTGCCTCCTATTTTTTTTTAATCCCTATTTTCACTGTAGGAGAGACGGAGGAGTCTCCAGTACATGACAGCCATAAGCCCCACATCCAGAATAGAAGCCCACAAGGAGGTTGGTGTTTGTCCTGAGAATTGCGGGTGGCATGTCGTGAAGCAGAGGAGCTTTGGGCTCAGGAGAGAGGTGATGTGATCTGTCTAGTACACACAGCCTTATTACCTCCAAGAANGTAGCATCTTACATCTCTTCTCATTTGACAAGCCAAGGAACTCTAGGCAGAGATCTAGGAACATGGACAAGATGCCCCGAAGTGAGCTGTACTCAGGCCTGGAACCCAGAGCTGGGCTGCAGTGAAGTGCTGCACTCCTCAGCTCCCCAGATCCAGGCCCAGTTAACTATGCCATTCTTCACACTAGGGATCAGGGTTTGGGATGGTCTTGGGCTGGGGAAGAGACATTCTTTTTCCAGTTTTCCTCAATACTTCATTCTTCCTTGAATGTGCCCCTGCATGNTCTAGACAAGGAGAAAACAAGCAGGGCATCTCTCAAGCTTCACAGGGAGACATAACTTTCTTCTTGGGGTTTGAACTGAAGAGAGGAAGGTGGGGGAGGGGAAGGCTGCTTTGTCTAGGACAGAGGTAAGAGAGGAAGGGAGACACCAAGTCTAAGGCAGCATTGGTTGAAGGTCAGATTCTCAGTTCAACACTTTGGCTTTAGGGAGAAGGAAGATGCACAGTCAGTATACATATCTGTGGTAAGTTGTACCCAGACTTCAGAAATGTGAAAGGAACAAAAATAATACCCCCACCTCCCAAAAACTCCTAGGTGTGTTAGGATCGAGGAAATATGGTATTTGCTTAGAAATGAAAATTGATTGCCTTTAACTCATGATAAGATAATTGTGTTCCTCTGAGTCATTGTCATGCGTTGCTGTTTGTAAAGCTCACTCATTAAGTAGTAAGGGTATGTGTTTTATCTTAATTCATTTTTTATAGGGCTGTGAATTCCTGCATTTATCTACCTTGGTTTTCCTGTGTAGACACAGGGCTGCCTGGCCTCCCAGAGGCGAGATAACTTATTATCTAGCCACCATTTCTCTGGAACTCAGCCTAGGGCTGCAGTGGGCCTAGTTCTGACGGCCTGGTGGTNTAACCTGGAAGGACTCACCCCATTGCTTGTCTTTATTTCCAGCACACAGGGAAGCTATGTGTTATGTGTCTACTGGACAGATGAAGTGAGATATTGCTGAGTCACCTTTGTGAACACAGTGCTGGACTCATCTAGAGCTAAGGAATAGCCTTAGTCATCCTCTACACTGTCCCTGTCATCAGATATGGCCACCTAGACATGAACTTGTGTTAAGTTGGTATGTGATCTCCTGGGAAGGACTGAGGAAGGTTCTGGAGANTGGAGCCAGTCTCATGAGGCTCTGAGACCTCACTGCAGGCTCAGATCCTGATGGATAAACTGATAGCCGCCTCCCCTTGAACTTGCAACCTCACAGCTCTTTTAGTCTCCCTTCTTCAACTGTAAAATGAGACGAATGGTAGTACTGACCTGAGAGGGTGCTCGGGGAGATTCCATGAGAATAACACANGGTGTATAAGATTCACCACAGTGCTGGACATGGTGGTATGGGCTAATCACCTCAGCTCCTCAGGGACTTCAAGGACAGACCCCAGGACTTCAAGGCCAATCTGGGCAACATAGTGAGACCATGTCTCAAAAACAAAAGTTCCCCAAACCACAAAACCAAACCAAAATTGTACAGTAATTGAGAACTCTGATTACTATTGTTTTAAATAAAAACATGCACCAGACACTAAAAATACATTACCCTCAATGGCCCCTGGTGAAATAGAGGCTATTTGTCATGTGGTAGATGAAGAAGCAGAGGAGGTAGAGGAGGTGAGTGGGAGGTGAGTATGTCTCCCAGCCAGCACCTCTAGCATTTCCCTGACCCCTAGGGCAGCCTAGCTCTCCTGTGACTGGAGACACAGTGTGAGCCCTCATGCACTGCCAAGCTAAGGATTCATGGTGCCTTTGAAAATCTGTGAGATCAAGTTGCCTTCTACCTCAGAGACAGGGCATCAGATGTTTTCTTCTGGCCTCCTTGGATGCCAAGCAAGCATGTGCTGCACATACATACACACAAGCAAACACTCATACATTAAAAAAAAAAAGATAGATAAATCTTTAAGAAAAGAAAACATTAGGAATCTGGAGGCAGACTTCCACAATTCCTGTCTAGGCTCTTCTATCAACTAACTGTGTAAACTTGCCCACAGCCAATAATGTGAGGGCTCTATTATCCACATGGAATGTTCCGGAAATAGTCAGAGAAGGCTGATGCTGTCAGAGAAAAGAGACCAGAGGGTACTGTCCCATACTTCTGGCACGCAGGCAGAAAGAAGCAAATCTGCCTCCAGATGGGCTTCAGTCCCAACTTCTGCCCCTATGAACCACATCTGGAGCCAGGCATTTGGGAGATGGCACCAGGAGGAACAAGACTTCAAGGTCATCTTCAGCTATACACACACACACACATACACACACACACACACACACACACACTCATGCACACTCTCTCTTTCTCTCTCACACACACCAAATACAAACAAAACCTCAAAATTACAACAAAATACACAGTAGTATCACATTTTCTTTAACAGAGCTGTCTGACTCACACCAGTTGGCAGATAAGCCTGGTGCCTGCTGAGAGGCAGTCCTTGGAGACTGGCCACCACAATGGTAGCTCCTCTGGACACACTGGTCAACAAAGACCTGAGAAGGACTGGGAAAGTCCCATTTGTTCAAGGGAGACAGCCATCATAGATTAATTCTGTGGCNGGTACCAAACAGCATCCAGGGCCATGCATCTTCCTGGCTTGCANTGTTTTTAGGGTAACTCTGTGCACATCTTTGGTTCCTTTGTAGAGTATATATCCCATGCTGGAGATGTCATCTGCATGGCAAGAGGGGATGTAGATGGTGGAAAAAAAATTATATTTAGATGTCCATATCCAGCACAAAATGGGGTACTAGGGATTAATGAATGATTGATACTGTCTGCCTGATGAGAAGATTCAGGGAACCTGAACTNGTCCAGGGTAACTCACAAAGAAGTGCTCCAGTCCTCCTGAGCTGTGCCTTTAACAAACCAAGCTCTTCCTACCCCATGCCCACTCACATGCTGGCCTCCGCTTGAAATGGCTTCCACTCTGAGGATCCTTCTGCATTCCCAAGGATTCTCCCTTTAAGCTCTGTATTTGTTTCAGAATCTCATCATGCTTGCATTTGCTTATTTATTTTAACTTTGCAGAGTTCCTTAGGAAAACATACAGGCCACAAGGACAAGGTGTTGTCTGCCTTGTCCGAGACTGTGGATCTGCCACCTAGAACAGTGATCAGTGTTCAGGATTTTGCCAGAGGTGGGGGAGCTGTGATTTGGACCTAGGTGTGAACTGTGCGAACAGCTTTGTTGAAGAGACCNTTTCCACACCATACAGTTCATTTGTTGAAAGTGTTATGCTAGGCTTTTAATATATTCATGGACTTGCACCTTTTTATCACCCCAACATTTACTAGCAATCAGCTCCCATTCCTTTCCCCGACACTCCTGGTGACCCTCACCTGCCATCTGTTTCTATAGATTTGCCTTGCCTGGGCATTTGGCAAGAATGAACTGTATCCTACATCCATTAATAGATGGACATTTGGGGCATTTGCGGTGTTTCCCTCCCCTGGACACAGAATCTAGGGTCTTATACATGCTAAACAAGTATCATGTATCAGCCACTGATCTGCATCTCTAGTCTTTTAGCTTTTAATTTTAGCACAAGGTCTCATTAAGTTGTTCGGGCTGGCTTTGAACTCACTCTGTATNCCAGTCNGGCTTTGAACTTGTGGTTCTTTTGCCTCATGCCCNAAAATAGCTGGAATTAGAATTGTTTCCCCCTTGAAAAAAGTNTGTTTATTTATTTATATTTGTATGTGTATGTGCATGCCATGGCCTCTGTGTGAAAGTCAGAAGAAACCTTTGGGAGTCTGCTCTCTTTTCCCTTGTTGAGGTGGGGGTTCTCTGGTGTCTGCCACTGTACAGTGTATTCCAGGGGAGCTGGGCCATGAGCTTCTGACTGATTCTCTTGTCTCCACTTCCTAACTCACTGCTGGAGTGTTGGGATTATAATGCATACCATTGAATCCAGCTTTTTATGGTGACTTCTAGGTATCAAATTCAGGTCATTAGACTTGTGTGGCAAGCCTTTTTATGTGAGACCCATCTTCTTCACCTATTTCCACCTTTTGGCTCTTGTGAATAATGCTACATGGACATCTGTGTTTGAGATTTTTATGGGGATACACATTTACACCTCTTGGGCATGTGTATCTTTACCATGTCTTTTGTCTCTCTTGCCAATTAGCTCCATGAAACTCTCCTTTGAATGACTTGGCCTGGTGTGTTGGCTGGTTTTATGTCAACTTGACACAAGCTGGAGTCATTGGAGAGGAGGAAGCCTTAACTGAGAAACCACCTCCCTAAGATAGGGCTGTAGGCAAGCCTGTAGGGCATTTTCTTCATTAATGATTGATGGGGGAGGGTCCAGCTCACTATGGGTAGAACTACCCCTAAATGGTGGTCCTAGCTGCTATAAGAGAGCAAGCTGAGTAAGCCATGAAGNGCAAGCCAGAAAGCAGCACCCATCTATGGCCTCTGCCTCAGCTCCTGCTTCCAGGTTCCTGTCCTGTTTGAGTTCCTGTCCTNACTTTCTTCAGTGATGGACTATGATGTGAAAGTNTAAGTTGAATCAACCCTTTCCTCTCCAAGTTGNTTTGGTCATGGTGTTTCATCACAGCAATAATAACCCTGAGTAAGACAGCTGGCTTCCCTGGAGGAGCANATCTGCCTCCCTGGTCTTGTATCTGGAGAGACTCAGGCTTCACCCCCAAGGATGGCATGGAAAGTGTGGGGAGCTGGGAGTTGAAGTCTTTCCAGCCAGGTGGCAGGGCAGGCCTGCCATTCTCCCTGCTGAGACTCATCACTTTCAGCAGTACTCACCTTTCATCTTTATAGAGGGGGAACAAAGATCACCATGCCTTGTTCCCAGACAGAAGCAGACACAGCACTGTAATGATTAACATCATAACTTTGTTATTAGCCTGTGCAGGCCTCCTACTACCAGCCAGCAGCACGCAGACAACCCTGCTGCCTCAGGCTCTAGCTCTAAGTTGGAGGACACTTGTATAAAGCCAGTGTGTACCTGCCCAAGTCCCCTGATCACTGCCTTTTCCAAAAGGGTTTACTTGGAGTGGTCTGGCTAGTTCTGAAAGAGCCCCGTTTAGCCCCAAAGGGTATGGACACTTGACACTTTTGACCTGTTCCCTTTGACTCACCCCAGGTGCTCTGCCAGGCACACTTCCTGTATCATCCTTACTTTTCAGCTAGGCAGCAAAGCTGCTGCCACTAGCTTCATTTTACAGATGTGGTGACTTTAAGCTGGAATCTGTTAACCCACCTGCTGTATTGTAGAATCCAAAAAAATACATCTGGAAGTAGAAGGCACTGCCATGGAGCTCACTTTGGGATTGCTCTTCAGATGATGACCTTGAACTTTATTATTTGTTTGTTTAGTCTCTGTGTGTGTGTGAGTTTTGAGAGTTAGTTCTCTACTTCCACTGTGTGGGTTTGAAGGATAAAACTTAGGCCATTAGGCTTGGCAGCAAGCAACTTTATGCACTCAGCCATCTCACTGGTCTATGACCTTGAACTTCTGATCCTTCTGCCTCAACCTCGAGAGTGCTGGGAATACAGCTATATACCACCATGTCCTGTTTTACACAGTGATGGGGACTGAATCCAGGGCCTCCTGCATGCTAGGCAGGCANGCTGNCAACCGAGCTACATCCCAGCCCAANAAACACTTCCTATCTCTTCCTTTGGAATGCTTTTTTTCTTTTGGTTTTTCTTTGTAGGTTCCCCCTACTTTTTTTACTTTTTGAAGCAGGGTCTCATGTAGCTGAGGCTAGTCTCAAATTTGCTAGCTAGCCAGAGCTAAACTTGAACTCCTGATCCTTCTGTTTCTACCTCAGAAGTGCTGTGGTTACAGGGACAGCCACCATGCCATGCCAAGACCCCCACTCCTTAATTCTACCTCCCCTACCTCCCCTCATCTTGGTATTTGCTTTAATTTATCTAGAGCTGACACAGCACAACTCATCATTTTATTTAGGAGGTGATTCACTTGGTTGTTCATTGGGCCCAGGCTGGTTTTTGATCTCCTCTGCACCTGGCACCAGGCTCCCTGCAAAGGTGACTATGGTGTCCAGGTCCTGCCTAGTGAGGACAGGCTAATGTGGTGAGAGTTCCTTGGGTTCCCATTATGTGGCAAGAGTACCAGATCAGCTGTCACTAGAATGGGGAACTGAGGCATGAATAGGAGTTTGTTTATTTCTCATTAGTTCCTGGGCAATGGTGTTAGCAGTGTTGGAGTTAGGTATTCGAGTCTTCTGCATCTAAGCACACATGACTGATGCCTGTACCTGGCTTTTCTTGGCAACAGCTCTGTAGACCAGAGATTGACCTTGGACCCTAGAAGAGCTGATTCCTAGGTAAGCTAGAGACCACTGATCACTGATTGGGACTGTGGCTTGTAAAGATGAGCTCAGCCAATTGGATTCTGTGTTCTGGATGTTCGACTTGGGACCAGAGAAGTGGACCTTAGACTTGGGACCAGAGAAACGGACCTAGTGGGTACTTTGTTCCATGTGCTCAGGTGCCAGATGGAATTGAGGTTGTAAGGCTACAGCACCCGGGTGTGGGTGAAACAAGTAAACAGTAAATATTCAGACTCTCTCTCTCTCTCTCTCTCTCTCTCTCCTCTCTGTATAAGACTGGAAGAGACTCCCAAAGACAAGACGAAATCAGGGGTAGGTGAAGAGGGAGAGGGAGAATGGTTCCAGCCAGCTTTGGGGGTAAAGGACATAGATTTTTCAGTCTCCAGTGTGGCCTCTACTTACCTTTTTGGTGTGTCTATGTGAGTCCAAGAACAGCCCCATCCCTCCCTGGAAAAATGAGTTTGGTTGGGTTGGAGATATAGGTCAGCCTAGCATATACAAAGCCCTGAGAGTTTGATTCCAGTGCCACATAAAATGGGGAATGGTGATGCATCCCTGTGATCCCAGCACTGGGGAGATGGAATCAGGAGAACCAGGTGTTCAAGATTATCCCCAGATAAATATAGAGTTTGGGGCCCATTGGGGTTACAGGAGATGCTGTCTCAAAAATAGCAAAACAAACCAAACGAACAACAACAACATAACCAACTAAACAAACGTGATTATTAGTCCTCAAAACATCTGGGAGGTGGTGCACANCTATAANCCCAGCACTCCAGCCTGGTCTACAGAGCTAGTTCCAGGACAGCCATGACCTCTCAGAGAAACCCTGTCTTGAAAAATCAAATAAAATAAAATACTAGTCCTTGAAAGTCAGTCTTGACTACACCAATACTCTGTTCCAAAACTTTTCAGGCAGAGCCTTTTCAGTTGCATAAGATGAAGAGGTTATTTAAGAACATTCTGGAAAAGGACNGCATCAGCTCTGAGGAGGAAGAGGCTCAGTCCTAGTGGATGTAGTTCCAGTGACAGGACTGTTGGACTTTAAAGAGCCCTTTGTGATTAGAATTGGAGAAAGCATTTAAGAATTAAGTCTTCCCAGTGGATCTGGGTGTGAAGGACCCACCTTTGTCAGGAGGACCCCATCCTCGTCCTCAGGGTGTGTGTGTGTGTGTGTGTGTGTGTGTGTGTGTGTCTTTTACAGGTAGTTCT
>LZPO01066303.1:393297-408861 GCA_001675575.1 Neotoma lepida
TACCAGGAAATACTGCTATATCTTAAAAAAATAAAAGGTATTATGAAAAATGAACACTTATAAAACCCAGCATAAAAACATCGTATGACTACAACCAGCTTATGAGATGAAAACTTGGCCGAATGTANTTGAAAGTTTCTGTACATTATCCTGATGGCTTCTCCTTTCCTCCCCCAGAGCTATCCCTGCTGTGAAGTTAGTATTTGCCATTCCTAGATGTTGCTCACACCCTGTTTGGTTTATAGATAGGCACCTTTCAGCTTTGGATCCATAAAACACATTTCCATAAATACACATTAAGCTTATGTGAGTGTGGGTGTGCACACACACAACCCCATTCACCAGCATGTTGGGTGGTTGTGAGAGGGGTGGGAAGGTTTGAGAACCTCTGTGAGTTGAGAGCTCACTTAAAATGAGGTGGCATCTTCTAGCTGTGTCTCCACCGGTAACTTCCTACTCTTCCTGGGCCGGTTTCTCGTCTGTGAAATGGGATGTGGATGGAAGGGTAGACGATGGGTAAAAGCAAGGGCACATAGTTGGAACTCAATCATCTTCAAATTCCATCAATTTAACTATTAAAGAGGAGGCGAGAAGCCCAGCCAAACTTAGGGCAGGAAACCCAGTAACTCAGATGCAGTTTAGCCAGAGGAGGTGGAGGTGTGCTGCCTTAGCCGGCCCCTCTCTCCCTCCCTCTCTCCCTCCCTCCCTCCTTCCCTTCCTCCCTCTCTCCCTCTCTCCTTCCGTCCCTCTCTCCCTTCTTTGTCTTTTTATCCCTCCAATGTTTTCTTCTGTTGAANCCTTTCTGTGTCTAGGCAGAGACAAACTTGAATAGGGGAAGATGGGGCCCAACTTGGAGGCCCCTGCCTGCTTACTGCTAAATAGAACCACTTGGGGAGTAAGATCATCTGAGATGTAGTAGATTTTTTTCTTTTTCAATACAAAACCATCNGAGTAAATGTGTGTCCCTAACAAATTCTGGCTCTCACAAGGGCTGAGTTAAAATAAAGCTTGCTTAACTATTAAAGGCTTGATTCTGAAGTCCAAGTCTGTGGGACAGACCCCTCTGGTAGGAGAGGAAACACAAACAGTTAATGAGGGCACACTTGCTGGCATCCCTGCAGAAAGGCAGGATGGATGGAAATGTGCTGTTAATACTTATTTTGATTATTTTGATTCTGCAGTTTCTCAGGAGCCACAGATCAGATGAGTCACCTTGAGGGACTCATAAGATAGAGACATTAGGTGCCAACTAGCTAGCACAAAGACAGGAGAAACGTGAATGAAAAAAGACAGGGGTCGGGGGAAGGGACATTGTTCTTTATTAAGCACCGATTTTGTACCAGGTACTGTAGCAGGCAAGGGGAAGGCATTTGGCCTAAGTTAATCATCATGGTGTCTTTAGTCAACTTCATTAGCCCCATTTCCCTGGCAAATAAACTAAGTCTTAGAGAGTTTGTGGAATTTGCTGAGAATCAAACCCAGGTTTTTCTGACTCCCCGCTGCTTTCCGAGAAGAATTTTGTGGCAAGAATGCTAGTGCGACCAGTTCATGGTAATTTCCCATGAATAAGAAGGCAAGAATTTGATATTGAAGGGAATATTGAGAAAATCAAATACTAGATAAAATGCTACTCTGGTTAGCATTTGTCTGAGAAAACTCCCGAAAGCAAATTGTCTGATTGGCTTTGAAGGAGTGGGCCTTTCANGCCAGGAACCCCAGCTGTGTTCTCTTTAGAGGCGATTGTTCAAACCATATATTCCTGGTACAATGCTGAGGAAAGATTCTTGAGACAAAAGCAAGAGGGAAATGCTATCATATGTCATGGCAGGCAAAGGAGCTGAAATCCAAGCTTTAGAACCCTTCTCAAAGCTCTGAGCCTTTGTGATCTGCAAAAATAACGGAGAGACTTACATAGCCCAAGTTGGGAGAGCGGATACCATGAGTGCTAAGGCTACAGCAGAGTTTAAAACTACATTTTAGGTTTGTTCTTTTTAATTAATTTTTTTCTTGGGCCCCAAATGATCTCCCCTGTTTCCTTAGGTGGGTTTAGATCTGAGTTCCATTTTTATAAAAGTTAACTGAATTGGCGTTTCCTGTGGCCTAAAAATGTCTTCAATTAAAGGCGAGGAAAAAAAAATATATNTTTTTTTAAAATCCTCATCAAACTNAAAAATGGCTGAAGGGATTTTATTCAAACTTTTCCCCAAAATTCACCTTTTGCCAAGACCCAGCATGGAAAATTTCAGCCCCAAAGGATCACTCGTTGGCAAGTTACCCGAGCTAATGAAAACAGAGAGGCATAAAGGGAGTCTGTGTGTAGCTCTAGCGATAGTAGCCACTGGAGCCCACATTGTATGAGAAGAAGGGCCTCATTCAATAGCCCCCCCTTTCATGTCTTTTTTATCATCAATATGGATGAGCCTTGGATTTGGAGTGGTCACAAACAAAAAGCACTTACTTTATGAATCTAATGTGGGCAGTGACATTATTTCAGTGCCTTCCCACAGCCGCCACTGACTTTGGAATGAACTTATTGTGCATGGGAAGATAAGACTCATTTCAAGGAGAGTTGACCCACACATCCATTCATCCATCTATTCACACACTCATTCATTCACTTGCTCATTCATTTGCTCATTGATTTCATGAGGGTTTATTGAGCATTACAATGTGTGTGGCACTTTGATCTAAGTGGAGAATACTATGGTAGGCAAACAGAGGTGGTTCCTGCAGTCATGAGTTTGTGAGGAAGAAGGAAGTAAAAAACAACTGTGGCAAATTCTGGGGGGCCACGGATGAGGTGCTGAGATAGAGAAAATCTAGGGTGGGGTCTATATTGATTGATAAGGAGGGTAATGAAGGGCTCATGCATTATATTCATACATTATCCAGCAAATATTTAGTGAGCCGCCACTCTTTCCATACTGACCAGGCCGGTCACCATTTCTGCCTTCAGAAGTTTTCCGGCTAGAGGAATGGCGGGCAAATGAGCCTGATTGATGTGATAGTCATTAGCCACATCCAATGCAATAGAGAAGATGCTGACTGTCCGGGCTGTCTTCTTTGAGGGGTTACCTGTCCAACAGACCTTTGTGTCAGTGACATGGGGTAAACAGAGCAGAGGGTGGACCAGGACTGCCTTTAGGGTGCTGGTGGCCCACTTGTGTTTTCCAGCTCATCTCTCTGAGATCCGAGGGCCTGAGAGACCGAGCCTCCTCTTCAGGAACAAGCCTGGCTAGGACCAAGGAGGTGTTTAGAGAATGGTGGGTGTTTTTCTGACATCTCACCTCTTGGAGTTTAGANGGGTAGTTAAGAACCTGGCTTCTGGAAGTAAGCTGTCTTGGTTCAAATGCNGTGCTCAGACGTCCTTACTGTGGCACTTCGGTCAAGTGATTGTAGTTTCTTTACATTCATAGCAGGGACAATGACATCTCTCTCCCAAGGATATAGTGATGTGACCATCACCAGTCACTAAAGCTTTGACCAGCACATGTAGTTCTGATGCATTTGCCCACTGTACCTCTCTTCCCACAATCCCTCTATCCATTCAGTCTAATAACCATGGGTCAAGAACAGTCATTGTCAGCCAGTGTACTGGGAGCTGTAGAATCAGCCAAACCACATGTGTTCTTGGAGTCTCCCTCCTCGGAGGTGGTTAAATTTCAATCTTTTTAAAACAAGATTTCTTTGCCTCTTCCACCCAGAAACATAGCTAGTTGTCATCTTTGTAATACCAAAAGTGGGGCAGGGGGAGGGGNGAGTATCCATTCCTTTTTCATCAGCACATCTGGCTTTTTAGGTGAGAAACTCTGCCAGAACTTTTGGAATATCTTGTTACTTTAGACAACGGAAGACAGGGAGACTTCTCATTTTTAATTGGAAGTAAAAACTTGTTTATGGCTCAGAGCGAGGGCAGAGCCGAGATTCCGCAGGTCAGCGGAGAGCTCACCATTGCTGGATTGGATTGGATTTGGGGAGGAGGGACAACAGAAGGGAGTTGCCTTCCAAAATGAGAAATCACCATGGCACTGTTGATGCAATTGAGTGGAGGTAGTGCAGAAAGTTCTACCGGCACATTGATTCACTCCCCCAGCCTCAGTTTCCCTTTGTGTAAAATAAGACATCTGCACCTCTTGGACAGGACACTTAGGCTTACAAGAGAGCATGAACATGGGAATGTCAGGGCAGACAGGTAAGAATGGTTCACAAAGAGGCTTGTGGGATATGAAACATGTGCCCATCAGGGCAGAAGGAATGCGTCCTCTTTTTCTGTTTTCTCAGTCCCTGCATAGGTGGTGGCAGCAGTGAAGGTCTGTAGAGAACCTGCTGGGGGTGGGGGCATCTGCTGGATGGCCAGACAAGTTACTGGGAAATCTACATTATCTCAGACTACTAGGTATTGGGTGTGTGTGTGTGATGATTATGGATCTTTTCCATTTTCTTTGATGAAGTTGGCTCTGACAAATGACGCTTCATTGTATCTAGCTCTGCCACATGTTTGCAAATCTTTGCAACACGCGGCTGGAATCTGGAATCGTAAAAGGAGGTAGAGAAAGGACTTGATTTGAGAACTTGTGCAGGCACCCAGTGGTGTGACTGAATCCAGGGAGCCTGGCTGGCTGGAGGCAGACAGCTTTTGGAGTGGCAGCTTGTTGTCACAGTCCCCTGCGACAAAGGCTGTCTTAACCCCCTGGGGACATCAGGCTTCTTGGCCACCTTCTCTGGGGCCATCCTGTTCTGCATTCTCCTCTCCCATCTCCAGGGAGGCAGCACACAGAACCTAAGACCACTGAGGATGTGGAGGGGAAGGCCTGGGTCTCCAGGTCAAGGCCAAGGACAAGATCAGCAGTGCAGGCGGTCTCGAGCTGGCTGGCGCAGCCACAGCTAGGATGCTGCGCAGAGCACTGCTGGCGGCGTCGGGAACTGACCAGGCCGCGTGTGAGCGCCGGGATTCCTGCTCCGGCCTTAAATATGCCGGTTATTTTTATCCCCCTACGTCAGGCCAGCGANGGCCATCCCACCAGTGGCCGCGGCGGGCTGCTACACAATGTTTCCCTTCAGTCGGGAGGGGAAATGGAGGGAGGCCAGACTTCCTGATCACATGATGCTGAAGTCAATGAAAAAAAATGAAGGGGGACCCCTCCCTTGCGCTGGGGTGCGCGGGCCAGGGCCAGGGCCAGGGCCCCCCACCCACCCCCTCGGGCCGCGCGGCCGGGGAAGCGCAGGCTCGCGGGCGGGAGGCCAGACTTCCTGATCACATGATGCTGAAGTCAATGAAAAAAAATGAAGGGGGACCCCTCCCTTGCGCTGGGGTGCACGGGCCAGGGCCAGGGCCAGGGCCCCCCACCCACCCCCTCGGGCCGCGCGGCCGGGGAAGCGCAGGCTCGCGGGNGGGCGCGGGGCCAGGCGCAGGACGGGGCAAACATAAACACCAGATCGGTGCAGTAATTGGCGGCTCCGAGATCGCTGAGGAAATGAGAGGCTTGTACGAAACATCAGCCGACAAGAAACGGGGTGATGTCAGACAGCCTTCCAGGATTAGAAACCCTTAAAAGCTCTGAGCCCGCGGCGGCTGCGGAAAAGCGCGCTCGGCTCTGGCTCTCCGTGTAGGAAGCCCGCGGACAGCATACTCAGGGCTCCTCTCTTCATCTCTCTTTTCTCCTCTTTCTCTTTCTCGCCCTCTAGTCTCTTCTCCCTGAATTCTCTTTTTGTTTTTAAACTAAAAAGAAAGGGAAAGACGTCAGTTTCCACGTCTAAAGCATCGTGCTCCCCGCCCCACCTTGTGTATCCTGTTACTTTTGGATCAACAAATCCTACTCAAGTCAACGAGTATAAGGAGAAAGAAAAGTTTAGCGTCTGTTGTTTGAGTTTCTTCAGTTTCTTCTAACATTTTCTTCTTGCCTCCCCTCCCCCTCAGCCCCGGGTGAGTTGCTTAGAACTGCAGGTTGCAATACTTAGCACACAGAAGACGTCCCTAGCTGCCTCTCTGCTCTCCAGCACAGAGGGCAGCATAGCTAACAGCCAGTGACAGGCAGGGTGTCCTGACAGGCCCCCCAGGGAGTCCCCTGCGTCTTTAAGGTAGAGGCTGAGCATCATTTATTCTTTGTCTGCGTGCACCAAAAACAAAAACAAAAACAAAAACAAAAAAAACCCCAAAAAACAAAAAACAAACAAACAAAAAAAAGCAACGCACCTCTTTTCCAGGCTTTTCTCTCAGTGTTTGCCTGGATTAAAGGGGTAGGGGATGTTTGGAAAGGGCTTGAGCCCCTGGCAAGGACAGGCATCCAAGGCACCTTTCAAGGAATGATTTATGTTCAGTTTTTCTCAGCTAGGAGCCGAAAGAGTCCATTCTTGTCTTTGCAGCAGGTGAGCTCCACACCTGGTTCCCGGCTTTGGGACATTTCAGAAGCCTCAGACTTCGCCTTATTAATGTGTCTGTCACCTCTTTACCTCTAAGGCAAGTTTGTTCTCCTTTCTTCCAGGGACCCAGGAAAAGGTCACAGCCAGGCCAGGTTTGTACAACCTCAGAGGAATGGGGCTAATTCCAAAGGCACAGGTTTAGCTCATGGCTGCTTGCTTTGAGAGACACGTCNCCAACGTGAACCCCTTCCCTGCACACTGTTGAATCTTGTGATTGTTCCCTCCCGTGGTTGACACTCAGTCACTTGAGACAAGTATACCTTTGGTTATACCACCCACCAGGTGGTAGATGACAGCTGTTTCCNAGCTCTCCTGGACATGTGTNTTGTCTTTGATGTGATTGTGTGCTCTGAAAATCCCACAAGGAAGCCTTGCCTGTGCCCACATCACCCCTGCAGCCCTAGGTTAGATGTTAGTGTCTCCTTTTCTTCACCTTGGAATCTTGGGGTCCTGATTGTTCTTGTGCACATGCCCTGTAGCTTGTGGACTTGTGGAGGGCTTGGAAGGGGACAAAGACAGATTCTGTGCTGATCTATGGCATGAGAAAACAGTAAGTCTTCCTCAGGCAGACTGTCCTTTGATGGTGTCGACCCCCAGCTCCCAGAGGCTGAGTCCCTGTCTCAGCCTCCTTACTTAGTTTTATGCCCTTCCACAGGCAAGCTACTTTCCCCCTCTGAGTCTCAGCTTCTGTCAAATGGGGCCAAGACATGCTCAAAGGCTGTTGGTGAGCATCAGANAGGACAANATGTGTAAAGCATTTAGAAAGNCCAGATCCTGTCACTAACCTTAGACTGGAGCTGTTCATTGTGATGGTCCCGACTAGCACTTTGCACACTTGGCCTTATTGGCAAGTGATCTGGAAAGAGTCTCCTTCTCTCCCCACCCCTTTGTTCCTATCCCCTCTCTCCCCATCTCTTCCTCTCCCGTCCCCTCGCTTCTCCCCTTCCATTGTGTAGATGAGGAAGCTTGAGGTCTNAGAGGTTAGATGGTTGCTCAAGATCACACAGCTAAGTAGGGAAAAATATCTCATTTCTCATCTCATTAGAAAAGCCAGCAGGTCAACCCAGCATTTGGAAACATAAGAAATGAAAAGTGTTAGATTCCAGCAATGCAGACGCAATTTAGAATAATGTCTTCAGTTACGATTCTAGGCAAGCATGCTGGTACAGGGATGCTGAAGTCAGAACTTTCAGGATCCAGAGGGTGGGAATACTGGCCATCACCTCTCAAACCTGCTTTGTCTACAAGTGGCCAAGTTATGGCACAGGAAGGCTGGACACATGTGTGCCATCACACAGAGNGGGAATGAGCATCCAGGCTGTAGCCAGGCAGGGCTCATTTTCTCCTCTTCTTCCTTATGCTCCACTACGAGATTTTTTTTCTCTGACACCACTGGGGGAGGGAGCAGGTGCGCAGGGAGANTGAATGCTGCGTGGTCTGCACTCGCAGTCTGGCTCACGGCAAATGCATGACAGTTTTGATCTTTGCAGCAATAACATTTCTTGGGCAGCTCTCTCCCATGGTGTTATCATTTCTAGATCACTCATCACTGAAAATCCTATTGCTGTTACTTTCTGTCCACATAGTAGCACCCTAGGAAAGCCATTCGCTTCCTCTGATACTCTAGCTCTGAGCTAACTGGGCCTAATGAGTGGTAGAACACTTTGAGTCTCCATGTATTCATTTGCAAAATGGGATAAAGGAAGAGTCTTTCCCGCCTCCTTTTCTGGGCTGGTATAAATCAGAGGAGTCTATGAGTGTAAATGGGGGGGGGGTTATGCTATCATAACCACATAGAACTTATTATCATGACCCTTACTGGCCTTTGGCAGGCTATATACAACTAACTCCAGAGGCCAGCTTATGAGGAAGTGGGGCAGGGTGAGGTAGAGGCGTTGAGAACTGTGTGTGGATATTTGCCGAGTAGCCTCTGTGCCTAGCCCTTGACCTGGCCCCTTTTGTTCATTGTCTCATATCAACAAAACCATGATCCTACGAAGGAGGTATTTGTGCCTCAAATGGTGGCCTCCAGCAAAAGTCCTAACCCCTGAATTGGGGAACATAGCCTTATTGGTAAAAAGGTCTTTGTAGAGGCCATTAAATTAAGGATTGTTCAAATGTAGGTTTATTTTATTTTTTAATTATGTGTAGATGTGTGTCTGTGTCTGAGTATGTGAACAGGAGTGCAGGGGCCCATGGAGGACAGAAGAGGGTGTCAGATGCCCTGGGGCAGAAGTTACAGACAGTTGTGAGCTGCCTAAGGTGGAGGCTGGAAATGGAACTTGAGTCCTCTGTCAGGGCAATATGTACCTTTCGACTGCTAAGCCATCTTTCTAGCTCCAAATTAAGGATTTTGAGATAAAACTATCCGAAATTATCCAGTGGATCTGAACTCCAACGGTGTGTGTTCTTACAGAATCACAGAGACACATAAGCAGAAGAGGAGGTAGTTATGTAGAGGCAGAGACAAGGTGGGAGTGAACACTTGGAACCCCAGAGGCCAGAAGGGACAAGGCAAGGTCTTTTCTGTATATATGGTGTCTGACTTGTGGTCGTGTGTGTGTGTGTGTGTGTGTGTGTCCCTCCCTCCCTCCTCCTCCCTTTCCTTCCCTCCCTCTGTCTCTCCTCCTTCACTCCCTTTCTTCTTTGTGACAAGGTCTCTGTAGCCTATGCTGGCTCAACTCTTTATGTAGCCTAGGATGACAGTGAAACCCTGGTTTTCCCACATCCACTCCCTAAGTGCTGAGATCACAGCATGTTCTACCATACTCAGCCTGGTTTCACTTAAAATTATCATTCTGTTTTGTGCTTCCACTGAATAAAATGAGATAGTCAGTACTTCTTACAAAACAGGCTTTATGTTAGACATTTTTTTTTGTATAACCTTAGCTCATGTAAAGTTCTGAGCAGATAAAACACCAGCCAGGCTAAACTAGGATCTCTACTAGGTTAGGCTCTTTAAACAGGTACACTATATACAGTTTAGACTTTCAATTTATAGTGGATTTATTAGCACATGGTTTTTCATATTTCAAAATATGTAAGTGTATCTCTGTATACACTTCAGGGAGTGTGTAGGCTTACTGATATGTTGGTATAGAACTTTGTGTCACCAGAGCTGTGGATGAATACACCTTGTTTTGTTTTTCTATGACAGGGTCTAGCTGTAACAGCTATGGCTAGCCTAGAACTCACTATGTAGACCAGGCTGAACTTGAATTTATGGTGATTCTCCTGTCTCTGTCTTCCAAATGCTGGAATTATAGAGATGTACTACCGGGTCCTGGGCCAAGTTTAAGCCATGACATCTGTTTTCATTTGTGTAGCCGTGCTAGTAACACACGGGGTTAGCCTTACCTCTCCTTTCCAAGTGAGTAGCTGCATTGGAGAGGCCACCCAGATCACACGNAACTGTGGGTGAAGTTCAGGCCCATCTGACTCTCTGGTGACCACTTAGACCCTCGAGGGCCAGGGAGAAGCAGGAGAGTTTGAAGGAATGGCCAGAGGTTCGCCACAATGAGGAAACCCAGACTTGGCATGGGAAGGAAGAGGGCATGCAGACAGAGGTGTAGTTTTTATGGAGANATTCCTTTCAGAGAAGCTCCTCTTTCTATTAATCCCACAAGGGTGGTGATGTGGGGCTTAAAGAGAGATTTTGGTGTCATCCACCACAGGGTCTCCTTTGACTCTGCCAGCCACATTATACCAGTATGAAAGACATGCATCTCCCCTTCTTTTTTCTAAATTTCCTCTCCTTTTCCTTTGACCCCCTCTGCCTTCNCTTCCCTGTTCCTCTTCCATTCTCTCTGCCCCCTCCCCCTTGTTGACACAGGGCAACCTGGGAGGGCCTCCATCAGGAAGGAAATCAATAGGAAATGCCTGTCAAAAATGAGATCTTTTAGAAAGCATGTCCTGTCATCATTCTGGATGCAAAGGTGGGGGCCTGCCATGGAAACAGGAAAGAGGAAAACAGAGGCAGCCAATGAAAGGGAAAGGGGAGGCCTCCTCCTTCCCACNCCAGCTGAGGCACTAGCANTGGCAGCTGTGACATGGTGGAGGCAGCAGGCCTAGGAGAAGAGCTGTAGCGCAGTTTTGGGTGGGTTGTGGGAATCTTCTCCATATACCTGAGGGGTTGTCATGGGCGGTAGGAGCTGCTGTGTCCTCCGAGCCCATTACAAGGAGCTAAAACCATGAGGCAGGGGACACACAGGGAGCAATGATACAGAATGGTTAAGGGCCCCCAAACCGGGGGATCGAACCAGCATCACCACTGACTGTCATCTTGAACACACTGTTTATGTTCTTTGGGCCTCAGTTTCTTCATCTGTTAAGTGAGGGAAGCAGATGACAAAACCGAAGTTCACAGAGGTTAGACATGTACTCAGGGCACACAGTGAACTAGGAAAAGCTAAGTAGGAAAAATTGTGTTCTCGTTGCTGTGTTGACAAAGCAATCAAGCAAACTCAGAGGGGAGAGGTAAAGAAGGATTCTTCCACATATAAAACAGGACACACACAGATATACAGACACAGACACACGCACGCACACACACATGATCTCAGCGCTCTGGAGGCAGATGCAGGAGGAATGGATTTGAAGTCAGCCTGGTTTAGGCAGAGAGAGCCTCTCTCGAAAAACAAAACAAGTTGGAGGGAAAGGAGAGAGGAGACAGAGGCCTCTGGTCGATTTTGGTAGTGAGTTTGTGTAACATCTACAAGGTCATGCATTTGATCTCTAGCAAAACACACACATACACACACACACACACACAATCAATCAATCAAAAAAACAAAACAAAACAAAACAAAACAAACCCTCCACAAAACCACAACAATCAAACAGCATGCACCTGAGCCACACCCCAAAAATCCAGATCCAGTGGGCTGAATTTGGGAAAGTGCATTTGTGACATGTTCCAGGTAACACTGATATTGTCATCTGGGAACATGTCTTGAGAGCCACTAGTGCATGACACAAGTGACTGGATGATTGAGCCACTCAGCACAGGGGTCAAGGTAAGGTTTCAGGGAAAAAGGAACTCAGTTTTGCTCTTCCTGAGGATCTTGAAGCAGTCCAGCCCTTGGAGGCCAGGCTGGAAGATCTTTGGAGGTGCATCTGTCCAGTTTTCTCTCAAGGCAGCTGAAGGCTTATGCTTGATAGGCCCTAGGGAAGAAGAATACAGAAGATATTCTTGATGTNACATTTGATGGGAGGTCATCTTCACACTTTGATTACCCTTCCTCCCTCCCACCCTCCCTCTCTCCCTCCCTCCTTTCCTTGAGTGTTTTCTTGTATCCCAGGCTGGCCTTGAACTTCTGATCCTCCCCCTTCTACCTCTCGAATTCTAGATTTCACGCATGTGAGAATTTCAGGCATGTGCCATCGTGTCTGGTTTATATGTTGCTTGGTTATTCTGTGGTGCCGAGGTTATGCGGTAGTGGGGATTGAACCCAAGCTTTTGTGCCCACTAGGCAAGGATTCTACCAACGGAGCTACATCCCTAGCCCTCCTGCATTCTTCAGACTAGCAGTGGGAAGGGTGACTCCATTCCTGAGCATCCCAGGGATACAGAGCTACAGGACAACACAGAGAACAGGACAACCTCATCCTGTGCAGTGGCAGCATGTGGTTCTTGGGGACAACTGTCATGGNAGCATCTCATTCCCTTTTTCAAGTGCTGGGAGGAGGAACAGTATTTAGGCCATTAAACACCCAGCTACAGCCTCATTGGAAAAGCTGGCTCTGATTAGAAGGCTGCAAGGGCTGATTTATGATGACAGGTAAAAAAAAAATAGATAAATAAAGAGCAAGCATAGATATGTAGAACTCACCCGAATGATGACTAAGGGGCACAGAGCATACAAAAGCCTTGCACGTGGAGACAGAAGTGACTTATCAAGCATTTGGTCCCATCATGGGTTCAAGCTATCATCATTCCTGAAAACATGCCTGTAATATCTGAAGCCAGATGNATTTTAGGCCAAGGGACATGTTTTAGGTTGAGATTCCCGCTTTTCTTAGGAGAGTTTTACCTCTGAAAAATAGGGTGATCTTAAGGGGAGTTTCAGCTCTGTGTGTGATGTCTGCACTGTTTGCATTGAGAATGTATTGATCCATTGCTTGTGAAATAAAAAAAAAATGATGGAAGGCATAATCCAATCCTCTCTCTGAGCTCCTAGGAGGAGATGGCTGAGGGCCACAAGGCCCTGCCTTCCATACTTTCCCCNTTGGACTTCAGCAGTGAACCCCAGCCTCAACCCCTTGTTCTGGGCTCTCTCACTGATGCTACCTGCTCTGCAATGCCCTCTCTGTCCTTCAGGAGTCCTGTGAGACTGTGATGGCCCTTTCCCTGGAACCCAAGCACAGCTGCCTCAAGAGGTCAGCTCATGTTCTAACTCTTCTTTCCCACGAGATCTTTCAGTTCTGCACAGCCCCGTTTCCACAGGCCTTCCTTTCTGCCTCTCATCCTTCCTCTCTCCAGCTGGGGTAGGGAGTGACAGGGATGTGGGTGAGTCAGCTGGTACTCATGACCACACAAGGTAACACCGCAGGGCCTCTCAGCAGCAGCAGCAGCAGCAGCAGCAGCAGCAGCAGCAGCAGCAGCAGCAGCAGCAACAACACAGAGCCAGCAGCAGAGGCAGCAACCCCACCAATAGCTCACAAATCTCTTCTCTCTCTGATGCACCCTTCCCCTGCTGAACCACAGCTGAGAAAGTTGTGGGCAGTTGTTGCTTCTACCCAGGTCCCAGCCTCTCATTCCTGGGAGGTCTGTCCCGGTGGTGCCCACATGTCCGTGGTGGGCAAACAAGAGAGGTCTTCTGGGACTTCCAGGGGATCATGTTTTTCCACTGCCCTTAGTCACCCAGCCAAGGAATACGCCTGCCGCAAGCGCCTGGGTTTTCCCTTTTGTAAGTTGAGAAGGTTGGTTTCCACACTTTCAGAGCTCGCTTCCAGCTTGACACCCAGCAATTCATCTATTTGTTGTGCTCACCTCTCCTGTGTGGCCCAGGACTGTCTTGTTTCCTTTCTATAAGTCTGCGGAGTAGGCACGGCAGACCGTATTTCCCCCAGTTGGCAGCCTAGGAAACCAAAGCTTAGATATAGCAAGGATGGCCCATGGTGATCCTGTTGGCACTGGGTCCTGGGCTTCACAGGGACACATAGGAATGAGAGCTTCTATGATAGTGTCTTAGTTCCGAGTTTTTATTGCTGTGAAGAGACACCATGACCACAGCAGCTCTTACAAAGAAAACATTTAATTGAGGTGGTGGCTTACAGTTTCAGAAGTTCAGTCCATTATCATCATGACGGGGAGCATGGCAGTATGCAGGCAGACATGGTGCTGGAGTAGTAGCTGAGAGTCCTACATCTTGCAGGCAACAGGAAGTGGACTGAGACACTGCATGGTATCCTGAGCATAGGAAACCTCAAAGCACTCTATCCTTCTCCATACTACAGAGCTGACTTCTATTATGAAAGTGGCCATAATAGGACCCTTGCTCTGACTTCCCCATGGAATTCTGCCAGTGGCAGGTAGTGGTAGTGGAGTATGAGAGGAGGAAGACTCCCCTTACCGTCTCCTCATTTCAACTTGGTCAATGACTCAATCCCTCCATCAACGATTCCATTCTAGCCCCCATAGGTGGGAGTGGCCCATCCCCTGCCCTCAGCCAGATGTAGAATCTGGGAGGAATAAGTTTCCAGCGTTAGTTCTAGATGTTCCAAAGTCTATTGTCATCATTCCCAGGTCTCCATCTATAGACCTCTTAATTACATTTCTTTTAGGTGCCTTGAGTGAGCATGGCATTGGCTTCCTACTGGTATCTAGACAACATCAAGAGTGGTGCCTGGGCACATGAGAAAGACTTGAGAATGACAGTGTTACTGGCCTTTATTAATGGCTTAGCTGGGCTGGGCAATGGGCCAAGGGCTTTCTCTTTTTCTTAGATGTATTATATTATTTAATCCTCCCAAGGACTCTGTGTGGAAACTACTAATTATTATATGCATTTTGCAGCTGAGGAAAAGATTGCTTGAAGTAGTTAGTGAATAGTCATCACCCAGCTGTTAAGTGGGGGATCAGGATATACTAATTGTTAACATTAATAATACTGTGACTTGATGGACAGGCACGAGGTCTTGGACACAGACATCCACTATAGAGTGTGTACCAGCAGGTGCTCTACTAATGTTCTCTGGTAGACAAAGACCTAAGGTTACAAAGTCACAGCATCATCTTTTCTGTTAGATTGCCTTTTGGCTTCAGGGCCACACTTGTCTCCAGGGACTCTTGCCTCTTCTCTGAGAGTGTCTGGCTTGCTATGTTTCCATACCAGCCCCAGTGGATGGGGTTTCCTTTCTTACCTTTTGCCCATATTTTGACTGGCTCTGAGCTGCTAGCACAGCCTCATTGTCACCTCTCCACACCTAGTCACCCACACCCACTGGTGTTTACAATACATCCCCAAGCATCTGTGAACTTCATTACAGCCCTTCCCCTGCTCATCAGTCAGACTGAGAATGGCGCCTGAGGGTGCTTTCTGGACACTTCCACCGACCATGCCAGATCTCCTTGTCTGAGGATCCCAAATTAAGCTGTAACCCAGGTGTCTCTGAAGGAAGAACATCCCTCTTGAGGCCCGAAAGCCTATTCTGGTTGTGTCTGTGATATTGTTAGCATTATCCAGGCACTGACTTAACAGTGTTAGTCTTGAGTCAGGAAAAGCCTCAGTGCCTCCATCAGGGAAACTGGAGCTAACCAGCGCTGAGGTTAGGCTAGCACAGAAATGGCTCAGCACTTTGTAGGTGGAATAGTCTCTTTCTCTCTCTTAAAGCTGCCTTGGAGACCCAAAGACCAAGTTGTGTGGACTTGTCATTCATTTCTTTCTTTCTAGAGTGTTCTCTACTAGGCATTGATCTGCTGTCAAATGTAATAAAGATAATGGTCATTGCATAGATGAATATTCCAAGGTTCAGAGAGTTTAAGCTAACCCATGTATTGTCACCCAAAGCACCCAAAGTTAAAGGTTTGCAGCCAACTCTTCCCCCTTTCCCCATTTCTCTCTGTGCTCCCTTCTCTCCCTCCTCACTTTCAGTCTCTTTTATCTCCTCTCTCCCCCCCTCTCTGCTCCTCCCCTCCCCTCT
>LZPO01066303.1:409457-428307 GCA_001675575.1 Neotoma lepida
GACATTGTTATGCATTGTTATGGAAATGTCAGAAATCCAGCCCATGGATCTCCTTCCTCAGCCTCCCCATTGCTGGGAATTACAAGCATGTGCCGCCATGCCTGGTTATCATTCTTCTATTGAGAATTAAAATGGCAGATTTGNGCTGCAGGCTTCCNTTTAATAACATGTCACACTGTGAGCTTCCTGTTGGGTCCACTGGTCTCTGGACNCCTCGAGGCTCCTTCCCACACAGCGTCCTTTCACACAGTGGTGGTCAGATGTGAATGAGGTAACGAACACTTTGGAGCACTCCATTTGCTTTCTGACACTAGGTTCTTTCACACAATAGAAATGAAAAGTCAGTGTCTGTGTTGGTCCTGCNTGCAGTGCCAGGGCTGGATCTGAGTGGTTGGACCTTCACTCTTGTCTCATGTGCTTGCTTCCACACCTCAGCTATCTCTCAGTATCTGCACCAGGCATGGCTGATGAACAAGACGGATCTTCTTTTAAAGGCTGCCAACAGTGTCATCTACATTGGGGGAGTGCGGGTGAATGAAGCAGGCGTGATCTCTCTTCACAGGGTTATAATGAGCTTCAGCTGTCTGGGTGGTTCACTTGCCATGTGAGAGTAAAGAGGATCAAAGAGACCAACGTGTCACCATGGGAACTGTCCCAGTTTTTATAGTCTTCATTTTTCAAAGGCTTGAAAATAAACACATGGGGAGCAGGGAGAATTCAGTGACTGGGAAGTGACGAGGGCTAATCATTTAAATATCAGTCTTAAAGAGGGGAATCAGAGTGTGGAAATATTTCAAACAGATGCATAAATACTGCTCTACTCATTTTTCCATGATGAGTTACAACTGGCTGCAGGTGAGAGAAAGAATTACAGTGAAATCTATGAAATATGTGAAATATGAAATAGACGAAAAGATGTATAGAGATGGGTGCTTCTCAGCTCAATATAGCTCAGTTGGTAGAGTACTAGATTAGCATGGATCACGCCCCGTGTTTGATCTCGAGTACTGGGCATGGTGATGCACAGTTCTAATTCCAGCACTCAGGAGACAGAGGCAAGAGGATCGGTTCAGGGTCATCACTGGCTACCTGTTGAATTTGAGGCCTGCCAGCCCTATATGAGACAGTGTCTACACTCAAAATCAAAATAAAAGAAAAAGAAAGATTGACACTTTTTAGCCACAACGCTTTAGGAGTGGCCTTGATGAAGGAGCAGTGTGGAAACCTTCCCTATGAGACAGCCACTTTCCTGAGTGTGGGATGCCTGGAGCTTCTGGAAGGAGACAGGACCAGAAGAAGAGATATCAAGAGGAGGATCAGATCCTCTGCCTCCNCATTCAGAGGTTTTTCCTGTTCGTGGACCAGCTTTGAACTCAGTTTTTTTTTTTTTTAATCTCTTGGTCTTCCAACACGAGAGGTCCAGCAGGAGCTGCACCTGCACTGCATTTCAGGTGGGAAGTTGGGTCTGTAGGAAAATATGAATGACCAGACCCAAGGAGAGCTTGTTTAGGGACCAGAACAGGTCAAAGATGGATGTTTCTTCGTAACCAAATGTAAATCTTTCACAGCCTTAAATGTCACTTAAATCTGACAGCTTTTCATGTGCAAACTGCTCTACCCACTTACATTTTCTTCTTTCTTTGTTTCTGTCAGAAGAATTACTATCCTGCTTAGCATCATCATATAGCACATCTACCTTAGACCTGTTTCATCATCGTCTTCTTCATCCACATGTTCAATGTTTCTTCAAACAAAGCACAGGTCCCAAGAGCAACTTCACATTCCCTGGGAAGACAGAGCTGCCCACCTATGGAATANACTTCCTAGCCTCAGTCCTAAAGCTTGCATTTACTTTCCCATTTGAGAGAAAGTCTGAATCAGGAATTCCTGACCAAAGCAAACTGTGCTCTCTCCTCCTCCTTTTTCTCCTCCTGTTCTTCCTCCTCCTTCTCCTNCTCCTGTTCCTCCTCCTCCCTGTATTCTCCCATTTATCTTCCGGAGCATCATCAGAGCTCCATCACTNGAAGGCTAGTTCTGTGTCTAAGTTTATTCATATTTAATGTTTTTATAAGCACTTCCAGGTGCCTTCTGGAAGCTCTGTATGGATCTATTCTATTTAGTATGTATGGATCCATTCTATTTCCTATAATGGACTAGAGAAAACATGCTCTTTTGACTCACAAAATAGATCCTTATCTCTCCTTGAGTAGAGAGGAAGCATCTCAAGGAATATATCCAACAAGCAGGAATTAGAGTGACCACAGGAGAAAATGACCATGCTGCTGCAGAGATTCTGGTGGTCTTAGAGACAGTGAGGATGGATGACTCCAACTCTAGCAGACTAAAGATAAGCTCAATCTAGGAGGATAGATTGTTAGGAGAGAGAGATGCTGATTCCTGGTGGTTTAATAAGCTGTGGTCTTATAGCTATGCATGTGGGAGATATGTACACAATATTTTGGGGGACACAATATGTCACCACAGAACAATGGCAGAACATTTTCAGTCACTGCATTGTTGACATATTGACTAGAGGATTCTGGCCTGGGACATTGGGGCTGTTCAGCTGCATAGATGTTGGATGGCAACAATAAGCCATTTCTCACCAAAGGTCTGTAGACACAGCTAAATGATTTCGAGGCCAGTAAAGTATTGCAGGCTTGGGAACCAAGATTTGGGGGAAAGGGATGTTCAGGCGCCTGACCACAGAGCGTGTGAGGATATGTGCATGCTTGCACTCAGTACTTAGCTAAGAAGAGGAACATGGAGTCAAGTGCTAAAGGACTTCCTGGTTAGTCTAAGAATGGATGATGTTTCTTCCTTTGAGTAACCTACATTGTAGAACTTGTCTCTTTGAGAAGATGAACAAAGTCACAGAATAACTCCTCTGCCTCTTGAGAGATAACAAGTAACCAACTTTAAATCTTTCATGGCCTTGAATGTCACGTAAATCTGACAGCACACAAGGGTCTTGATCCTCAGTCTCCAAGTGGGGAGAGATAAAGCCGCAGCCTGTCCTTGGTGTCCAGGTCGATGTATTCATCATTGCTCTGTTCTGAGAGGCTCACCGACCTGGCATGGTGGCTATCACTTCTGAAAGCAACTCGGAGTACCTTATCATTATTTCCATCATCCACTGAGCCTCAGAATAGGCTTCAAGCCTTCCTACTTTTCCTCTTTTCACATTTTAGTTTATTTTTGGAAGTGAGATCAATGGGTTGTTCTTTGCTTTCTTTCAGGAACCTCTGGGCTACATTTCTAGCCACACCTAGTGGCGGAGCACGTGACTGGACCTTCATGGAATATCTGATGGTCNTGTTGGGCTTGGTTTCCTGATCAGCTAATGATAGCCATGCAGTGTACTCTGCCAGTCTTGGATATTATTATTAAGTCTGATGCGTGGTGGAAATAATGTGCTAAGTCATAGTATAACATAGTATAACAATGAGAATGGGAGCTGTAGCCTCTCACAGGGCACCAGGGGCACGATAGGTGATAGGTCAAATAACAAAATGTGATTACATGGCTACCTAGAGGAATACTACTTGGGCAAGTGGTGAGTTTCCCATAGGTTACTGGGCACTTTAAAAAGCCCTCCTAACNGTTTCCCAAGTCTCTTCACCTATCAAGAAGCCTAGGCCTTCAGTGCCATCTACACAGGTGCTCTGGCTTGGACTGTGTCAACCCTGATCCTCATTCCCTCCTTTGACATGCTCCCCAATCTAATCTGGTNCATATGAATGACCAGACCCCAGGGGAGCTTGTTTAGGGACCAGACTCGAATTCCAGAAGGGCTGCCAGTTCTGCTACCTTGCCAACATTGCTTTTGTAGTATCACCTGAAGGCACACTGTCAGAATGGTACTCCACCCCTAGCTTTGGGTGATTTAAATTATTTGTGTATATACATACAGAGAGGAACCTTCCAGAAACTGTTCACATGCACCTTCACACATCCTTGGCNGAACACTGTCTAGGCAGGTCATTTATCTGTTACTCAAGAAGTCACTCATTCAGTGGAATATGCCTANCTAGAGCTTGGCCTATGAAAAGTATCGTGCCCACTCAGCTTATTATTACCACAGTGAAGGCATGCATAGGACCTCTGGCAGAGAAGTGGTTAAGTTGGTTGGGTACCAACATAAGGGAAGATACTTTGAACAGAGGTGATAAACAATTGAGCTTAGGCCTTATAGGATGCTTAGAATTTTTTCATAAGGGACATGCCATGTTCGGGGTACAGAAAATAAGTTTATAGAATTGAGGAGCATGATGATGGGGGATAGAAAGGTAGATAGAGCCCTAACATGAAAGACTTTGTGGCCAGGTTGAGGTTTCCAGCCATCTTTTGTTGTTTTGAGACAACATCTTACTTTGTAGCTCAGCCTTGTCTGGAACTCACTATGTATCAGGCTGGCCTCAAACTTGCATCAGCCACCTCTGTGTTGGAATTACAGATATGAGCCATCAGGCCCATCTCTACACATCGTTTCTTAAGGCAACGGAGAAGCCAAGGGGTGTTTGAGTCAGAGAAGATGGTCAGATATACAGATGAGAAAGTCATGTCAGAAGCAGAGAGGATGTTGGGTTAGAGAAAAGGAAGATAGACCCAGGGCCCATCAGTGGGTTGCAGGCATGAGGTGATGAGCACCTGATTGATGTGGTTAACATGATGAGCTGGGAGGGATCATGATGTCATAGTCAGGGAGTCCTCAAAGCTCTAAAGGTCCTAAGGACTGGAGGAGACATCTCTTCTCTCCCTGGGGGCAGGCTTCTTCTTTTTCATCCACTTGGATAGGCACTTTCTCCTCTTTTCCTGCTCCTTGCACTTCCCTCTAGTCTGAGGAGTGAGAAGGGGTACAATGCTCTCCTGGATGGGGAGGAAAGACACATACATCAATAGCATCCTAGNCAGCCTNCCTGTAGACAGACCATTCTAGAAAAACATGAAGAAATCACATTAGCAGTCCTCTCNAGGAGGTTTGGGACTTATCTCATGGGGCTCAGTGAGCTCTTTGGAAGCCTTCAGTGTATCCTCTGAAAGGTCTTCTGTCTGTTTGACAATATCCCCCTCATGCCAATGTATGTGGTTCCCCATTAAGACCTGTTGTGGCTTTACAAATGACCTCAGTCCCAAGAATTTGTTCTTTTTGTATTTTCAAACAATGTCCCCATCTTGCCAGAGGAAAAGGGAAAGAGACTCTCTAAATGAGCGGGCCACCCTTTGTTCTGGGTCCGCAGATCTGGCTGGAGCACATGTCCGGCCTTCCCACCCTCCTGCATCATTGTCCCCACTGCTGATTAATAGGTCAGCGCTAACTTTAAACTGACATTTCCTGACCAGCCCATCTCCCAGCATTCCCCTGTCCCTCCAGGCCTGGCAGTTCCTTAAAACCTTCTGATTTTAAACCTTGGTTTCACTCCATCCTGAAGCTTCTCACAGTGGGTCCTATGAACACTCCAAGCCAGCCATTGTCCAAGAGTTGCACAGGGAGGTCTGAGGCTGAAAGGTAGCCACAGAGGTGATGGCATCTCTGTCTTCTCTGGCTCATCCAACCATGGAAGGGGATGCTTGAAGATGATCAGCGGAGATGAATGGGCAGAGGACATGATGAAAATATGGCAGGAAGTTAATTCTTGCCTTTTTTGTTTCTTTACTGCCTTGAGTGACTGCATACTATCTCATTTAAAAAAACAACCCCAAACCAAAACCAAAAAGAAACAAANAAACTGTAAGAGAAGGTACTGGTGAAGTTCCTGATGGTGACTCAATAAGGTAGCACACAAAATTGAGTGTCTCGTTTCTAGCCACTTTGTTTTGATAGTGACTATGCTTTTTATGGATAAATAGGAGGCAGAATTATTTACATTTCAAGCTGGCTTTTGTTTTGTGGGTTTTCCCTTAACCTTGAATAAACCATGGCACCTCTATCTCTGATTGCATTGGGCAACTCATTAAAAATCCAGGTAAGGGGCCATTGAAATTATTCCTCAGGTGAAGGTGCTTGCCACCAAGCCTGATGCCTTGAGCTCCATCCCTAGCAACCCACATTACTGAAGGAGAGAACAGACTCCCACAGGTTATTCACTGACTTCTTTATAAGAATGCATTGTTAAAGTATGTGTATAAAAAGAAATCTCACAAGGCCTGGGCTGGAGTTCAGCAGCACTGTCTAGATGAAGCATGTGGGAGACTTTGGACTCACCTCCCCAACACTAAGTAAACAATGAAATTTCCCTCCTGAAACTGAAAACTTGGTCACCTCAGAGATAGCTACCCTATATTGCAATCCCTTCCATTGCTTCTCCACCTTTTGGCTAAGGTCCAGTGTGAGAACCCCTGACATTGAGCTGCAGCCTAGGAACAGCTGAGCATCTCAAAAGGCAAGCTCAGGTACTGGAACAGATGAGTGCTAGCCCCATTTACAGGGAGGACATGCAAGTCACAGGAGGTGAGGAGCTAGCTGGTAAGAAGCTAGCCTATAACCGTGCAGCTGTTAGAATGGAAACTGAGGCCAGGCACTTCAGATGCCAGGGCTGCATTCTTCTGAACATCTTGTTTCTCCAATGGTCCATCTGGGGTTCAAGAAAAGTCACCATATGAACTTTTCAGTAAGTTTAGCAAGAGTCCTAAGCCTGTGTCTGCTGCTGGTTCACAAGGAGGCACAAGGAGGCTAGGAAGGTCACTGAGATGAGCTGTATGGCCTCAGGGGGACCCCTTTACATTGATGGATATGCCCTTTAGGACCAGCTTAGNAGGGATGAGGTATCCTAAGACAACTGTGTACCTCTGCATCTCAGAGTCTTTCACAGTGGTAGCATCATGATGCTCAAGCTTCACAGAGCTTTGCTGGCAGATTTTTCTGCTTCTTTCACATTGGCAGCTGATCATGGAAAGAGTTACCAGAAAGAGACATACTCTGGGATGATCCCAAAGACCCAGATCACGAATGACATTGAACAAATCCAATCTGGATCTCAGCAGTCTTGACTTGAAGATGACTTAACTCCTTTAACATTTCAGTCACTGGACTCTTCTGGAAACAAATTGAACCAAAANCAAAACCAAACACACAAAAAACCAAGTCTTTCTTCCAGATTGGTGGCAAGAAAGATGGTGCATTGGTCANGATTCNGTAGAGTAACAGAACTTATGGAATGAATCTCTGTATAAAGGGAATTGATTAGAATGACTTATGGGCTGTGGTCCAGCTAATCCAACAATGGCTGTGAAGAGAAAGTCTAAGAATTCAGTAATTACTTGGTCCAAAAGACTGGATATCTCAGCTGGTCTTCAGTATACACTGGAATCCTGAACAAATAGGCTCTAACACCAGTTAAGGAATGGATTTGCTAGTGAGGTGAGTGCAAGCAGTCAAAGAGCAAAAGCTTCCTTCTTCCATGTCCTTATATAGGCTTCCAATAGAAGGTATGGCCCAGACTAAAGACTTGTCTCTTCCCACCTCAAGGTCCAGATTACAAGGGGATCTTCCTATTTCAAATTAAGCAAAAAACAAAACAAAACAAAACAAAAAAACCAAAAAACAAAAAATAAAAAACAAAACAAAAACAAAAAAANCCCTCACTTGTATGTTCTCAATTTTTATATTCTAGTTAATTCCAGATGTAGTCAAGTTGGCAATCAAGAATAGCCATCACAGAGGGAGATACACTTGAATCACGGGGCATGAAAAACAANAACACTAACAAGGAAGCTGAAACAGCCTGCTACACTTCTTGTCAGGTACTTATTCCACTGGAGGTCCCTCCAGTGGTGTTCAGGCATGACCTTCCAGGGACAATCATGCCATCATTAGTATGAAAACTATACAAACACCAGACACATAGAAGGAATAATGCAAAGAACACCATCCTTCTTATCAAAAAGATGCTCATTGTTGACNCAGGTGTGTATAAAGTATGTGTGGTGGNGTATGCTTATAAGCTCAAGGGGACACAGTCAGGAGTTTAAGGACAGTCNGTGCTGCCTAGTGAGATGCTATCTCAAAGAACAATAGCAACAACCCAGTGTTCATGTATGCGCACTTATCTAATGCGCATTCTAATGCGCACGTGGTCTTCTAATACTCTATACCCTACCTTAGTCAACATCAAGAACATCCTCCCATGCAGTACCTACTCTTTTACAGTGTCCTTCNGCATGGTGGGAAGTTATTCTATTATTGCACCATAACATTTTAAACCCAATTTCTATTTCTTACTACTTGTGATTTTGGTTGGTCTCAGCTTTATTTCCTGTGTGAACACTTTACAAACATGGGAGATGCTGTCCCATGATGAAGACATTTCAGTTCAAAGCCTAAATCTGTTCCTTCCTAGCTCATTGATGTGCCAGTCACTGCACTTGNTTTGGTCACGGTTTCCTACAGTGAAGAATATGAGCTAATGACACCCGTCAAGGGGCATTGTGAAAACACAGAATCTGGTTCAGAGTAGATCCACAGCAGAAGTGGCTGCGATTGGCACAGCAGGGAATGCCCTTTTAGCCTTAGGAAAAGTGGTCAGAGATGGGACTGGGAGCATGGGATGTCCCTNGAGGGTTCAGCTGGGGACAGTAGGCAAAGGTGGATTTCTGCTTTGACCTTCTAACTAGGAGTCAGTCATTCTCAGGACAGTAGGGTTCTGGCTAGAAGTTGGGATGGAGGTGCCACTGGCAGATTTCCTGACAGGGTATGCAACTTGAGACAGACATTTTAGNGGGTGTAGAGCTCAAGGCTGGTTGTAAAATGCATCTAGGGCTTCTGAGTTCTTTCTGCTGAGCTTTCCACATAAAGTCAAGGGTTCAGATTGGGAACTCTCAGACAGGTCTAAGTCTTCGCTTTGGTACATCTCTGATCTCCAGTGTCCTCTTGTATAAATGAAATTGGTTGAGGATACAGCCTCAGAGGGTGGTCATAAATAAAGTGAGAGATAATATGTGCAAAGTGGNTGGCTGACCAGGTGGACACCTAAAATTTTCAGTAGGTGGTCACGGCAGGATCTTCTCCACCCGGGCTTTGTCACCAACCTCTTCACAGACACCCNTTCTTCTGCTTCTGCTCGGCTCAGGAGGAACTTTGACAATGACCCCTTTAAGAAATATAACAATTTTATTAATCTCTTGAGAATTTCATACATGCATACAATGTATTTTGATCATATTCATCGCTCACTCCTCTGCCTGACTCCTCCCAGATCCATCCGGCCCTGACCTGGTTTTATAATGGCAGTGATAACAGGAAGCTTTATCAGTGGTGAAGGAATCTGGAAGAGCTTCAGATTAACCCTGGATCCAAGGTTCTGATCCTGTTGTGATCCAGACTAGTCAGAGGCCTCTGGGCTNTGAGAGGCTCTATTGTGAGCTGCAGGTGATAGCTCTGGCGAGAAGCTGAGCAACCCCAGGGTTTCCTGCTGTCCTTGCCTGGAGGGAAGAGACACCTGTCTCTTATACACATCTAGATGTGTATAAGAGACAGGCTCTATTGTGAGCTGCAGGTGATAGCTCTGGCGAGAAGCTGAGCAACCCCAGGGTTTCCTGCTGTCCTTGCCTGGAGGGAAGAGACAAAGCAAAAGAACTTTCTAAGGACTTTTTCCAGGACAAGCCGATGACTTCCACTCTCCTGCAGGACTACTCAAGGATTCTACAAGCCTAGTTCATGAGAAGAAGAGCACAGATACTGGGAGTGAAGGCTTGGGAAATCATATAACATTTTGACAGTGTGATGCTATCTCTACATGTTGTACCTAGTTTTTAAATGACCCTTGAAGGAGCGAGTCCTTAAATTTGTGTTTGCTNATACATTGCATGACCTTTAAAATGTATTCTTATGTTCTACAAATGTCTCAGTTTATGATGGATTCGTATATTAAAAACAAAACAAGGCTCAAAGAGGAACTCTGAGCAGCACTCTTACAGGGAAGTCAGGGTCCCTCTTAGTCTCATTAATAAAAGAATTTAAGAACAGACTCAAAAGGAAGCTCAAGGACAATTTTATTAGCATTTAAAAGAACAACTCCAAAGCAGGCAAGCTGTAGATTTCAACATACGCCTGAAGACAAAAGAAGAAGAGAGAAAGTCATGGCATTTTGAGTTAAATGAGCACGGAGCTCAGCCACGTGGCTGCCACNCAGCTTGGAGTGGAGCTTTCGGGAGAGGGTGAAGCTCACAGTGTCAGGAAAGTTAGCCTCCTGAGTACTTCAGAAAAGCAGGCTGACTCACAAAGCTTCGGGGGCTGTGGCTCTGTAAGCAACTGTACTTGGCGGCAGGACTTCTGGGAAGGAGAAGTACATTATCTCATTAAAGGGATAATTAGTCCTCCTTTTTATTTAGCATGGCTTAAGGGAGATTTACCTTCCTAGGAGTGGTCCCTTGGCCAGGAAGTTGACCTGCCCAATGTTTATGTTTTAGATAGCTTAGAATGCCAGGCCTCCACTCAGGATAGAGAAATAGCTTTCCCTAGTGAGTCTCTACAGAGCCTTGACCAAGGCTATCATGGCTTTGAGTTATCAATAAATTCTGGGTTTCATTTCTTCCAAGTAGGGCATTCTCACTTATGGAGAAAAAGTGAATGGTGTATCCGAAAGCAGTGTGGGCAAAGCCCCTTAGCCCCAGTTCCTTTGACACCCCCCACCCCCACCCATGATCTGTGCCATTGTTTGTCAAAAGAGGTTAATGCAACCCACCCCAGGTGGTGGTGTAAGAATCAGTGCGCGTGGGGCGGGGGTGGGGGGGCACGGGGACACACGACCTAATACCATCTCTGGCCCTTAGGTAGGCCCTAAAAAAAATCCCTTCCCTTTATCCCTTTTGTAATGGAATTCCATGTAGAAAAACTTAGGTATTTTGCTTTTCAGGTCATTTAAAAATTAATCACATCTACTCTGGTCTTTGTTTCTCTTGGGCTGATGGATGTTCTTGAAATCTCTGTAATAATGGTGTATTTTACATATATTTTAGTATGTTTCTTGGTGGTCTTGTAAGCCAGGGATAGAGTTCCATTCTAGGGGAAAGGAAACCCAAGCCAGAGAATTGAAATTGCTTCTGTAAAGTAAGACCCTTGAGATCCCCTCCCACCTGCTAGGAATGGATGGGTTTTTCTTCAGGGTTCGAAGACCCTGACTGGGATAAGCTATATGATAAGATAACTTATCTTATGATAAGATCAAATTGCTGTAGGGAGCTGGAGACCTACCCTAATGTTTAAACCATTCTCTAAGTTTCCTGGTACCTCTGATTTTGATTGGTCTCAGGGCTTTATTTAGCCAGTACTTTCCATGTGGGAATGCTTTACAAACACACCCTGATAGGAGGCAGGAGTCCTTGATGAAGAGTTTAAGGCCAATGCTTTTCCTTAAGGCTAATTCCTTCTTAAGTCTAAATGGTTCTCATCATTTCCTCAGATGGAGTCCAGAACATTCCTGGGTCTAGTTACTGACTCTGCTGCTCTGCAGGGTTAGAGAATTTTCTCCATAGTTGTCTTAAGGCAGAAAAGACTGACAGGAGTTCTTCAACCATTGGCATTCCTTACTGACTCAGAGAGTTTGACAAGGAGCCCCAACAGTCTCGGCTGCCCCACCAGCCTCCACTGAGGACGCCCTGTATAGTATTCTTTATTGACTCTGGAAACTTCTGCGATGTTTAGCTGTGGACACATCTGCCCTGGCTGTTCATCACACAATGTGTGCATCTCACCAGGCAGCTCTGGCCTTACCAGGCTCAGGGAACACCATCCTTTGTCTTGCTCTAGGGTGAGCTGCAGTGATGAAAATNAATTCCCTTGCTCCCCATCCAACCCAGAGAAGAGACATGGTTCCACTGTGAAAGTTTGGATGGCATGATGGAGTGTGTGGATGCTATTCCATGACCAGGGAGACTTGAGTTTCAGTTCCAGCTTTATCCCTCTGACTTTCATGGCTTCTGCTTTTTTATTGGTAAAGTGAGAGTATGACAACGTATACTGAAATCTAGGTAAGGAAGCTTAACAGCAGGACCTGGTACGCCCGGCAGCAAAACCTTGAATGGTGTAGACTCCATGCCAGACACTAGTCTAAGGACTTTATCATTTACTCACTTCATACTCACCACAATGGCAGGAGAAACTGAGACAAGGCGAATCTGAAAATCCCAGTAAGAGCTGAGCTGGGCTCAGTCTGGGTAGCCTGTGTTCTACACTGCATCCTCATCTTGCCCCAGGGGGCAGCAAACCATTCCACTCCCTCATACAGCTGATCCCTCCCTATGTTCGCTTCCCAGTTTCCCTTCCTTTCCTACCCACCCTCACTCTCCTCCCTTCCTTTTCCCCTTCCTTCCCTTTCCTCCTCTCATCTTCTCTCCTCTCTCCCCTCCCTTCCTCATCTCCCTCTATTACCTCCCTCCTTCCCTCCTCCATCCTTCCCCGTTCCTTTCCTGGCAATGTCTCATGGACCCCAAGCTGACCTCAGACTTGCTATATACCTGAGGATTCTTTTGAAATTCTGATACATCAGCTTCTACCTCTCAAGTGTTAGGATCACAGGCATGTGCCACCACACCCAATGAGCACTGCTGGACAGAGAATCCAGGGCTTTGCGCATGCTAGGAAAGCCCTGTGCAAACTTAACTACATTCTTAGTCCCTTGTTCTTTCTTTCCACAGTAGAAGCCATTCTATGATAGTTGAGACATGACACACACATATAATAAACCAAAGCAGGGTTTCCAAAAGTCATGCTACAGAGTCTAAGAATATTGGGACTGACCAACAGCAAGATGAGTNGAGTGCCATGAAGGAGTCTTCATTATTCNTGAAGATGAGGGTTATGAAAGCCACCNTGGTCTCCTGACAGGACCCTTTTGACAGCATCCAAGCTGGAGTTTGAGCAGTAGATGCTGAGAGTACTGTTTGAAGTTGATGAGGACCACCGGAGTTACTGGCCCCCTGGTATTCATCTCTCCTTGTAGATGCAGACATGGANACTCTGGTTTANGGATCCATCTCTTTGAGCTCCTGTGAGAGATGAATCTATTCTTCCTGTTTTCATGAATCAGGGTTCTGAGCTGGAAAGTCATGGGGCAGAGCCTGCTGTAGTAGAGTTGACAAACATAATGAATGAAGACCACTGTGATATTCAGGTGATGATGATTATGTACCATGTGCTTCACACTGGTTGACCTTGGCTTTGCTGNAGACAAGCACACTTCCCTGAGTCTTCTATTCAAGTCATTGATTCTAGTCTTGGCTTTGTGAACACTTTTTGGAAATTTAAGACGGTGCTCCCTCATCTAACTTGGTTGCCTGTCTACTTTCTAAACTTTNGCTCTTACTGTGCACTGTCCCNTCTTCTACAGGACAATGGCCTTTAGAAGTCTCAGTGACTGTTCTCATCACTCACAGACTATTTTCTTCCTAAGCTTATACTGTTCTCATCATTTTCNCAGCTGTGGTCCCGAACATCCCTGGGTCTGTGTACTGACTCTGCTGTTCCACGGGGTTAGAGAGTTTTCTATAGGGTTAGTAAGAGCAGAGGGAGTGGACAGCATTCTTTTGGGCTCTGTGGCAAAGTCTGAAGCTTCGGATCTTAGACGGGAGTTTCCTGGCTGATTAATGTTTTGTTTCAGTGATGTTGACCACAGATATTACTCTTCATTTCAAATAGGANAGACATTTGTACAATGTAAATGCAAATTTCCTTGTTTTCCTTGTCTGTCCCCATCTCATCCCATCCTGTGGCTGCAGGGATAGCTGTGTCTGATGGTCAGTGGGCCTGTGGTTTAGAAGTTATGTCAACAAGGTTGTTCATGTTGCCACAGAGCNGAATTGCAGAGAATGGAGTCNCAGGGAATATTGACANGGTCTGTCAACATTTTAGAAAATTTCTCCAAGTCCTTTCTGAGAACCTAATGGGTAGCACTGCTGTAATGNGTGCAAAGGTAGTCATTGAAACTTGTCTATAGCAGTCATAGCAGCTCCAAGTTATGGTCCAGTCAACTGTACACATTAGGGANAAATATAGATATAATAGTTCAAGCTTAATAAGAGCAAGGAGGTTATATACACTGACCAGCAAGCCCATCTAAAGCACATTATATTTTCAAAATTGTTATTTNAGGCTGGGTCTTATATAGAACAGGCTGGCCTAAATTTACTATGCAGTCAAGGATGATCTTGAACTTTTGATCCTCCTGCCTCGACTCCCCTAGGGGCTGGGATTATAGCTGTAGGCCACTATGCCCAGTTATGCTATTCTTGGGTATTGAACTCAGGGCCTNAGGCATGCTGAGTAACACTGACACTTGAGCTATACACATAGTCCTTAAGGCACATTTTAAAGTGAAAAAGAATCAGGCTTAGGAACATTTTGTACAATATAATTTCAGTTTTTCTAGGAAGAATTGCACACATTATAAAGTCCAGAAGATTCCCTGGACAAGAACATACCCCATGAAAAGCAGTTAGTTACCTTGTGGATATATATAAGATGGAATTTAAAATTTCCTTGGGAGAAAGATCTTATTTCCACTTTTTTATTCATGAGTATTTTCTGTTTTTTATTACACATTGTTTTTTTTTTTTCAAGAAGGCTTATTGTTTGAAATGAACAAATTGATGCTTTTAAAAAGGAGCCATGTTAGGACAGTGGGATGGCTCAGTGGTTAATGTGTCTGCTGCCAAACGTAATGACCTGAGCTTGATTTCTGGGACCCACATGTTGAAAGTGAAGAGCCAACTCTTAAAAGTTGTCCTCTGACAGCCACACATGCAGTATGGCAAGGACACACACACATAGACACATACAGACACACAGACACACAGACACACACACTGTTAATACATTTTTTAAAAGAGCATTATGCACTATACTTGTCTCTATTGTTTTCTTAATGATGGTTACCCCACTCCCGATTATTTTTTCAATTGCATTTATAAAAAAGATTTTTAGTTTTTTTTTTGTGTGTGTGTATGTGTGTGTGTGTGGTTCTGTGTACATGTGTGGGTACCCACAGAGGACATAAGAGGGTATTGGATTCCTTGGAGCCAGAGTTACAGGTTGTTGTGAGCTGCAAGTGGCTTAGCCATCTCACCCGTGCTCAACTGTCACTTTAAATTTATTTATTTATTTAAGTACTGGAGATTTAACTCTAAGCAAGCACTTTGCCACTAAACTACATCCCCTGACCAAGTTTTCAACCTGGTACATAAAACTTACATACATTTATTGCATACCTTCCCTATAAAAACACTTAAAGGGTTGGCAAGTTGGCTCAGCAGGTAAAAGTGCTTGCTCATAGTGGAATCNGAAAGCTNTCCTCTGACCACAACATGTGAGGTATAGCATGTATGTTCCCATGCATAAACACACACACACATACACAGACATAATAGTAACTAGAACAAAATTCTAGAATCATTTAAAATCCTTTCTTCTGGCTTAANAANGTATGATATAATATTTTTCANTGTCTTCTGACCCTACCGTGCAATAGCACACCAGAGCTCCTCTTAGCAGACTATAACAGTGAGTGTTAATCCCGTCCTTCTCTGTCCTCTACACTCCCTAGCCCCTGGCAATTGCTGTTGAACTTCTAATGTCTGTGAGATCAATTTGTTTAGGCTTGACACATGAGTGAGATCACATGGCACTCATGCTTCTGTGCCTGGCTTGTTTCACTTAACACCACCTTCTCCAGTTCCAGAGGATGCTGGATTCCCTGCAGCTGGACTTAGAGGCAGTTGTGAGTCCTCCTGCATGGGTGCTGGGGACCAACCTGTCCTCTGCAGGAGCAGCATGCCGTTTTAACACTAAACCATGTCTCTACCNACAAGTCCAGCTCATTTCATGATCTTTGTGAACACATATGATTTTATAAGTAGAACAAAATTCTAAAANTCTACTGTCAAGCAGTAGATTATTTCATAAGATGATAGTGTGGTCAAATCCTTTCCAATCCTAACACTGTCTTCCTGTTTATACTTTCTCAGTGGTGATGGCAGTGGTGCTCTCCCAACTGTCTTTAGATNTTTCCAGGGAGGAACTCTTAATGTAGTCAATGCTGGAGCATGCCAAGTAGCTCAGGCTGGCCTTGAACTCAGAGTCACCCGTCTCAGCCTCACAGTACTAGAATAACATGCTTGGCTTTTTTTTAAAGTCAGGATCTCATGCATCCCAAGTTGGTGCCACACTCACTGTGTAGCTGAGGACGACCTTAAACTGGTATTTCTGTCTCCACCTCCAGAACACTGGAAATTCAGACATGTAGTATCACACCCAGGTTGTGCAGGGGATTAAACCTGGGACTTCATGTAAGTCTCCCACCTGAGCTCCACCATCAGCCTCTTGTGATTTGTTGACACAGGTTATTTCTAAATGCTATCAGACAATGACTATGAATTTACTAGCAATATGTTTGTCCCCTCCTATCTCTCTTGTTCTGAATTAACAGACGCTAAAAGTTCAAGTGAATCACACCAGGCATGGGATCTCCTTGGGCATCAAGAGNTACTTTATTTAGGTCACCCAAAGTTGGCCCCAAGCCTTCTACGGTTGACACTCAATGATCAAGAGGCCAGAAGCCATTAANTTGCTATTTTTCTACNTAGTCCTACCAGCAGCATTGGAAGGTGGAATCAGCAAAGGGGAGCTGGGCTGAGCCTCTTCCCCACCCTCTTCCTTTGCAATCCCTTCCCTCCCTCCTTTGTTCTTCTCCCTTNTGCAGCCTTATTCTGGGAAAGAGAAAAGAAGAGACAATAGGAAAAGTGTAGGNTAATGGGAAGGGCAGGCTGCCTGTTGTTTCAGACTCAGCTCAAACTGCTCCCTCACGTCTGCTTCACCTTGACTTTTTGTTCCCACTCCTNGCTCTTCCATCAGCTGTATTCTCTACCAAATGCTTGCCTTCCCTCCGCTTGGGGCGTTTCTAAAGTGTCTAGTAGTCTCTCTCTCTCCTTTGACTCACCTCTTTCAGCATTTTCAATGTTGTTACAGATGTGTGTCTCATTTTGACCCAGCACTTGGGACTTAGTCAATTGACTAAGTGACTTAGTCGATTTTTATTGAGTAAGATGTTGTTTAAGGAGCAATGATGTNTCTTGGGGAAGGCACCATGGTGTTGTAACTGGAACAGTGTTCTTCCTAAGGGAGTTGTAGCACCATAATCAGCTTCCCCAAGCAACCTTAACAAAGCACTGTGGATTCACAGGTGGGCAATGACATAAGTGCATAGGTCAACTGTAAACCNTCATTGCAAAGCATCATGTGCATCAGACCAAGGAAGAGGGAGGAGAATGCCCACAACCTACTGAATTTCATCCTGGAAGAAGCTCCTGGCAAAGTGGCCTATCNCAGCCTGNTGCTGCNGGAGAGACAGTGTCACTGTGTAACCTTAGCTGGTCTGGAACTTGCTATGTAGACCAGGCTGGCNTTAAACTCACAGAAATCCTCCTGCCTCTGCCTCTGGAGTGCTGGGATTAGAGGCACCCTGACTAGGTAACAGTCTTTAGTGAGAAATGGCACATCCTAAGACCATGCACTTTCCCTTTCTCCCTTTAGTCTCCAAGATCTTGCAAAAACACAACAAAGTTTTGTNGATTTCCTCTGGAGCGTCCTCAGGGAGATGTTACTAAAGTCTTCTCTCTCCTTGCCTNGTGATCAGCTCCTCTAATCTCTTCCCCTTTGGAGCCACTAGAGATGGGTGACTTTCTCTGCCTCTCAGTGGCACTGGGAAGGTTATGTTCAAGTTTGTTGGTNTGTTGGCCATTAGCAAGCATCACTTCCCTTTTAAGAGGAAAAAATGATTGTGTAATGACTCAGTGGATTAAAGTATTTGCCTTGTGAACCTGATGACCTGAACTTGATGCCTTGGAACCCATGTCAAAATGCCAGATACAGTGGTGGTGCTCATCTGTAATCCCAATGCTCCTAGAATGAGATGGGAGACAGAGAAGGGAGAACAGCCTAGAAGATNGCAGGCCCTCTAGCCTGTAGTTCACATCTNGATAAAAACAATAAGAGAGACTCTACCTCAANAGTGTAGAAGGAGATAACCAACTTCTAAAAAGCTGTCCACTCTGACCCCCATGCATGTGTCATGGCGCATCCACACATGTGCATACACGCTAATAATAACAATAAATAATAATAAATAAATAAAAAACAAGATAAAAAGTTAGTCAACATTGGAGGAAATATATGTTAGCATTTCAGATGGTTCACACAAGTTATAGGAAACAGACCATATATATATCCAGAAATAGATGCCAGGTAAAATTTTTGTCTTGTAAAATAATAGTTACTAACTCATTTTTCTATTAGCACTTCATGGTTTACTAGGAACCTTCACATCATCTTATCACAATCATCCTTCAAAATAGTTTGTGTTCTTGTCTCTATGATGAGCAAGGAAGGTGCCCCTGAAGTCTCCTATGTAGGATGTTACACTTCCACACAGACACATCAGAAACTTCCCTGATGCCTGAGGCGCCCAGCCTGCACACATGCCAACATCCAGGACACCTCANCAGCAGGCTTCCCCTGTCTCTTTATGTAAGTCCAGTAGTCGTCTCTCTCCAAGGAGGGATGGGAACACTCCTTACACCCGTCAGTGCNGCTCCCAATAGAGTGGCTAAGTCCCAATAAGGACAGGCTAGAACAGGGCTCTTAGTCATGCATGGCTTGCTGGAGGTCATCAGCTGAAGAACTTCAGCCAAGAATTCAGCTCTTCTCNCCATTCCTGGAGCTCTTGTAGGATGTGGAGGGGAGTTTTACTCGGTTGGAGACCCTGTTCACAATAACATCCCTTCAGTGTTTGAGTTCAAACTGAGGAGTGAGTGTGTGCACATGTGAAGACGCACCATGACACATGTTCAAACAAAAACCTTC
>LZPO01066303.1:449810-469325 GCA_001675575.1 Neotoma lepida
TCAAAGACACAGATGTGACAAGGGACAATATGCAGCATAAACAGAGAGAAGACTCTAAAGGAGGGCTTGGCTGGCTGCAGAGTTCAAAGAAGCCTCTGTAGACTGTACAGAGCTAGGTGGGNTAAGAGGAGGGAAGTGNGGAAAAAAGCATTTTCTTTCCAGCAGATANACTTGCTTGTATTTCTTGATACAGTCCAGAGACCCTTGGTTTTTACCTTGTTCTTGGTAGACTGGGTCTATGGATTGTAGCATGATTATTCTTTTCTTACAGCTAATATTTACTTATAAGTGAGTACATACCATATTTGTCTTTCTGGGTCTAGGTTACCTCACTCAGGATGATTTTTTCTAGTCCCACCCATTTGCCTTCAAATTTCATGAGGTCATTGTTTTTAACACCCGAGTAACACTTCATTGTGCAAATATACCACATTTTTCTTTATCCATTATTCAGTTGAGAGACATCTAAGTTGTTTTCAGGTTCTACTATGACAAATAAAGCTGCTATAAACATAGTTGAGCAAGTGTCCTTGTGGTGTCATTGAGCATCCTTTGGATATACGCCTAGGAGTGNTGTAGCTGGGTCTTGAAGTAGATTGATTCCCAGTTTTCTGAGAAACTGCCATATTGATTTCCAAAGTGGCTGTGCAAGTTTGCACTCCCACCAACAGTGGAGGAGTGTTCCTCTTGCTCCACATCCTGTCCAGCATGAGCTGTCACTCAAGTTTCTGATCTTAGCCCTTCTGAGGTGTAAGTTAGAATCTCAATTTGGATTTGCAGTTCCCTGATGGCTCAGGATGTTGAACATCTCCTTAAGTGTTTCTCAACCATTTGAGATTCTTCTGTTGAGAATTCTCTGTTAGATCTGTATCCCATTTTTAATTGTATTATTTTGGTTTTTGATGTATAGTTTCTTGAGTTCTTTACATATTTTGGAAATCAACCCTCTGTCANATGTGGAGATGGTGAAGATCTTTTCCAATTCTGTAGGCTGCCATTTTGTCTTATTGACTGTGTCCTTTGCCTTACAGAAGCTTTTCAGTTTCAGGAGGTCCCATGTATTAATTGTTGATCTCAGTCCCTGTGCAGTGTTCTGTTTAAGAAGTTGTCTTCTGTGCCATGTGTTTAAGGTTATTTCCCACTTTCTCTTCTATCAGGTTCAGTGTAACTGGATTTATGTTGAAGACTTTTATCCACTTGAACTTGAGCTTTGTGCAGGGTGAAAGATATGGATCTATTTGCATTCTTCTACATGCTGATATCCAACTATAAGATCATCATTTGTTGAAGATGCTTTCTTTTTTTCATTGTATAATTTTGGCTTCTTTGTCAAAAATCAGGTGTCCATAGGTATGTGAATTTACATTTGGGTCTTTGATTTGATTCCATTGATCCATTTGTCTTTTTTTATGCCAATGCCATGCAGTTTTTATTACTATAGTCCTGTAGTAGAGCTTGAAATCTGGGATGGTGACACCTCTGGATGTTCTTTTTTTGTACAGGATTGTTTTAGTTATTTTGGGTTTTTTGTTTTTCCATATGAAGTTGAGTATTGTTCTTTCAAGGTCTGTGAAGAATTGTGTTGGGATTTTGATGGGGATTGCATTGAATCTGTAGGTTGCTTTTGGTAAGATTGCCATTTTTACTATGTTAATCCTACCTATCCATGAGCATGGGAGATCTTTACATCTTCTGATATCTCTCCAATATCTTTCTTCAAAGATTTGAAGTTTTTGTCATACAAGTTTTTCACTTGCTTGGTTAGAGTTACCCCAAGATATTTTATATTATTTGTGGCTCTTATGAAGGGTATTGATTCCCTGGTTTATTTCTTAGTCCATTTATTGTTTGTATATAAGAGGGAAACTTTTTTTTTGAGTTACTCTTGTATCCAGCTACTTCACTAAAGGTGTTTATTAGCTGTAGGAGTTTCCTGGTAGAATTTTTGGGGTCATTTATGTATACTATCATATCATCTGCAAATAATGATACTTTGACTTCTTCCTTTCCAATTTNTATACCTATAAGGTTTAGATCAGTCAATACATCATGAGACTCTTAATCTCAGGGTCATGGGTTCATGCCCCATGTTGAGTGCCATTAGTAGGTGGAAGTTTCTATCCCATCAGCCAGCTCCCAAATAACCACACAGAGACTTATAAATGCTCAGCCAATAGCTTAGGCTTGTTACTTCTTACAACTTAAATTAACCCATATTTCTTATCTAAGTTCTACCATGTGGCTCTTTTTAGTACAGCATGTTCATCTTGTTTCTCCCTGTGTCTCCTGGTGACTCCTCCCTTCTTCCTCCTAGCACTCTCTCACTGTCCACAAGTCCCACCTAACTTCTTCCTGCCTAGCTATTGGGCATTTAGCTCTTTATTAAACTAATGAGAACAACACATTTTCACAGTGTACAAAAAGATTATTTCACAACGTATCCCCTTGGTCTCCTTTAGTTNTCCTATTGCTCTAGACAAATAGATATGGAGAGAATGGACAGCCTTGTCTTGTTCCTAATTTTAGTGGAATTGCTTTGAGTTTCCCTCCAANTAATTTGATGATGCCTATTGGCTTAGTATATAGTGCTTTTATTATGTTTAGGTATGCCTTGTATCCCTGATCTCTCCAAGACTTTTATCATGAGGGGATGTTGGATTTTGTTAAAGGCTTTTTCAGCATCTAAGGAGATGATCATGTGATCCTTTTTCTTTCAGCTTGTTTATGTGGTGGATTACATTGACAGACTTCTTCCGTATGTTGAAACACTCCTGCATCTCTGGGTCGAAGCCCAATTAATCATGGTGGATGATCTTTTTGATGTGTTCTTGGATTCCATATGTGAGTACTTTATTGAGTATTTTTGCATCTATATTCATGAGGGAGATTAGTCTGTAAGTCTCTTTTTTTGTTGTTGTTGTGTCTTTGTGTGGTTTGAATATCAGGGTGACTGTGGTGTCATAAAATGAATTTAGCAATGTTCCTTCTGTTTCTATTTTGTGGAACAATTTGAGGAGTATGGTATTAGCGCGTCTTTGAAGGTCTGGTAGAATTCTGTGGTGAAACCATCTGGCCCTGGGCTCTTTTTGGTTGGGAGACTTTTAATGACTGCTTCTATTTCCTTGGGGGATAAAGGTCTATTTAAATTGTTTATCAGATTTTGATTTAACTTTGGTAAGTAGTAACTATTGAGAAAATTGTCCATTTCTTTTAGATTGTCAAAATTTGTGGAGTACAGGTTTTTGAAGTATGACCTAATGATTCTTTGGATTTCCTCGGTGTCTGTTTTTATGTCCCCCTTCTTGTCTCTAATTTTGTTATTTGGATATTCTCTCTGCCTTTTAGTTAGTTTGGATAAAATTTTGTCTATCTTGTTGATTTTCTCAAAGAACCAACTNTTTGTTTTATTGATTCTTCATATTATTCTCATTATTTCTATCTTATTAATTTCAGTCCTGAGTTTGATTATTTCCTGCCTCTTGGGTGTGTCTGCTTCTTTTTGCTCTAGATCTTTCAGGTGTGCTGTTAAGTCACCAATATGAGAATTCTCTAATTTCTTTATGCAGGCACTTAGTGCTATGAACTTTCCTTTTAGCACTGCTTTCATTTTGTTCCATAAGTTTGAGTATNTTGTACATTTGTTTTCATCGAATTCCAGGAAGTCTTTAATTTCTTTCTTTATTTCTTCCNTTCAGTTTTCATGAATTTGTAGGCTTTCTGTTGTTTCTGTTGTCATTTAAATTCAATCTTAATCCATGGTGGTCTGATCAGATACAGGGGGTTATTTCAATTTTCTCATATCTGCTGAGACTTGCCTTGTGACTGAGTTTGTGGTTAATTTTGGAGAAGGTTCCATGAGGTGCTGAGATGAAGGTATATTCTTTTATGTTTGGGTGAAATGCTCTGTAGATATCTGTTAGGTCCATTTCAGTCACAACATCTGTTAGTTCCATTATTTCACTTTTTAGTTTCTATTTGAATGACCTCTCCATTAGTGAGAATGAGGTGTTGAAGTCTTCCAACTATTGATGTGTGGGGTTCAATGTGTGATTTAAGCTTTAGTTATGATTCTTTTACAAATGTGGCTGCCTTTGCATTTGGAGCATAGATGTTCAGAATTGAGGCATCATCTTGGTGGATTTTTCCTATGATTACTATGAAATGTCCTTTTCCATCCTTTTGATTAATTTTGGTTTCAAGTCTATTTTGTTAGATACTAGGATAAGTACACATGCTTGGTTGTTAGGTCCATTTGATTGGAAAATCTTTTTCCAACCCTTTACTCTGAGGTAATGTCAATGTTTGAAGTTGAGATGTGTTTCTTGTTTGCAGCAGAAGGATGGACCCTATTTTCATATCCATTCTGTTAGCCTGTGTCTTTTTACTGGGGAATTGAGTCCACTGATATCGAAAGATATTAATGACCACTGACTGTTTGTTCTTGTTATTATGTTGTTGTTGATAGTGTGTATGCATGTGTGTTTCCCTTCTTTTGATTGTTGCTGTGAGATTATCTATTGTCTGTGTTTAAGTGGGTANAGTTAACTTTCTTGGGTTGGAATTTTTCATCTAGTACCTTCTGTAGGGCTGGATTTGTGGATAGATATTGTATAAATTTGACTTTGTCATGAACATGTCTTGTTTTCTCCATCTATGGTGATTGAAAGTTTTGCTGGGTATATTAATCTGGGCTGGCATCCATGGTCTCTTAGAGTCTGCAAGACATCTGTCCAGGTCCNTCTGGTTTTTTGAATNTCAGTTGAGAAGTCAGGTGTAATTCTAATAGGTCTGCCTTCATATGTTGCTTGGTAATTTTCTCTTTCAGCTTTTAATATTCTTTCTTTGTTCTGTATATTTAGTGTTTGATTATTATGTGACTCACCTCTTTCTTTTCTGATCCAGTCTGTTTTGTGTCCTGTAAGCTTCTTGTACCTTTATAGGCATGTCCTTCTTTAGGTTAGGAAATTTTTTTCAATGATTTTGTTAAATATATTTCCTGNGTTTTGAGCTGAGATTCTTCTCCTTCTTCTATTCCTATTATTCTTAGGTTTGTTCTTTTCATGATGTCCCAGATTTCCTGAATGTTTTGTGTTAGAAGTTTTTTTTAAGCTCTACCCATTTTCTTTGATCGGTGAATCTATTTCTTATATTGTATCTTTGTATCTTCAGCACCTGAGATTCTCTCTTCCATCTCTTGAATTCTGTTGGTGATGCTTGTNTCTGTAGTTCCTGTTCACTTACCCAGATTTTCCATTTCCTGAATTCCCCTAGTTTATGTTTTCTTTATTGTTTCTATTTCCATTTTCATATCTTGGATAGTTTTCTTCATCTGTTTGCTTTTCCTTGTCTTTCTTGCCATTCTTTAAGGGATTTGTTGATTTCCTTAAATTTTTTTGTTGTCTTTTCCTCAATTTCTTTAAGGGAGTTTTTCATATCCTCTTTAAGGATGTCTATCATCATCATGAAATTTTTTTAAAATTTAATTAACTAATCTATTTTATATCCTGATCATCAGTTTCCTCTCCCTCCTCTCCTCCCATTCCCTCTTCCCCCTACCCAATCTGCTCCTCCTCTGTTTCTGTTTAAAAAGGGGCAGGCCTCCCATGGGTATCAACAAAGTATGGCATATCAAGTTTTGGTAAGACTAAGCAACTCCCCTTATATTAAGGCTGGGTAAGCCAATCCAGTATGAGAAATAGGTTCCCAAGAGCTAGCCAAAGCATTAGGGACAGCCCTTGCTCCCATTGTTAGGAGTCCCACAAGTAGACCAAGCTATACAGCTGTCACATATATAGAGAGAAGCCCTAGATCAATCCCAGGCAGGTTCCCTGGTTGTTGGTTCAGACTCTGTGTGTTCCTATGAACCAGGTTAATTGATTCTGTGGGTTTTCTTGTGATGTCCTTGACCCCTCTGGCTCCTACAATCCTTCCTCCCTCTCTTCAGCAGGATTCTCTGAGCTCTGCCTAATGTTTGGCTGTGGGTCTCTGCATCTGTTTCCATGAGTTATTGGATGATGGCTGATGACAATTGGGGTAGTCACCAATCTGATCATAGGATATGGCCAGTTTGAGATACACATCCACTATTGCTAGGAGTCTTAGCTGCAGTCATCCTTGTAGATTTGTGGGCATTTCCTTCGCATCATGTTTCTATCTGACCTCAAAATACTTTCTCCTTTCCAGTCATCTCTTTCAGTATTCTCTTCTTCTATCCCCCCCCCCACCTGTTCCCTCAAGTCCCCATTCCCATCTGCCCACAAGTCCACTCAGGAGATCTCTTCTATTTTCCCTTTCTAGGGAGATTCCTGTGTCCCCACTTGGGCCCTCCTTGTTACCCAGCCTCTCTGGATCTGTGGATTGTAGCATGGTTATCCTTTACTTTGCAGCTAATATCCACTTATGAATAAGTACATACCATATTTGTCTTTGTTGGTCTGCGTTACCTCACTCAAAATGTTTTTTCTAGTTCTATCCATTTGCCAGCAAATTTCCTGATCTCCAAAATATATAAAGAACTCAAGAAACTAGACATCAAAAAACAAATAATCCAATTAAAAAATGGGATACAGATCTAAGCAGAATTCTCAACAGAAGAATCTCAAATGGCAAAAAACACTTAAAGAAAATGTTCAACATCCTTAGCCATCAAGGAAATGAAAACCAAAACTACTCTGAGGTTCCATCTTACACTTGTCAGAATGGCTAAGATCAAAAACACTAATGACAGCTTATGTTGGAGAGGATGTGGAGTAAAGGGAACACTCCTCCACTGTTGGTGGAGTGCAAACTTGTATAGCCACTTTAGAAATGAGTAGAAGGTCTCTGTCTGTGCTGGGGGCTGGACTTATGATCGTCTGGATGGCCTCTGGTCTAGCAGGAATTGCTGCCCAAGTTTAGGGCTGCAGTTTTGACTATGTACATGTGTGCCTTTTGATCTGGCCAGGGGTCCTCTGGGGTGCAGATGCTGGCCTGGCTTCTGGTGGGATAGGAGGCTGGTTTTCAGGATGCTGGCTTGGCCTCTGGGAGGTGGGAGGCTTCTGCCTGAGGTTTGGGCTAGGGAGAAGAGGGGCCCTTCTTAATTCTTGAGGGAGTATGTTGACAGAGACATATATATGTCATAGTATAGCTATGGGATTTGTGGCATAGTTTTTAATAACCTGTCTAGAAAGTACAGAATTACAGAAGCATATAGAATCTCAGGTTCCCCAGCTGTGAAAATGGGGAAATATTATTTACTTTGAAGGGTTTCTATAAAGACTAACTCTCTGACATAGGATTTTATGAAGATGACAAAAGGACTTGTAGGTAACAAAGTCCATATTTTGTAATGATAACAATAACCATAACAAGTTCACATGGGTGGAAAGTCAAGGAGTGTCTAGGGCTATATTCTCAACACTGTTGCTGTACTCTTCCCTCTGCCTTCCCAGGGCTGGAGCTTGCTCAGAGTGTGTGAGATCCCATCTGTGATCTCTGTGGACTCCTCTTTCCAGGGTCCTCTGGTGTGTGCTCTGNCATCTTAATCTCCACACAGTGGATGCTGAGGAGCATGCTTCTTGCTTCGGTGCTCTCTTCACTAACTATAGCTGCTACTTCCTCTTTGCTTGAGGATGTACTCAAAGGAGATTATGGGAGTACTTTACCTCTCTCTGTCTCTCTGTCTCTGTTTCTCCCTCTCCCCTCGCTGCCTCCTCACTCCATCTCTCTCTCCAAGCTCTTGATTTCTTTTTCCCCTCAGAGTTTCATATAGTCCAAGCCCCTCTCAAACCCAACGTGTCGATGCTGCAAACCTTCACTCTTGAGCCTTATTTATTAATCTCCTAAATGCTGAGACCACACCCCCTAAAACACCCAAATTTCTTCTTTAATGTATACTTTAAATGCTTTCTGCCTCCCCAACTTACTGATGACACTGAATGTGGTAAGCTGCCTCTTTACAATTTAAACCCACTCATCTACACTCATTCTAGAAAAACTGTTTTTCTCCAGAGTGTCCATTCTTTACTGTAACCCCAGGAAGAGCATTTGAGTCCTACTTTATAGGAAGAATCACTCTGTAGTATCACTACATTCCCATGTAAAATATCCATTAATTTAAAATTAATTTAGGACTAGCATTGCTTAGTCAAATCCTGCCCATNACTATGGAGGCTACAGAGACACATAGCAGCCACTGGAAATCTGGGCATTTCCACTTTCTGTTTGAAGTGAGTCCATTTGCCAGGAGATATTTGTTACATTGATGTACCTGGATTGGAGCCTTAGACTTTTTGTGGATTTTGTAAATACTGTCACCCTAGGATTGTCCTTTAATCCTCTGGCCTAAGGTCAACCCAAGGCCATGGTGAAGGGTGAAAGTGTCATCCAAGGAATGCCCAGTTATCTCCACCCTGAGCCAACACAGTCAGAGGAAGTCACATGCTCGAACTGGGAAGCCCAGTCACTTGGCAGCTCCTTGTTGGCTAAGCCATTTGCCTGTTCTGAAACCACGTGAGGCTGCGCAGTTGGTAGAAAGCTTGGCTCTCTGAGGTCCTCAGCTCCTCACTCTCCACCCTTTACAAAGCCTGGATAAAAACACCTGTCTCTCTTAGGATCTCCTCCTAGCTAGGTACTTCCCATGCAGTGTACTATTTGGCAACTCTAGAAGGTAAGGGTAGTGATTTCTGTCTGACAGAGCAGGAAACTGGGCTGAGTTGAAAAGTGGTAGACTGGGTATGAAAACAGATGGTATATTCTCTTTATATACGTAGTCTCTGAGAGGGAGAGATTGAGGAAGTAAAGAGGCCAATTGCATCCAGTGTGGGGGAGGAGAGTCTGCTGAACAGATGCTGGGATCCACTGGCCAGATGCCACAAGGATATGGCTTTTCTTGGCTGTGATGGCAGTCTTAAGACAAGCTGCATGGCAATCTCATGTTTTCACTATGAGTCATCCTGTTACTCTCCAGAGAATGTACAGCTAAGGAGCCATAACGATCCACCCGTGGCTCCTACCTTTCCATACCCTTGCAATCCAGAAGAGCAATCCTGTTATGAAACATCTTCCCATTACCACTTGGAATTGATGGGAAGTCATGTGACCCATGTTAATCAACACGTAGGTAAAATAGAGCTGTTTATGGGATAAAGTAGACCGGTTCATTGACAGCTCAGCTTCATGAAACACAAGTTCAGTTTTAAAAAATATTTAACTATGCTACTCTTTATTATTATTGTTGTTTTACAATCTTTTGAGATAGGGTCTTGCTATCTCTGGTACTCACCAGACCCAGCTAGCCTTAAACCAAAGCAATACTCCTTCATCGGCCTTCTAAGAACCAAGGTTACAAAAGCCACACTATTAATTCATCCCTCCACTAACTCTCAAGTTGGAAATCCGAGTTTCCCCAGTAGATCCACTGATCCTCCACATACAAATATGTGTCCGATGAGGAGACATTGGATCCCAGAAACCAGTATTCAAGCTCCTTCGTGTTCTGCTGGAGATCAGAAGTCATCTCATGTCATCACTCTGAGTGCAAGAGTCTCTCATCCTGTGGCAGAAACACGTCAGGGCTCTGGAGCACAGCAAGGCCCTAATGTGCGGATGCTTTTATTAATTAGATTTTAATCAATATCAATCAAACACTAGAATCCGGTACTGTAGTTCACACTTATAATCCCAGCAACTGGAAGGAAGAGGAAAGAAAATTGCTTTGAGCTCAAAGATAGCCTGTATTCCCTAGTCAAATACAGTGTGAGACCCTGTCTCAAAAACAGAAACAAAAATCAGTCAAACACTAGCTATTGACTAAAATTTTCAGATAGCTATAGAGTCACATACAGTTGTAAGAAATAATATAGAGAGATCCTTAAACAGGGTAGCAAACAGAAGAAAATAGTTCTTGATCTCTGTCTATCCATGAGAAAATGATGAGGCTCCCTCCTGGCTGCTCAGCAGTCTCCCTAAGTGAAGTCCTGTGCTAGAAGTTCTGAAGATAGGAGGATGCTGGAGTATAGCTGGTCCTCATCCTTGCCCTTGAGGGCTCACATGTCTGTGAGGACAAAGGCAGATGGTTAACAATATCAGTGACGTGCTATAGTAGAGAGATTGTGTGTGTGTGTGTGTGTGAGAGAGAGAGAGACAGAGACAGAGACAGAGAGAGACAGAGAGAAAGAACACAAGGGAACCAAGTATGATTCCTTGGATTAAGTTGCAATGTGACAGCAACGTGATGCATTAGGCGTGGTGTCACCAGATGAGACTCTCTTCACTCCCTAGGGACAGACATCTACTCCAGGTAAAAAGGCCATGACTTCTGGTGATGGGAATAGCACAGTAAGAGGTCAGAGAGTATAGCAGAGATTTCTGTGTTTCTGTGACAAACAGGCTTATATGGCTCATGACTTCAGAGGGATTTCAATTTGTCATGGTAGGAAAGACGTGGCTCTGTCCGTGGCCTACGAACTTGTGCTGGTGGCTTGTTAAACATGGAGTAGGAAGAGGAAGCTAGAAGAGAAACAGGCAGGCATAACCTTCAAAGGTCTGCCCCTAGCCACTCATTTCTGCCAGTCAAGCCCCACCTCCCAAGACCTCCACAGCCTTAAGAGTAGCAGCACAAGTCAGGGCTGAATTTTTAAAATGTGGGTCTTTGGGAACTATTCCAGACTCAAGTCAGAGCCCAAAGTTTCTCAACAATGTGCCTGATGCCTGAGGGGAATGGGGTGTTCCTGTGATAGAGTGGAGGGAGATGAGGCTCAAGGGCCAGGGAAGGACAGCTCCTGGAGGCCACCAGGACATAATCCTGATAGCAAAGGGAGAGGGTTGAATCTTGAGTCTTAAATGCCTTTAAAGAAAAAACTGGCTTGGCTGGATTGGGATTTTGCAAGTTCCCTTTTGCCAGTAAACACTTTGAGCATTTATGTCTACATTCTTTCTTGAGATAGAGAAAGCTCCCCGCAGCCTGATTCTGCAAAATTCCATGCAGCTCAAAGAGTATAANACAGTTGTTCAGGAATGAGAACACCCTGGCTGCTTCAGGGAAGGAGGCACATATTCCTTGATATAGCAAAAGTGCCACTGTCTTGTCCCCAGGCAGCAGATGGGGTCTCTGTCAGAGGGCCTTAAGTGTATGCACGAGATGACTAGCTTGAGAGGCCCCCATTCTGAAGCCCAAGGTGTTACCTGGAAGCTTCAGGTTTTTCTCCCTGTGTGGTCTCACACTCATCTTCTCACCCAGTTTCTCTGTCTGGAACAATGGGAGAGTAGGCTGTGAGCTCTTTGTAGGCCATGAGAACTATCAATGTGTGTGAAGGAGTTGAACCCAGCGATCAGAAGGCTTTCGACACTTTCTTCAGGCTGCAAGCTAGACTCCAGTACTGTGGGCAGATAAAACGAGCTGGAGAGAAAAGAAGATAATGTCTTTCTACCCATGAGCTTTCTTTTCCCTCAGCAGCCTAGACTTCCTCATNCTCCAACCTGCCTAAGGCCTTTGCCTAAAAAGCATCACCTATGTCCTGACTGGGGAGTTTTTTCATCTATAAAGTAGAGTTTTGCAGTTCAGTATCTTTGGGGCATTTTGAGAATGATGTGGGACACATAATAACATTTTGAAGTTAAAAAAAATGTAACCATGNATGCCTGTAATCCTAGTACTTGAGAGGCTGAGGCAGAAGAATTGCAAGTTCCAGAATGTCCTAAACTATGTAGCAAGACCTCATCTTATAAACTAAAAAGGAGGAAAAGAAATAAAGAAAAAGATCTTAGGCCTCTAAAATATTCACTAATAGAGCTCTCCAAAACCCTGGAGGCTTCAGAGAAAGAAGCAGAGGGAGGAGCTGGCATGGCCAGACACGGGGGTCACATGCTTGTCTGTTCTTGACTATTGGTGAGGCTCTAGGCAAGTACTTCCAAGAGCTGGGGGTGTTTCAGTTTGTTTTATTTTTTTCTGTGTAAGATTACATGCACACCACATATGGCAAGGGCTTCCCCTTTGGATCCATTGCCTGTGTTTGCACACAAACCATCACTCTATGCTAGACATGAGACGATCGATCAGGCTGGACTGAAGGCTACAAAACTCTCATCTGTGAAACACCAAGAACAAAGCCCTGGCTTTGCTGTCCCTCTGGGATGGTAAAACAGCTGTTCAGGGACACCACGAAAGGTTTGCAGCTGCGGTGCTTGGTCACAGACTGAAGACAGTAGCGGCAGCACTGTGTGTGGGAGTGGGGATTGGAAGGTGGGGGGTGGGGATGGAGCCTTTGGGAACTAGAAAGTCTTGCTTTTGGAGCTCTTCGAAACTTGAAAGCTGTCTCCGACTTCTTAGTAAACAGACCATTCTGTGTCTTAACTACAAAGAAATGAGATACACACTATCACATGTAAACTTTTTGGAAGTCCTCTCTCTTATAGGTCATTTTTAATGGACACAAATAATGGAAATTTGCTCTAATTACCTGAGTTAGCTACAGAACAGGCCTTAGAAATCCAAGCCCTGTGCTCTGGCTGCAGGGACAGTCCGAAGTCCTTGTAGAGTCGTAAATGTGGCAAATCATTCATTCATTCATTCATTCATTCATTCATTCATTCATTCAACTAACATTTCAGAATACTTGGCTGTTTGCTGGGTATCATGCTATCTTTGGTGGTCCAAAGCTCCAGGGCATCACTGTCTGGAAGATTCTCAAGTAAGAACCAACTGGAAAGAGCTAAAGTCTGTGAGAAGTATCTTTGGCCAAGGTGTGCTCTGGGTTGGCAAATCCTGGGTGTTAATTCTAGCTACTGCTAAGAACCTTTTGGACAATTTGGAGGACTCAAAGGACTGGGAAGCAGTTTGGAAGGATAAGCTAGAGTTCCTTGGAAGTTCCCTGCTTGAAAGTATAGGACGCCCCAAGGCTTGCCAAGACCTAGAATCTTCTACAAACATTGGAAGACAATAGGCAGAGAAGTCTTGGAACCAGGTAAAAGGAACAGTGTGGAGAAGCCATCAGAAGGTAGGGAAATTGAGGCAGGGAGTTCTGCTGGCTGAGGTTAGGAAACCAGATGGCCAGTTCATATCCAAGTTCATAAGGACTCTCCAGAGGGTAACAACTGTCATAGTTTATGTTTAACTCACTCCACACTGCCAAGAGTTTAATTTAGATTAATTGGCTGACAACCCTATAAAGCCAGGGATTGTCTGCTCAAGGTCACACGGCTAGCACATGGAAGAGCTACCTTAGGTACACATGAACTATGTATCCAAAATATGCTCTAAAATCTGAACCACAATAGCACAGTGGAGGATGGGCAGAGGGGCTCCTTCTTACCCCATGGTCTCTATGGTTCCCAGGTCCTGGTATCTTGCTTAGGCCTGTAGGGTTTTATTGCCTTCTGCAAAGCATCACTTGTTCCCACAGACTTCCAGATGCTGTTGCTGTCCCCAGTGGGCTTTTAGTGTTGNGTGACTTGAGGATGTCATGTGTCAGTCTTGCCTGGGACACCCTGTCCCTTTTCCCCCACTGTCACCAATGTCTCCCACTGTGCCTCCAGCTGCTGATGTTTGAAGATATCAGAAGACACTCTGCATCCTGTGTGCTAAGTCAGTTTCGGGCCATACAAGTGGGAACGGAATTGGCAGAACCATATGCTGTGTCAGTGTAAGTAATGAGGTGTGTTCTATCTTGGCTCTGCCCACAAGGCCCGCTACTTCATGAACATGTGCTGGAATTAGGGGAGTTGCCAGAGGAGAGCCCCAGCTACTACAAGAGAGGAATCTTGTTCCGGGTCCAGTCTCTCTTTCAGGTTGACTGAGAATCTAGGCCTGGTCCCTGAGGAGCATACTATAACTGGGAGGATTAACAAGGCTGAGAGCAAAGGTAGCCTAGCTTGACATAGTGTCACATGTCACCACATATCTAACAGGCCCTCTACTGGATATAGTACCTCATTCTTTGTCAACACTCTAGCAAGGTGGTGTCGTGACTATCCTCATGTCACAGATAGGGAAGTTGTAAAAAGAAAACAGAGACAGAGGGAAGTTAAACAACTTTCCCCACAGCACACAGGTAGGAGGCAAGGTGGGGAGATGGCCTCTAGGCCTCCAGCTCCAGNTCTGTCTCTAAGCCTCGCTGGATGCTGGGGCCTGACATCTCACCTTGGATCTTCCCCACAGGATGGCCAGNGATTCCTAACTGCTGTCAGCCTGGTCAGAGTGTCTGGGGTTCTGGGCCCACTGGATGCACGGGCTCTTTCATCATAGAAATAGCAATCTGAGATCCAAAAAGAATGCCCTGCCTAAGTGTTCTCTGTCTCTCNGGCTTTGAGAGACCTTGGAAACTTACCTTTGACTCCTGAAACCTCAAACTGTCTACCCATAGCACAGGCTATCCCTGCTAGTCACTTTGGGTTCTTGTCTACCCTAGCACAGGCTATCCTGCTAGTCACTNTGGGTTCCTGTCTATTTAAGTGGGGTCATGAGGGGTGGACTTGCAGTGTAAACATCCTTGTTGACTTGGCACCAGGCCCTATCCTAGCACGTTAAGGGNACTAAGGCCTTGTCGCTGATCCCCTGTGAACTCAGTACAGTACAGGTCTCACAGTGTTTAGTGGCTTCTGGAACATCCTTGAAGGATCAAAACTTTATCATTAGGCAGGCTGGTGGGTTATTAGTACCCCCTTTCTCTCTCTCACTATTCAGGTGGAATAGTTTCTTTCCCACTTGAGAGATGAGAAAGGCCCAGAAACATACGACTGCCTGTCACTTGATTCTGGTTAATGCTTCTGAGACATAATCACTTAAAATATTCCTTTGCTTGTGTCTCCTTGGATCTCTCTTCCCCCTTATCTTTCATTTTCCTACATTCTTTAGCTCTGGGCCTCTCACCTGAGAAGGTTCATGACTGGAGGATTGTGGCTCAGGAAAGTGATGAGAAAACAAGGTCTTGAGGGGTTCAGGCAAGAAAAACGACAGAAAACAAAACAAAACAAACAACTGGAGGAAGTAAGTGTAATATCGATTGATGGTTGGTTGAGTCTAGCTGAGAGGAACAGACAACAGCCACCAGCTGTGCTACACCCAGCTGTGGCAGAGCTGCTCATTCTCCCAAAGGAAAGAAGATTCTGGACCTCTGTGTGAGACCCCCTGACTTAAGAATTTCTCAGTTCTGCCTGGGGAGATGAGTGATTGGTATGCAGACACNGGGACCTGATTTTGGATCCCATGTNAGAATGCTGAAGTAGTGGAGTGTGATCTCAGAGCTGGGAAGGTGGTGTCAGGAGGATCCTGAGCTTTCACTCTCAACCTAGCTTAGCTAATTGGTGAGCTTTAGTGAGAGACGATCCACCCCCAAATAAGATGGAGGGCAATCAATGAAGATACCTGACATTTTNCTCTGAATTCCACATGCACACATGTGAACACATGTGAACACGTACACACACATACACACCAAGTTACTCTATGAGTTCAACTTACGTTTTAAAACTTGATGCAGTCAATGTTGCTAGAACAGACCCATCTGGCAGGTGTAGAGCTGTATGCAATGTATCTTTGACATGGAAGGAGTCTCATAAACTCAAGAAATANTGGCCCAAGNTGTAGGTAGAAGGGGATGACAGAAGATTCTTTAAGCAAGAGGACCTCACTCTGTCTCTGAAGTGTCCTGAGGAAGTGTGAGGTAGGATCCCATAAGAGCAGCTACTTGGTTCCCAAAGAAGGCTGCAAGTGTATGTGGGTTCATGAAGGCACAGCTGGAATCTCCAAAGGGGCTGTATGGATGGGACAATTCAGGGCCAGAGGGACCAAACTGTGTCCAACTATAGTCTCTGATGTACGTTTCTGTTGTGCTAAAATACCATGGCCAGGCATCTTATAGAGGANGGAGTTTATTTGGGATTTGTGGTTCCAGATGGGTAAGANTCTATCATGGCAGGGAGGCATGACAGCAGGCAAGCATGGCAGTGAAGCAGGAGGCTGAGAGATAACATCGCCCTCAACTCTGAGCTTGAGGCAGAGAGTGAACTGGAGATGGAGCAAGGTTATAATCTCTCAAAGTCCACCCCCAGTGGTACACTTCCTTCAGCAATNTTGCCGCACCTTCCCGNACAGTGCTGCCAACTAGGGACCAAGGGTTCAGATTCCTGAGCCCATGGGAGACGCATTTCATTCAAACCAGCATGGTCTGTTTGGCTCAGGATTGTTCCCAAGTACTTTTCTGATGGAAGTGTTGAATCTCCATTGCTGTGTAAGGGTGTAATTTGTAATGCCCTGGCATTTATGAGGTGCCAAGCTCCACACTGGGTGCCTAGTATCAATATCTTTTTAACTGTGACTACAGCTCTGAAGAGTACATTGATGCTGTTCCCATTTCATATATGTAGACATAAAGTAGGCACATCCNATGGCCCAAGGTGGCCCAATCTGTTATGAGAAGCCAGGACTGAGTTCACCTTTCCAATATCAGAAACAAGNTCTTTCTATTTCAGGAATTACCTTGATTGTTGATTGATGTGGAAGGGCCAGGTCCATTGTGAGTGGCACCATCCCTACNCAGGTTGGCCTGTGCTGTGTGNAAAAGAAAGCTAGAGGAAAGTAATCCAGTAAGTAGCATTTCTCTNTGGTCCTAGCATCCAGGTTCCTGCCTGACATGGAAGTATAACTCTTTCCTCCTCAAGCNCTTCCGTTGTGTTCTTTATCACACTACCTGAAAGCAAACTAGAACAGTTATGGGCCCTTGAAACCCTCTAATTCACAGTATCTGCTGGTGTCAGCTGCTGGGGAGACCACAACCAATCAATTCTTAGAACCTTCCACTTGAACAGGGCTCTGCCCATGGCTGGAAATCACTCTGAGCTGTTGGCTGTGAGAGGCAGTATTCAAGGAAGCTGGATGTTTCCAGAAAATCCATGGATGAGATTTTCACTTTGGGAGCCCCACTGTCTTTGAAGTACTGTGAGCAGTTGCCAACTGATAGTGAAATACTTCTGATTTCATCTGAATTTCAGATGTGCAGTAGGGCTGGTGAGTGATTGCATCATAACATTCGAGAAAGAGCAAGAGAAAGGTTCCAAAGCAAGAGCACAGCTTTGCGTGTCAGCAAACCTCAGTTCAGTTCTCATCCTTGGCTCTTTTTCTTTGATAATCTCTCCTTGTAGCCCTGGTAGGCCTGGAACTTGCTTTGTAGACTGGGCTGGTCTCGAACTTTTGACAATCTTTCTGCCTCCATCTCCACGTGCTGAGACTACGAGCAGGTGCTATTATGCTTGGTTCCTGTTCTTGAATCTGAATAGCTTTACTAGCTATGTGTCCTTGGGCAAGTTGCTTGCCTTCTCTGAGCCCCAGCCTCCCTGGCTGGACAAGGAAGATAATACATCCACTTTCTGAGACTGTAGGAAAAAGATTTAGATTAGNACCTGGATTATGGACTCTAACCCACCTTTCCTTCTCTGTTTTAGGTTCCCTCTTTTTGAGTCCCCCTTCTGCTGAAAAGGCAGGGAATGNTTTCCATAACCAGGGGAAGGGGCTACTTTCTCTGGGCCATTTGTGTGTGGCTTCCCTAANGCTGGCATGTTTCCATGAGGCATTGAATTTTTTTCCTTTTATCACCTCAAGGTTTGTCATTGTGACATTGCACAAGCTGACCTATAGCTGAACAAAATCTGGCATCAGGAGTGCTAGCTCAGATCTCAGCACTCACACTCCCTCCATGATGAAGAGGGAGTGACCACGTGCTTCAGGTTGGATAGTGTACTTCTGCTTGGGTCTAGAGAGACAGTCACTTCTCCATGATGAAGAGGGAGTGGCCATGTGCTTCAGGATGGATAGTGTACCTCTGCTTGGGTCTAGAGAGACAGTGTCTTTCAGGGAGCAGTCTCCAGGGCAACATCACTTCCTCCTGGAAAGTTGATAGCCCTTTGGCTGATAACCCAGTTGCCATCTCTTCATCCATCTTTAAGTTTATCCTTACCAATGGCCATCCTTCCACGATGCCTTACCAAAGTCCTGGAATCAGAAGCAACCCATGCCCACTTGGCTGATAAGGAACTATCAATGAAGAATGTGGGTACCTGGGCCTTCTGTCACCATTCACTCTCTGTTTTCTCCTGACTGATATAAGGAACCCATTTGTATAAGGTCTGCATCTTATTCAAATTGCAATTCAAATGCTAGCTGAATGTTAAGTCTGAGTCAATGAAGGAGTAAGCTAAAAGGAAATAAGTATTGGGTGCTTGAGGGTGGAGTGTCTAGAGTGAGCAAATGTTTGAATGATTTTTTAACAGAAAAGGTGTGTGTGTGTGTGAGTGTGTGTGTGAGTGTGTGTGTGAGTGTGTGTGAGTGTGTGTGAGTGTGTGTGTGTGTGAGTGTGTGTGTGAGTGTGTGTGTGAGTGTGTGTGAGTGTGTGTGAGTGTGTGTGTGTGAGAGTGTGTGTGAGTGTGTGTGTGTGTGTGAGTGTGTGAGTGTGTGCATGTGTATATGTGTGTTTGTGAGTATGTATGTGTTATTGGTAAATTTCTGCAGTACCAACTTAGGAAAAATGGAACGCCTCTGCTTTTCTTAATATTAGTGAGCTAGAGTTGAGAATTCACTGTGCACTAAGCACTGTGCTAAATCCTTGTCTAGTCTAGCAATCCTAGTTTTGACACTGTGCTTATACCATGGTTACAATTATTATCATGTCCACCTTTCATGTGGGTAAACATGGCTGAAGTTCAACACTTGCCCAAGGCCCCTACTGCGTGTGCTTTAGGACTGAGGCTTGAATCGAGGCCGTCTAACTCCTGACTCAGAGTGCTTGTCCCTGGCAGTGGATTTGCTTACTTCCTGAACCTTGTCAAGGGTTAACTCTTGCCTTGAGCCAGAAGACCTGGCAGATTCCTGGCAGAGTCAACCAACAGCCATGCCCTCACAGGCTTGGCAAGGATTCTCCTTCCCTTTTGCTGGCAGGGCTTACCTAAAAGACAGCCGTTTCTGTCATGCAGGGAAGAGTCTGGTGTATATAGATCTAGTCAAGGGATTTCCACAGTTATTAACAACTGGATGGTGGCTGCCCTGAAAGCCACCCCACCTGCACTCGGAGAAAAAGGCGGTGGCTGAATGACGATTACGTTGCACACAGGCCAGTGTTTGGCAGTGTGAGGTGGGGTGGGGTGGGGGCGCTGGGATGGAGGCCGTAGCTGTGCGTGTTTCTGNACTCATGCCTCTGACATCTGCAGCTCTGACCGATGCAGGCTGTACCAGTGTGGTCATTGGTTTCAGAGCTGCCAAATGCTTCTTCTCAAAAGCACTGGCTGCTCACCCATCTTCTGCCGTTGTGTTTTGAGCAAGTGTTTCCCAAAAGTATTTCCTAACAGCACCAAGGGGTTGGGAGAGGAAAGAAAAGAAAATAGATCAGGATTGTAGACAGTACTGGGGAGGAAAGAGGAAAACACAAAGTAAACCACAGCCATTACCACCGTCATCATCCTAGCCAGCTGTGGCTCTGGCCCCTTCATCATTTGATCACAGTAAGGCTTGCTTTCTTCCTTTCTTTCCTTCTTTCCTTCTTTCCTTCTTTC
>LZPO01066303.1:469526-474526 GCA_001675575.1 Neotoma lepida
TATGTTGTTTTGATTTTTTTTTGAGACATGTTCTCATAGCCCAGGCTATCCCTGAACTTCATCATTTGCAGAATGATGCTGAGCTCCCAACCCCACCTCCCACATGCTTGGATTACTGGTGGCAACGCCATGCCCAGCTTGTAGTCTGAGCTTCTGAGCTGATGGCAGTTCTCGGCAAAAGTGACCTTTGATTTTATTTGGTTGAACGATTTCTCTTCACCCCCACCAGAAGGTTGGGGGACACAAAGATGTAGGCAATGGGTACCATGAGAAGATTTGCTCATAGATGTCAGCTGTGAGGATGCTGAGGACCTGTGTGTTCTTCATGGTGACTGAAGTCTTCCCTGTATTCAGCTGAGACCTGCTGAGAGCGGCCACTTCTCATGCCACCATGAGGCAAATGGATTGTCTCCAGGGCCACTAGAAGCATAGCACCATCAAATCTGAATAGCTATCCCCAGCCTCTCCCTAAGACTGGGATTTAAGCCTGGAGCTAGGTCAGCTTTATTAAGCACCTACTGCTCTCCTACAAATGTCCATTCCTTTTGTGTTTTGTTTTAGAATACATATTATTTTTATATTGTATATATTAAATGTCTCTATTTTACATATATCAACAGATAGTGAGCTGGTGTTAGCTCAGTTGGAGGAGTGTTTGTGTTGCATGTACAAAGACCTAAGATTGATCTTCAGAAGCACGTAAAGTGGGCACAGTAGCATATGTCAGGTATCTCAGTTCTCAAGAGGCAGAGTCAGGAGGATTACAAGTTCAAACTTATCCTTGGCTATATAGTGAATTTGAGGCTAGCCTGGGTTTCCTGAGATACTATCTCAAAAAATAAAAATTAATACAACCGGTTTTGGAATATAAATATGTAGAATACAAAGTACATACACATATTCTGTTATTTCTATAAAATAATATAATTTATGGTTGTATCATTTAAATTATATATAATTATATATGTGTATATATATATATTATATATATCTTTTCCTTTCCCAAGAGAGTAGAGATGTCTTTGTATTTACATCACCTAAATGTATCTCTGTATCACCATATTTGTAATGAGGATATAGATTGATACTTCTAACAGAAAGCATGAGTTGTAATATACACACCTGCAATACACTTGGTATATAAATGCAAGAAACACTGTATGAAAAAAGGCTTTCTCTTTATTTAGTGCCCACTTTTCAGAAGTTCCGGGATACTCAGAGCTGCCCGTCAATCCTGGCAGGACCGTGTCCCTAGTGAAATGTGGAAGAAGTTCACAGCCCCTTGTAAAAGCTCTCACCAGCCTTGGACTTGGGAGGTGTCGAAAGTGTTTTTTCTATACCAGCGGCTCTCCTTCACGCTCCTTTGACTTCCACATAATTACCGCTTTGTTTTCTTTCTTCCTTTTCTTTCCTTGTGATTTTTCAGCACGGACTCTCCAAATTTTTAATCAAATGAAAATTTTGGTGTGCAGTTCAAGAGAAATTCAGTCCGTATGTTTCAGATTCATTTACAGTTACATCATCAGAAGTCGTTTTGCAATCATAGCTTAGCAGCCAGGAGCCTTTTGACTCGACTCGAAGTCAAGAGGCGCTGGGCCAAAGGAGCCAAGCATTTTGGATGCTTCAGGAGGACCAGTTGGCATCTGCAGAGGCAGCAGAAGCAGGGATAAAGCAGGGAGTTGGGGCAGGGGAGGACCTGCCACTGATGACTTGACCTAGTGCTCAAATGCCATCTGTGTGGAATGGACTCTGTGTCTCCATCTATGAGCTGGGGATATGACTCGCTCTAACTGTGCTCAGCTCTCTCATCTTGAAAACGAGGAGGCCAGTAATAGACTACCTAGAGAAGGAGGCATGCAGCCCAAGGTGAGCTCTATAATTCCCTTACTGTTATGATTGCTAGTTAGGTGAAAATCTGTCAACTATGGAGCTACGTTTGGTGGCATACACCCTCAATCTCAGCACTAAGAGGGCTGCAGTGGGAGCACTGAAGGTTCAAGACCAGCCTAGGCTTTATAGCAAGACCCTGCCCAAAAAAGGGTGGGGGGCCTGGGGATATAGTTCAGTGGTAGAACACCTGCCTAGCATACACAGGACTTAGGTTCAAGACCCAGCACTGAAAAAAAAAAAAAACAGTTAAAGGAAAGAAAAGGAAATTGCCAGTAGTGATGTAGTAGTCACACATCCTTCACCCGTGGTTTTATATTGTGCAGTTTCAATTACCTGTGGTCAATAGTGATCCAAAAATATTAAATGGAAAATTCTGGAAGTAAATCATTCATNTGTTTTATGTAATTTCAATTATATATACTACTATGTTTGCTTGTTTTATCACTTGTTAGTCTCTTACTATGACTGCTTCGTAAGGTAAACTTTGTCATGGGTCTATCTTTATCTATTTGTCTATCTATCTATCTATCTATCTATCTATCTATCTATCTATCTATCTATTCCCAATAAATATATATATGGAATCACAGTATGTTAGGGTGGGGCCCTCTGCAGTTCTAGGTAGCCACTGGGATCTGGGAACTTACCCTGTCCTGGTGAGGGGACTACTATAATCAGGACACTGTATGCCAGGGGCTGTGCCTCAGGAGGACCTTGTCACAGTGCCCCCTTCTTCATCCCTGTTAGTGCCTCACATGCTCCACACAAGTGTTCTTCTGCCCTCCTCTCCCCCTCCCAGAGGCACCAAGCCTCCTCTGGTCTCTCTCCATACTCTCTCTGGGCAGGTGTATTCTTTCTATTAGAGTTACCGGTCCTTTGCTGCATTTCTGGCCTCTACATTGGCCCTGAACTTTAGGTCCACAATCCACATTCATCTAGTGCCTCCCCTATAAGAATCTGTAGTCCCATAGTGCTCCCCATTCCTCTCCCCACCTCATTTCCAGCAAGTGCTCCTTCCTGCTCTATTCTTTGTTGTAGCTAATGGCCACTGCCCACCTGGCCATATGAGCCAGGACACTCCATGATTTTCCCTCTTTATTTCTTGAATACTCAACATGCAGTTGGCATGAGCTCTGGAGACCAGGCTATAAGCATGCTCTTCCTCTGGCTGAAGTCATCTGAGGGATCACCAACAACCTCTTGGCCAGCCCCTACCCGCTGCCTATCCCAAGCTACTGAAGCACCTTTATCCCTTTACCTTGCCCTGTCCATCAGTGAAAGACCCTGGGTTTTTGATGCTGTAAGAGCCTGGGAATTTCCTGAGTGATTCTTGGGGCCACTTTCAAATGATTGCTCTGTTTCCTACATTCNGGGTGTTGAGGGCATATAAGAATAGGGGTACCCTTCTGTGCTACCCCCACATATCTGACTTCTGAGTCAGAACCTGTGACAAACCTAGCTTCTGCGAGCAGCCACCTGTGCCTGTTCTTATGAGCCAGGCAAGTTCAAGGAGACATTGGAGCAGACTGGGGGTAGGGTCACATTTGGGACATTTCTGAAGGGCAGAAAGCCAGCTTGGGATATGCAAGGTAGGTTTATATATGTGAGCCTGTGTGTGTGTGTGTGTGTGTGTGTGTGTGTGTGAATGCGAAGGGCAGAGTTTAACCTTAGTGTCATTCCACTGATACTATTAACCTTGTTTTTTGAGACAAGATTTCTTGCTTGGACCCGGGGTTCACCGGGGCAAGATCCTTACTCCCTGAACAGTCTTCTCAGCACCCGAGGCAGGCGGATTTTTAAAAAAAAAACCTGCTCAGCCCTCCTTCTTCATGACTTGGGCAGCTGTAACTATATCTGAGTCCTAGCTAGTCTTGTGAAAGGTCTCAGGGCAGCTGGAGATTTCTCTTAGGAGGCTGACCCACAGAAGTAGATACCAGATCCCACAACATTTTGACACCAAGAAGAAAGGGACTGATGATGGCTAAGTGTCTTCAGTGAGTCTAGCTCCATGTCAGAGGCACCCATCTGTAGTGGGAACTTGATTGCTCTCCTAGGAAGTGATGGCCATGAACAGAGTGGGACTAGGGTCTCTGAGCTCTGGATAGCTCTTCTTAGGTTCTTCTGAAAGGAGCACCCAAGCAAGCCACACATGGCTGGATCAAGGAAAGCTAAGCCTCGTGAGAAGGAGGGCCCTGTGAGAAAATCATTTGGATGTCTTCCACATCTGTGACGGTAATCTCACCTTGTTGTTCTTGCTAACTCAGCTGTCCCTGAGAGACTCTAGACACCTACTATAGAACTTCTGTAAGCCAGTGGATATCAGGTTCAACTGATGTCTGTGCAACCTGCAGGGGGATGGGAGGAAAGGGTAATAGACTTGACCTGGGTTGGGACTGGGACATTTACATTAGATTTCAGATTATGAAGAGGAGTTTTCTGTCAGGGGAGGGAAGCATCCACTGCAAAGGCAGTAATGTATGTGAGCATGTTTGAAAGATTGTCAGTAGGTTCAACATGACCGTCGCTATTGAGAGGAGTGAATGGAGACAGAACTCAAGAGAGCCCTAGAAAGGCCAGCAGGTATGGGAGCTGAGAAGCCCCAGAACTATCTTTATAATGAGGAGGGGCTTGACGGAGGGAGGGGGAGACACTTTTCCTGTTGTAGGCCCAAGCTGCTTGGAACAAAAGGCACCGTGCCCTTCCATTTCTTGCTTCCTCCTTGACTGGCATAAGTGAATGAATCTCTAGTTCCGGAACTGTTCTGAGAGCGCACAACACCAAAACACAAACAGAAAGCTGGGAATTGCAAAAAGAGGCATGCCCAGGCAGAGACCCAGGTCCTGAGGGGTGGGTGGGNGGACAGGAGGGCTGACAGGAAGTCAGCTCAGACCTCTCTCTGCGCTGCTTCTCCTCTGGGGGAACTGGGGTGTGTGTCTTGTAGCAAATATTTGTCACCAGAGGGAAATCTTGGCTGGCCTCAGGATCGCCACAGATAATTAAGAGATATGATTTATCACTGGTGATGTTTCCAGGCCTGGCCAGAGCATGAGTAAGTGTTTTCCAAGCTGCTTGGCCTTATGCTCAGCCACACTGCTGGGGAAGGCTCTCTT
>LZPO01066303.1:481027-508388 GCA_001675575.1 Neotoma lepida
ATGAATGATTCAATACATAGGAATGAAGGCATGAATGAGTCTGAGTTTCCGAATTCTGTAAAATAGAGGAGGCAATCCCAGGCACCAAATAGTGTCAATACTGTACATTAGGGCAAAAGAGGAAGAAAAAAAAAAACAACAACTAAAACACTTAGAAGGGAGCCATTGTTGAAATCTTGTGGTGCCCATAAACAAATTAGCCACATAAGGGAAGAATAGAAGCCTTCCCACTGAGAACTCAGCTCAATTCTATTGCTGTCTCAAATTTGCAAAGCATGCTGGTCTCTCTAGTGAGATCATCTAGTTAATGTTTTGGTAATGTAGGCATCATCAAGGCCTACGATGACTACTTCCAAGATAATGGATGTCCTGATGGACGTCCTGTGATTGGCAGGGAAAGTATCACCAGGGTCTAGGAGAGAACTCAGAGAGCTGAACTCTGCCCTCAAGGTGATGGCCTTTCTCCAGGGGCAAGCGCTAATGCAGGCTTCTCAGATTTACCCAAGGCCAGCTCTAGGCAGCTTCTGAGAGGCTTTGCTCTGGAAAGGTCATCTTTGCATAAAGGACTGGAAAGCAAATATTCCAATAAAGAAAAGGCTCCTCCANAAAAAGGAGTTTGTGAAAAATCAAAAGGGTTTATAATCAAGACAGGCCTGCTAGTTTGGAGTGCTGTGTTTTCCTGGCATGTGCTAGAATTAATACAGATGTTGAACATTATACATAATCTGCATATTAGTGACCCAATGCACAATTCATATGGTAATGTCACTAATTGCACATTACCTAGGTTGCTGAATGAACATTACATAGGTTTTTAATGGATGTAGTTATTATAATTGAAGTAAATTATATTTGCTTCTTGTGCATATCAAGTCAGTAGTGGAGCTGGACCTCATGGGGTCCCTGCCAGAGGAAACAGGTGCTTGTCCTGATGACAGCTTTGGGAGCTGGAGCAATGGGAAGGGGAAGGATGAGCCATGGTCAGGGGTAACTGGTCTGGCTGAGCCCTCTNTAGGGCTGGGATAGCGGTACTGAGAGCAAGATCAACAATGGGCAGTGTCTGCTCTGAGGCAGGCTCTCCTACTTGCCCTTCTGTTGTGGGCTTAGGACGCAGCCTGAGCTTAAAGGCAGCACCACCCACTTAGTAACAGGACACNTTTCTCCAGGCTGACCCAAAGCTAGATGACTGTTGCATCACTTCCTCTGGCGTGGAAGCCACATGACTCTGGCATCTGTGTTTGCCAGGGATGAAAGGGAGCCCTGCCTGCCCACGATGCTGGCACAGAAGACCCTGGGTCCTGCGTGTCTTCTTTAATATCCCATTTCCCTAGTAGATGAGGCAAAGTTGTTGTAGTAGCTGCTGCTGCCACTGACGCTCACATTTTCTGGAAGGACAACCCAAATGTGCCCTGAGGCTGGAGGATGGAGAGGGGTCAGGGCTTTGGATACTTCTTGGTCATCAGCTTTCTGTCACTTTTTGTCACTATTTCTGTGACAAAAATATTTGAAGTATTCAACTTACAAAGGTGAAGGTTTATTTTGGCTCTGGGTTTCAACCCATGGTCGTCTTGGCTCAGGATTTGGTGCTGTTGGAGAGGGGGCATCACTGTGGGCATAAATAGGCAGAGAAAGCTGCTCATTCCTAGTGTCTGGGAAGCAACAAAGGGAGACAGAAAGGGGGCAAGGACCACGAGCCCCTCTTAGGAGTGTGCTTTCAGTGACTTCTTTTCTTTCCACTAGGTTCTATGTCTGAAGTGTCTCACTACNTGCCAGTTACAGCACAGGGTGAGGACCAAGTATTTGATATGCAGGTCTCTGGGGACATTCATTCTAAACCATAGCATCTTCTCAGGTTAGAGAAAGGCATCTGGTTGCCATGGTCACCTGCTGTGACTTTGTGCAGGAGGAAGTGGGGTTTCTTCCCATTTAACTGAAGGGGTACTGAGACTCTAAAGAGTTTTTTTTTAAACCCACTAATATACACACGTATGTACTCTGACACATGCACACATACATGAATTCACACACATGCGCACAGAGCAGGTACATATACACAGATAGGTCTTCTTAGTTGATGCGATGCTAAGACTCCAGAGAGCTTAGAAATTTACTCAGTGACACATATACATACGCATGAATGTTCTCTGTCTCTCTGTCTCTTTGTCTGTCTCTGTCTGTCTGATTCTCTCTCTCTCTCTCTCTCTCTCTCTCTCTCTCTGTGTGTGTGTGTGTGTGTGTGTGTACAGTGTTAGCTGAACGTACAATGAAAATTTGAACTCCGATTGACACTGAAGACTCTCATCCAAGCCATCCAGGCCACTCTGTTGCAATTTTGTGGTTCTATTTGGAAGGTAACTCTGGAATCCTGGGATAAGACACAAACATGACAACACACCAGAGTCAGGAGAATAGGAAAGAAGGGAAGAGAACGCTCGATTTTCCTGGGGACCTATGATGTATGGACTTGCGCATCTCCTCTGCTTCTCTGTCCACCCACTGACCGTCACTCTGCTAATGCCAGGCTGGCCAGGAATACACTTTCTATTTAGAAAGCAAAGACGGCCAGCTTTGGGCCTAGGCCCGGGGACTGACTCACTGTTGCTGGGATGACACATTGCCTGCACACATTTCACAATTCTCAGAAACACCAGACTTATTTCTGTGAGTACGCGGAGGCCCGCTTCACCTTCCACCTAAGGCCACACACTGAGGCCTCGCTATTTTTCTTCCCTGGGGCCTAATGGATGGCAGGACTTCCCATGCCTGAAACATCACCCTCCTTTGGAAGGAGAGAAACTCTGGCCAAGAATCGCAATGTTTTGAACCAGAGTTTGGCTGGCTTTCAACAGCTTCACACCAAAGCTATACCAGCCAGCGAAATGGCTATGAATGGGGTGGGGGTAGGACTGAGACTTAAAAACGAGCCGGAAAAAATATGCAGATAGCAGAGAGAGGAGAGAATGAGATAGTGTGAAAGAAGTGGAAAAGGGAATTTGAATAGAGAAAAACTGCCCGGAGAGTGATTGAAGAACTGGAGCGGAGGCTGAGAGTTCTGGGCTCTGATCGCTTCTATATGGGCCTTTCCCTCCGTCTTTGGCTGAGCACGCTTAGTCCTCATTACCAATTAAGGAGCAGGAGCAGGGGGCTAGGAAGTTGCAATCTCAGGTCAAAGTGAGAGCATTTTTGTTTATTAAACAAACAAACAAANCAAAACAAAATACTTTACATTGTAAGCCACGTCCGGCACTCACTAAGTAGCCCATGCTGATCTTGAACTTAGGGCAGTCCTACTTCACCCTCTTGAGTGCTGGGATAACAAGTATGAGCTTCCAGATCCACATCAATGTGAGGACTCTGGACCCTGTATCTCTGTCTCTCTGGGATCTGAAAGCCTAAAAGTAACTCCCAGTGACCAAAGAGCTTGCTGGGAAGGCCCACAGTTTGGATGCCCGGTGACAGGCTCCTCTGAGGGAGTTGTTTATACACTTAGACATTAAGTGCTTAAGATTTGAAGGGCCTGCCACACATTCAAAGCCCTGGATTGAGAACTATCTGGAAACTTCCTCCAGGGTAAACAAAAACAACCACTTCAGCTCATTTGCCAAGGAATCTCACTCCAAAAAGGAGAGGAAAGGCAAGGGAAAGTGATGCTGGTTTTTCCCTTGCAAAGTAAAGGTTAAAACAACATTTTCTCTGGGCGGCCGTGAGGTCCACAGGCAGACTTTTCTCTGGTAACCATCTCAGTGTGTCTGTGTGGAAAGTACCTAATCATGACTAAGCACTAGCTGAGGTGATTCACTTGTCACTTCACTTGGGGACTTTGTTCTTGTTCTAGAAACAGTAGAGTGTTTTCATCACGTCTGACCCAGGCCCTCCAACTAGGGTGGCAGGTGTGAGAGAACATAGTCTTCTCTCTGCCTATAGGAAAGGACNCTAGGGAGCAAAAAGAGTGTGGNCTCCCTGGAATCCTGTCAGGACTTCTAAGAAGGCTAAACTCCTAATCCTTGTTAGCAGAGGAGTCAGGAGTCTGTGGAAGTGACCACGGCCTGAATGGAAATGAAGTTCATTCATGGAACATCCAGGATATCCTGGAAGTTTCCCTAAAGTTGTCTTATTCTTCCTCACAGTTATATTGTGAGGCAGGTGTTGCTTCCCCCCACCATTGGAAGGAGGCCCAAGGGCTCACACCTCTAACTCAAGAACACAGAGCTGAGAATGGGCCNGGAGACTCAGGGGAGGCAGCAACATCCACTAAGATAGAGAAGGATCACAAAGACCAGCCTGTTCAGGGGGAGTGGAGTCATTCTGCTTAACAATTCAATTCAAATTCAAACCCTTTTGTTGCAATTGTACACATAGAGGAAAGGACACATCATAGGCATAGAGCTTGATGGACTGTCACAAACTGAAGAGAGCCCCGGAGTCATCACCTAAATGGAGAGATAGATAACATTGTTTCCAGGATGACTGCCATCGCTTCTCAACATCCATGTACACATAGCCCTTCCTCAAAGAAGTAAAATCTCTCCCTCGTCTCCTCCTGAAGCTGCACTGGTTATACTGACTTCTCTAACTCAACAGAATGAAGTGGAAGTGGTGCTTTACCTAGGGCATAAGAAGGTGGGAAGCTTCTTAGTAGGTTTCTTAGTGACTGTTTATGGAAACACCTGGAGTCTTAACTGCCCAGAGAATGCCCTAGTGAAGGGGTCATGCACAGCCACGCTGTCCACAGCTAGTGGAGGCCAGACTTCTGCTGATGACTGCTTAGGCACAGACTTTGTAAGGAGACCTTTCTTAGACCCNTAAGAGGCCTTGGTTAAAACCACATGAAACACAAGAGTTGCTTAGCCCAGCCCTGACCTCCTGACTCACAGAATCATGACAGGCAATGAAATGGCTGTTATGGTAAGCCCCTACGTTTGGGGTAATTTATTAGACAGCACTATAACTAAACGTTTCAATCCACAAAGAAGCACCCCAGTGATCCTTGCTTGTCATTGTGCCCCTTCTTACAGTAACTGTTCTGTGACTCCCTACACTCTTGACACGTTCTGCCTGCTTGTAGACACTGTATGAATAAAATGACGTCATGAGTCTTTTGTGGTGTNGTTGGCTTCTCTGGCTTGGTGTTCTGTCTATGACAGTCTTCTCTGATGTCAATGGCAGCAGCAGATCATCATTCCTCTCAGTGTGTAATAATGCGTGACTGTGTTTATCCATTTTATGATTGACAGGCAGTTGAGTTGCTGTTAAGAACGACAGACACAGCTGTAAACATTTCAATGTNTGCATTTCTGTTGAATATTGTTATAGTTTTAATGAGAAATATTTCCCANGAATCTAATGTATTTGACCACTTGGTCTCCAGCAGGTCCTGTCACATTGGGAGGTTGTGGAACCTCCGAAGGGTGGAGCCTACCTAGACGAAGCAGGTCACTAGAGATGGGGAGACTGGAGGTCGATATCCACTTCTGGGTCTGACCCAAGCTCTCTACTTACTTATCTGCCAATATATGAATAGGACAGTCTGCAAGCTTCTGCCACCAAGAACTGAACCAGTTGGGCAGTCATCATGCCATGTCATNATGGACTATATCCCTGGAAGTTGTGAGCAAAGATAAATCATTCCTCCCTTGAGTTGCTTCTTTCAGGTTCTTTTCAACAGTGAGAGGAACAGTCACCAATACACATACATACCCAGGANAGAGATTGCTGGAGAATAGAGTGTTTTCAACTTCTGTATTGTCTTATTGGTTTTAGAGTGACATACCAATTTGTTTTCTCATTAACAGTGATTGACAGTTGCTCTACACTCTTATAGAGCTGGACTTTACTGTGTGTCTTTTCATGTTTGAGAATTCCATTTAATTTGTTAACAAGAAAGAAATGNCTAGCCTGTCTACCTGCCAACAAGGAAGGCATTTGAAACATGCCTAAAGAAGCTAAATGCAGAAAGCCAGTTCCTTCTACCCAGATGTGCTCTTTTCACAAAAAAGAAAAAGGAACACCACAGCTGTTCACTCACGTTCAAAGGGATGCTTGCTGGCCCCTGCTCCCACTGTGTTATTCATCTGGAGAGTTCTTGTTTCGTAAGTCAGCTGAAGTTGTGGTAGAGGAAGCGATTGGGATTCTGAGTATTTTCTTCGTTCTTGGACCATGAATCATCTCTTGGTCATGAAATATTTGGAAGAAGGTGATTTAGTTTATTTTAGGGCAATCAGAGGGCAGGATCATAAAAATCTGTTCAAATGGACTTGAAAATTCACCTTCCCAANCCCTTGAGACTCTCAAATTTGTATTTCCAATTGATGTGAAAAGATACCTGGCAAACCAAACTTAAAAGTATAAGGAAACAAACACACAACAACAAAACCCCCAGGAATGTGGCTGATTGGGAGAGCTTTATTCAGCTTATGCAATTGGAAGAAACACTGTCCTCTCACTGCCAGGTTGTCCCAAATCCAGGGAAATCACAGACTTTGAACAGCAGCAGAAACTTGGAGTGACAGGCTTTTTGAAACAACTAAGCTAGTGTGTAGTACTCAGCTATCTAAGCAGACACTGATCTATGTGTTGCCGGGAAGGTATTTTGTAGATGTGATGANCCATCTAGGATTGAGTGACTTCACACGAAAGAGGTTGTGTGGCTTTATCTGGCTCATTCATCTGTTGAGTGTCTCAAGAACAAAAACAAGTTTCATGGAAAAGATAAAATTCTGACTCAGGACTGTAGCATTACTTGTCAATGAGGGTTTCTTTGTTTACTTTTTTTTATTATTTTTTTTGTGAGACAGTATTTTTTTTCCTTTGTGAAGCATAAGTTGGCTTTGAACTTATGACCCTTTTGTTATTGCGTTATGAGTCTTGGGCTTATAAATATGCATCACCACACTTGACCTTGCTTGACCTACCCTACAGATTTCAGAACCACTCACTTTACAAGTACATGACCCAAGTCACACACATATACATATATGAACTTATACATATATGCTCATACACATATATATAAATAAATAATGGTATAGATCAATAGTAGATAGATTCTTCCATTGGTTTTGTTTCTTTAGAGAAATCTTGACTGTCAACAATGGTATAAATGCAATGAAACAATCCAGGAGAAACTTTCAATTTTGATGGGTGCCAGCCCAAGTTTTCACCAAGGATGTGCTCCTGGGGAGTGTATGATCAAGCATCTGTCCTGTCCAGATTTTCTCAGTTGAAGCTGAAAACCACACTATGACTACTCAGAGAAAGTTCTTGGTGCCAGCTAGCAGTAAATGTCTTTTGAGTCCTGAGATCAAACTCAGAACCACAGAGAGCCCAAACCGTATCTGTGTCAATCTTACTTCCTAGATAAAAACCACAACTGAAAGGGACTCTGATGTGTAACCTGGAACCTGGAGTCATAACTCAGGGATCCTCTATGGACACTTGGCCCCTCCTAAACAATTTAGCATAATCATACCCATGTTCTTATTGACAAAGACTGAATCAAAGAAGCACACGGGACTTATAATGGTGATAGAGCTTTCAGTAAAGTCAATCAAATAATTGTTCAAAGCAATTACCATGCTTTGAACAATTTGCAAATAATGATCTGCAAATAATCTTTCTGAATGGCTAACTGCTTATTTTTTTCAATACTAAAAGGTTATCAATACAATCTCATGATGGACTTCTGAAATGTGACTTGTGGCAAAAAAGACAGATTGACCAACTTTGGGTGTTTCTGTAGCAGATTTCATTGTCTTGAGCTTCGAGTAACAAACCTTGGATGACTCACTTTATTTAGCCCTTCCACAAGTTTCACAGATGCCAGAAAAGTGAGAAATTTATGTGCTAATTTCATTTTAACTTGGCAATGAAATGACTCTCTCTAATGGNATATTCCTACAACAGGAGAAAGCTACAATACCTTTAAGCAACTAGTAGCCAGCCCTTGGGTATGTAGTCACTTGGTTTTCCAGTCTTGGGTTTCAGTATTTCTAGCTCTCTAGAAGTGTAGAGTGTCACTTGTGATTTTTTATACCAAATTCAAGGCCCTAGATTGTGTTTCTTGAGACAAGAGAATACCACTGGCTTGGTCAGCTGTAAACAATAGGGCAACCAGGTGTAGTGGTATGCACTTGTCATCCTAGTACTTAGGAGATGGAGGCAGGTGGGCCATCCTCTGCTACATATTGAATTAGAGGCCAACTGGCTACATGAGAAGATGCCATATTAAAAAAAATAAACCGAACTCCCAAACAACAGGTTTCTTTAACTCATGGTTTTAGAGGGTCTAACATCCAAGGAGATGGCATCAACGTCTTGTGAGAGCCCTAGTGCTGTGTCATAACATATAGAGTTGCTCTTTCTCTTCATTTAGAGCTGTTTTTCCCATCATGCAATTCATCCCTCATGACTTCATCTATTACTAAGTACTTCCCCCAAAGCCCCATCTCCAAATAGCATCAATCTCTGGCTTGAGGGATTATGTTTCCCACATGCGAACTTTTGGGGGACACATTCAAACCACATCAGTAAGCTCTGTTCTGCCTGTTGGCTGCCATNCTTGGAGAGGTTTTACACACAAATTACTGTTGAAGTGCTTTAAAGACCCGGTAGTATGTGCATGTAGCCACATGTGCACACATGAATAAGTCACATCTCTAAACAACAGAGACAGTCCTTGCTGTAGAACCAGGATCAAGGGCATCTTTCCAAGAGGTGGGGGTGCTGAGCAAGCAGTACTCTAACTGGTCCAGANGTTCAGGTGCTCCCTGTCAGTCTGTTCTTCTGTAGTAGGGTACATTGCAGATCTTGGTATCTGATAGCACCACTAAAGCCATGCAGAAACTAAACTACAGGGCACAAAAGTCAAACTCCTCAGAGCAGATTCAGGGAATCCTCCTTCTGTGTCGCTATGGGCTCTGTCTGGCTGAGGCCTGTGTGAAGGTTATCTATCATCTTGCCAGAATTGAGGCCTCTTCGCTTCTGACTGTGGGAGAGAAAGTCAGCAAGCTTGCTCTTTCCCATTCTCCCTGGTAAGCGCACTGCTCCTGGGATGTGGGCCTCCATCACACAGCCTTGATTTTCTTTCCGTCCCTCCCTCTCCCCACTTCACACACAACTTTCAGGCAACTTATCGAAGGAAGCTTTCCCTTCCCTGAACGTATTAGGTCCATCCTAACATCCTGTTTCCAGATATGACATAGCCCTCATCTCTGCCTTTCTCGGTCCTTCTACCTGGTGAAACCCATCCTTTGAGCCACCTCCAGCATCAGTTCNNTATTAAATCCTTCCAGGGTTTCCTGGGACAATCAGCATTTTGTTGACTCGTTTCCATGGTAGGGATGTCAGTGATAGCCCCCTCACATAGGTTGAACCAATTTTCCTTTGCAAATCAGCTTTCTCCTCTAGGCCCTGAGCTCACGGAGGGTTAGGACAGTCTTGTTTTTAGTTGTGTTCTTGTCATCAGCCCAGAGCCTGGCATAAACTACTGTGTTTACAACCCAGGGTGCTAGCTGAATAGTAGGATGATAAATATGCTGTATTTATTTTTATCTTTGTGTGTGTGTGTATTGTGTGTATGATTTATGTGTGTGTATATATGTATGCACATGTTTGTGTGTGTGAGTGGATATATGTGTGTATGTCATCGTGCATGTGCAGAGGTAAGAGGACAGCCTTGGGTATCAGTCCTCACCTTCCACTTCCCTTGAGACAGGGTCTCTNNTTCATTGATGTGTCCACCAGGCCAATTGACCTGTGACCTTCTGGGGATTCTCTTGTGTCTGTCTTCCACTTCGCTGTAGCAATGCTGGGATTACAGATGTCCAGTTGTGTCTGGGTTTGGAGGATCTGAACTCAGGTCCTTGTGTTTGAGCAGCAAGCNCTTGGCCCACTGAGCTGTCTCTCCATCCCCAAAATAAATATTTATTAACTATCCTCTCTTAAAGGGGCCTTTAGTCTCCAAGGTTACACAGACAAAGCCAGCATGTAATGCCCCATGAGAGTGGGTGCNAGTTTCTGGTGCCTCTTGGTCATACTACTGAGGAAGCTCCTACTGATGTGAGTTGATATTCTGAGTCTTAAGGATGGAGACTAGCTGTCTCATAAGCCCACATCTGTGTCCAAGACACTTTAGTGACTTCAGGATGTTGAGAGTTACTGCTAAAACACAACCCCGCCATCTTACCAACAACAGCGCTCACAGCACAAATCCTCACAACAGGAAAAGGATTCTGGGTTGGCATGCTGGCTCATGTTTTGGGAAAAGAGGTCTAGAGAGAATGTGACATCTAGGATCCCAATCAGGAGGCTGGGGTGTTACGTGTTTAGGCCTAAGAGCAAAGTCTTTCAATGTCACTGCCATCTCCATCTGACAGAGGTCTAAATGAAGAGTCTCAGATTGCTAAGGGCCCTCCTTGATTCCAACCATGAGAGGCAAGATGGCAAGCTTACTCTTTCCTGAGAGAAGGCTGAGACCCAGGCATGGGGTGTCATCGTCATCATCATCGTTGTTGTCGTCGTCATCATCATCATCATCATCATCATAACCGAGGCAGTGATTAGTGGTTCTGCTCTGCCACAGAATGTCAAGGGAATGCCGTTGTCCACACACTTCGAACAGTAGAAACCTGGCTCACTGGTGTAGGTGTGTGAGTGTGAGTGTGAGTATGTGTCCTCTCCTGCGACTCTCTCCCAGTCCCATCTTACAAAGTAGGAAATGAAGGAAAGGAGGCAAAAGTGAAGGCGGTAACTCAAACCATTGTCAGGGCTGTTTAGTCATAAAGCCAGATTCTAATGGCCTTTAAATATTAAAATGCTGATTCTTTCCATGACANCACATTTTAAGGAGAAATTATTGTTTTATTTTATTTTTACTACACATGCAATTGTTTTCACAAGTAGGCACCNAGAGAGAAAGCCTGGGTAGTTACCACATCAGCTCTAAGCATGAATGTGGAGAGAGCTTGCTCCTGCCGTGCATACTCTCAGTTTTACCAGTAACTTGGGCACACAAAGATCAAATCACATAGAAAGAGTGCTGGGAAAGAACTTTCAGGGCTGGCTTCATGGAGGAAGGGCCTCAGGACTTTGTAGCAAGATGAGGGGTTCTAGATGGTGACAGGGAGGAGAGAAGGGAATTCCAAGTAGGCTGAAGGACTCACAAATGTACCAAGGTGTGAGGTGATTGGACAGCCCAGAGAGGTGAAAATCTAGTTAGTGTGATTGATGAGTTGTGGTGGGCAGGGGATTTAACTTTTTTTCTTTTCTAGAAACCTGCTTTAGTTCTCTGCATGTTGTGGGGGCCCTGAATAATTTAGATAATTGCAATACATCTTTCNTTGGCATCACATCAGAGGCATCACATCTAGTTGCTGAGGACGCTGGCTCAGGGCCATTTACCACCACTCTAGCTGGACTGGCAGCAGGCGTGGCATGAGGCCTCTGACTCTGATGGCAATGCCCTGCAGGTATAAAAGCATTCCAGGTAGGAGAGCATAGCCACTGATAGCCACTCCCTGCCCCCAACCTGGAGACTCTACCAANGAAGGCAGTAACAACATCTTGAAAGAAGCCTTCCATAGACTACATGCAGTGCCACACACTTTATACACNCGCTCCTTTGATCTCACAGCCATGTGTGTGGGAGCTCCTAGCCCTCTCCTTTTATAGAAGAAACATAACTTCTCTTGTTTCGTGTGATNTGTCCTGAGGCACACAGCTGGGATTTGAACCCAAGNGTGNATCTCTTGCNCTCACCCAATCCTGCTTCTGAGAATTCCGGTTGTAGATTTTGGTTAGATTAAAAATGGGGATCAATCATTTCTCAGTGTTCCATAAGAAACCGAAGCTTCTCATTTCCTCCTTCTCCTTCTCCTCTTCTTTCTTTTCAAGGCAAGATCTCAATTAGCCCAGGCTGGCATCGAATTCTTTTGGTAGCCNAAGATCACCCTGTGATTCTGATGCCCCTGCTACTAATGTCTAGGTGCTGGGATTCTAGGTATGCACCAGCATGCTTGGCTTAGGCCGTTCTAGGATTTGAACCCAAGGCTTTGTGCATGCTAGGCCACTGTTCTCCCAACTGAGTTATATCTGCAGTCCCAGAAACTCATTCTAAAGCACTTTGGNGGGCCTTGTTTTTTCCTGGCCACCTTTCCTAGGACAGGGCCGGCCTGGCCACTTTGAGCAACCTCTTAGCTTGGTCAGGACATTAAGCCTTTGTGGCTCCTTCCTGTCTAAGGAAATTTAGGACAGAAATGGTAACTGGTACTTATTTTTAATCCTGGCCCTTAACCTAAGAGAGTCACAACTGTTTTGGAACAGGCTTCCCCCAGAATGTAGGGAGGAGTGACCCAAAGCAATCTCATGGGGAAGTAGTTCACCAGAGAGGATGGGTAGGGGGGACGTTGCTAAGAGGCAGCAGATGTTTTGAGGGTGGGATGGAGGAGGTGGGGGTGGCTGGGGAGGAAGACACCTGGGGAGGTGTAGGTACATAGCCCTGATGTAGCTTGTGGATGAGCATGGAGATCTGGACAGATGGAGAGCAGGAGGCCTGGATTGCAGCCCCAGGAGTGGGAAGTCAGTGAGGAGCAGTGGCTGGTGGCTTGTTTTGGTTCTGCTTTCAGAAGTACAGCAGTGGTTTGGCTGCAACATTCAAAGACCTGAAAATATGGAAGCAGGCTTTGAGGAAGGGGACCACTGAGAATAGCAGTAGTGAGTACGGGAAGTGCAGAGCCAAGGGCTCTTCCTTGGAGCAGAGATTCAGCTTCTTTCCGGAGCCTGTGGCTTCACAGGAAGAGGACATCGGGTTCCAAGCTGCACCGGGCCTGCCTGGGTCATCCAGCTGGCTTGCTCTATCTTTGGCTGATGTCTGCACTCCAGTCTTGCTCATGTCAGCTTAGAATATTTTGCACGTCGTAAGGAGCCACTAATGACAATGTAGCTGTTAATCATATTGGTTATGTAGCTCATCATAACTTAGTGAGATTAATCTGTATAAAGCCCTGAAACTTGGAGATGAAGTGAAGTTCGTTGCAGGACAGAGTTGTAAATATAGTGTGAGCATAAAGAAGCACATACACAGAGCTGCAGCAGTCAGAGAGGGGAGAGACTGTGCTGACCCCGGGAGAATCAAGGCCAGAAGACCGAATGNGTTTGCAAAGATATGTATTTAGGGCTGGAGGACATGGTTCCGGGCTGAAGCCTTTGCCATGGCAGCATGANGCTCTGCATTGAAATTCCCAGAGCCCATGTAAATAAAGTCAAGTGCAATGATGCACATCAGTAACCTCAGCAAGGCAAAGACAAAAAGACTCCCCATAAGCTCAAGGGTCANCTAGCCTGGTAATACAGCTGTGAACAATGGAGACTTCCTGCCCTGTCTCAAAACAAGGTGGAAAGTGAGGACTGATACCCAACATTGTTCTCTGACCTCCATTCCTCTACACACATTCTGTGGTATGCACACATGCATGTTCGCACACACACACACACACACACACACACACACACACACACACACCCCACTTGGAAAAAAAGATATGAAAACTTGATTAAGCATAAAGTTGACTGTGCAGAAAACAAAGGAAAGACTCACGTGCTAAAAAGAGATGTGTTTGTCATGACTGGGAAAGATCCAGGACAAAGATAAAGGAAGGAAGGGGGGTAAATGCTANGCTCAGAGACTTAGGGTTTGTATGGTAGGCATTGATAACTAAGAGAGGTTTTTATGTAAAAGATTAATAGAATCTTAACATCATATTTCAGGATACCAAATGTAGTGGTTTGAAAGAAAATGGCCCCTCTAGGCTCATAGGGAGTGGCAATAGTGGGAGATATTGCCTTGTTGGAGGAGGTGTGGCCTCGTTGGGGGAAGTGTGTCACTGGGGATGGGCTTTGGGATTTCAGAAGCCCAAGCCAGGCCCGGTGTTGCTCTCCCTTCCTGCTGCCTGCTGATCCAGTTCTTCTCCAGCACCATGTCTGCCTGCGTGCTCCCATGCTCCTCACCATGATGATAATGGACTGAACCTCTGAATCCGTAAGCCGGCTCCAATGAAATGTTTTCCTTTATAAGAGTTGCTATGGTCACGGTTCTCTTCACANCAATAAAAACATAACTAAGACATTTCAGGATACCAAATTTGTAATGATTACAGTAACTAATATTAATTACAAATGATGATTATGAAAACACAAATAAAAAGCATTTATATGCCAAAAGTGGTAGATATTGGGTCATCAAGATGGCTCAGTGGGTGAGGGTGCTGGCTACCAAGCCCGATGACCTAAGTTCAGTCTCTGGGATCCACATGATGGAAGGAGAAAACTAATTTCTATAGTTATCCTCTGATCTCCACACTTGCACTACAGCAGGGTTACCCCTTTCCTATGAATGAACGTATGAATGAATGTAACTTTAAAAAAATATGATGTCACCTAGTCCTAATGCTATTCTGCATCATAAAATGCTGCTTTCTTAGTTAGAGTCAGAGATTCTCTTGGTGGCTTTGAAGAAGCAAATTGCCATGTTGTGAGCTACCCGAGGGGAGGGCCANTGGCAGAGAACTGGGAAGACAATGTAAGCCAGGGTCNGCAGTCACACATNTGCTAGGCAACGGGCCTGGGAGCAGCTGCTTTTTCCCAGGAGCCCCCAGATGACAGCNCAGCTTGGCTGACACTTTGATTGCTGCCTCATGGGACCCTGAGCAGAGCCAAGTCATACCTAGCCTCCTAGAAATTGGGAGATAATGTGTGTTGTNTTACACCATCAATTTTGTGAGGCATTACAAAACAATATAAACAACAATACAGGATCCCCCCACCCCAGATCAGCAGTCCAGGAAGAGGAGAACCTCGGTTCAGGGTTATCAAAAGGCGAGTAGGCCTGGCTTGTAAGCCTGCAGCCTCTGCAGCTACCCCACAAGGTGAAATTCGAGAGGGAGAATTGTCCTACCTGATCGCTTCNCTCAATTGCATTTCAGCTACTAGCAAGCAAACCTCCACAGTCTTAGAGACAGGTCCCTTAAAGAGAAGTTTGGCTATGCTTCCAACTAGGACGGTGGAAGACTAGAAGCTTGGGGATACCTTCTTTGTCATCATGAGGACTGGAGTTGGGATCTCCAAAACCCATATAAAAAGCAGCTGAACTCAGTGGTAGGTGTGGACAACTCCATCCCTAAACATAATGGGAACAAGAAGATCTCTGGAGCTTATTGGATAGACAGCCTCGAAGAATCAGTGTGCTCCAGATTCAGTGAGAGACCCTGTTNTCAAAAGTAAGGTGGAGAGAAATAGAGGAAGCCATCTAACNTCCACCTCTTCTCTCCACATGCANATGCATCTACATATATGTGTGTATATATACCACATGTGTGTGAGCATGCTTGTGCTCACACAAANAAATGGCATCCTATTGTATATTATTATCAAGGTGAATAAAGAGTCTGGCAGAGAGGAGAGACCCCAGCGTTACCTGCGTTCATAGTTTCAGGCCCCTCACGTCAATGGTCCAAGGAGCCCTCGGCCTCCTCTCTCTCANCTTACTTGGTCTCCCAGGCCTGCCAACCCCCTTAGACTTACCTTTCAGGGAAGGCAGGAGGTGTGAATTCTAGGAATGCCCCAGGAGTCTCCTGCTTGTCCCACTGGGGTTATGGCTCTTTTATGAGCTTAGGTCAAACCCTGCTCAGCCTCATCCAACCCAACTTGGCTCAAAAGCCTGACTGCCATGCTCATAAGCACAGGCCTGTATCCTGCCATTGCTCTGGGGAAGATTTTGGTAAGCAGAACAGCCTCGCAGACANGGAATGCATTTCCAAATTGCGGGCGTCGTAGGGGGAAAAGGGGCTGACCTGTTCTATGCCACGCTACCTTTTCCTGAACTCCATTCCAATNCTCTGAAAAAATGATGAGAGAGCCACAGAGGGTCCTTACCATTTCTACATTTCCCAAGGAAGGACCAGGAGAAGAATGGGAACATCCACTCCTCAAGCGCTCCTGAGTGGCAAGCCACCAAGGCTGGCCATTGCTGCCCCCCTGTCTCATGGAATCCTCCCAATAATATTTCAGTATCCAGAGCATACCAGGATATAGAGAGGGGAAACTGAGNCTCAGCNTGATCTTCTGTGAATGAAAATGATTGCATCCCTAACCTGGCTACTTGACAGTATTAATTCAATTCAAGCTACCATGTAAGGATTCTGCCTGAGGGTCCTTTTGGAGAGCATGAAAAAAGATGCAGAAACCTAACAATGGTCTGAGATAACCCTCAAAATAAGAACTTTCATCTGTTTGACAAAGGCAAGGTCTGGAACACTTTCTGTAATCAGTTCAGTGGTGTTTTGAGGTGTGGGCCCTCATTGCATCCATCTTTGAGATAAGGTGCCCGGAACTGGGAGATTAGGGCTGACTTGCTCAGCTGTTCCTAACTCAGAGAGCAAGAAAACAAAGGTGGAGATCCAAAGTTCTGCTATGGGCTGGGTGGATCTGGGGCTCATTTCTGGCTCTTAAGCCACCTCCTGTTCCTCCTCCATCTCATCGAAATCTGTGGAAGCAAGGCCTCACCAAAGAGAAGCCCTGGGGCCCAAAAAAGCCCCAACTACAGTAAAGGAGTGAGTGAGCAGAGTCTCTTAAGCCAAGAAATCGCCCAGATGACCAGGCTGAGGAGGAGGAGCTCATGAGACAATGGTGGTGTCACTTCCTGCTCCTCAATTAGGAAGGCTCTGGTGTCTTTCCCCAGACGAGAGGTCCCTGTGGTTCCTGTCTCTCCTCATCATTTACTTTTTATCATCTAGTTTCTCATTTTTAAAAATGAAATAATTTGCTTTCTTTCTTCAACCCCTCTTTCCCTCACCCCACCCCCCTTTCTCTTACTTTCTGAGACAGAGCCTCATAACATAGCCAGGCTGGCTTGGTGTTCACTATGTGGCCTACCTAGACTTGTCTCAAAATCAAAATCCTCAGCCTTCTGAAATGAAGATTACTGGTGTGGAATGATTTTATGGGAAGGACTGTGATTTTGGGGTGTGCATCTGATGTCTCAATGCACACAACTGCACTGGTGGATGCTTCACACTGGAGAGGTGTCCAGATTGCAAGCACAGGGTTCATGCACACATCNAAGTCATCTCTCACTGCCTGGCAAACACAGAGCCTGCAGACAATGGCAGCATCTTCTCTCCCATCGACCTGATCTAAGGGCAACAGTGGAGTAGTNGAGGCCAAGCAGAGGGATGCAAGCTATTAAGTTCATACATTTGTCCTGGGAAAACTGTCTCTCATTCATACCCTGGCCAGGAGGGGCTTCTGCACTCCTGAATTACACTGTCCACACACAGGGTCCATAACCATNTTCATTCTTGTTGCTGTTTCTTCTGAATTCAGCTAAAACCACAGCCAGAGCCCTCTTCTTCATGTAAGGAGAACCGTGCTCAGAGGCTATTCCTGTTCTTCTTGGGATGGGAGAAAACTCCAAGCAGCTTAGACTTTTCTAACCCAGACTCAGAGCCAGTCNAACAAAACTTCAGTCTAGACAGCAGAGGACAGCTAGACACTTGATGGAGCCAAACAGGGACTCTGGCTAGACCATCGGTGGCAGGAGAGTGACTCCAAGCACCAGCACACGGAGTTTTCCAAGTTGACATGCTGTGATTGTGATTGTCATAGCTACGTGCCTCCTATGGTATCTGTTACCTAAGATATCTCTGAGGCCTAAGATTCCATCCTAGGGACTGAAAACAAACAAAAAGCACAACAGAGGCAGGAGAGATGTCCCAGTGGGTAAGAAGACTTGTGGATGATATGGTTTCAGTTCCCAATACCCACATAGCAACTCACAAGAGTCTGAAACCCCAGTTCCGGGAGATCCACAAGACACCAAATATGCATACGGTGCATAGACATACATGCAGACAGACACTTTTACACATCAAATAAAGATAAATAAAATCTTTAAAGCAAAACAAAACAACACAAAAGCATGAACCATGACACAGGAGCAATGACAGGGTTCTAGCTANTCATTCTTGCCTGCTGAGGATTGGCCCTGAGGNGCATTTTCAGTAACAGAGGCAAATGGTGCATGTTANAGAGTGGTTGAAGACAGATCCCCATAAATACGAAGCTTACACCTTGGCCTACAATCCAAATGATGAAAACTGGGAGGAAAAATGCCCTCTTTACCAAGAGGTTTTCTTAGGCAAGGGTTTCTGTCATCTGTCTTCCATCAGAGCCCCAGACTGCTCTTTCTCTACCCTCTGGAAAACATCACTCCAGCCAAAGGCACCCACCATCTTCCTGGTCATTTTGCAGGTGTGAAAACTCACCCATCAACAGCAGAAGATACTTGGCCAAAAGCCTATAGCAAATCCCCAGTTGAGCTNGGCTGAGGCCCTGGTAAAAAGTCTTGAACGAATATCCTGGTGGATCTTTCCAGTGGTTCCAAGTGTTTGAACTAGGGACAAAACAAACTCCAGATCATGAAAGTTCTAATCTTGAGGGAAAATCTTTTGTTCTTGTGATTCTTCATCTGGAGAATGGATCAAAAATTCTGGGCAACATACATAGTTTTGGGCCATCAAGGTGGCTTGGTGGGTAAAAAAGCTTGCTACCTAATATGAGAGCCTGAGTTCAACCCCTGGGACCCACACAGAAGGGGAGAACCAACGCTTGTAGATTATCTTCTGATCTCCACTTGAGAGCTGTGGTATGTTCACACACACACAAAATAAAATGCAATAAAAATGTGAAAAAAAGTGGTTTGAACTAACACTTTCTTTGAAATGGCTTGTACTTAAGCACGGAGCTTAGCAGGTAGCAGCAGGCTCACGGGTAAGGCTGTTTCATCCTGTTTACATCAACATCACTTTCTAGTCACATCTTGTCNGTGTTGATAAACTTGCATTGCACTCTGTGTCTATGAATTGAATTCTTTATTGTACATTTCCATGGCATTACCACAAACATCAACTTGCTTGTTTACCACTCTATCTACATGAAGAAGTTGTTACAGTCCTCATTTCTAGAAGCCACTTAATGTCTGGTGCTGTCACACCTTGATGACCNACGGATCCCATGTTTCTGTGTTACTGAGTTCTTCTATTTTTAAAATCTTCTATTTTAATTTCCAGTATGGTGATAGAACCAAAATAAACAAAATCTCTTTGGAGCCCTCGATCACTTTTTTTAGATTTCGTTTATTTTATTTTATATTAATGTATGTTTTACCTGTGTGTATATGTGTGAACCATGTATGTGCTGGTGCCCTTGGGGGCCAGAAAAGGGCATCGAGTCTCACAGAACTGGAGTTAGAGATGGCTGTGAGCTACCATGTGGGAGTTGGGAATCAAACATTGGAACTCTGGAAGAGCAGCCAGTGCTCTTAATCACAAGGCCATCTCTCCATTGCCCACTCTCCATCACTTTTAAGACTATAAAGAGAACTAGAGAACTAAGTATTTTAGGATTGCTATCATACTGTGACTGCTTTTAGGGCCCGAGGTCAGGGTTCAAATGTTGGAAATGTGTGGTCCTAGGTGTATAGCACATCCTCTTGGTGACCTAGTACCTGCACTTGTGAAATAACACTATACACACATACACATATATACCTGTCTCTTATACACATCTAGATGTGTATAAGAGACAGGTNTGGTCCTAGGTGTATAGCACATCCTCTTGGTGACCTAGTACCTGCACTTGTGAAATAACACTATACACACATACACATATATACATATATATTTGCATTATATATTATTACTACATTAACATGAGCTATGGTAGTAGTTGCCTTAGCTCTTCCTGCGTCTGGGGATGAAAAGGACAAGCACGGTAGGGCCTGGCCCACAGATGGACCAGAAAGCTGCAGAGAGGGAGTTTGACTGAAGGCCTCGAAAGTTAGCAACTCCTACTTGTAGAATTCTTCAAGAAGCCCTGGTGTAGAAGGAAGAGGGTCCTGGACAGGGAGCTGTCTGGCTTGGCAGGACAGGGACAATCTTCCTGACCAGGCTCTGGTCCCTGCCTGTGAATGCAGCAGCGCTGGCTGAGCTAGCTCTGAGTAGCTTGGGGTTCCTGGAAATTCGCATCAGCACATTAGTTAATGTTTTATCAGCAAAGAGCTGAGGCAGTGGCGAGCAAGGGACAGATCCTGTTACTTCCGACGAAATGCCTTTTTGGTTAAGCACAAACAATGTCTTACGGATGATTCCCAGCCGTTGTATGAAAGCAGAGGTTGGTTTTCCNTTCTTTCTCCCCCATTGGACACGATGCACGAAGGGCGGAGTCAAATGTCTGAAGCTGAGTTCCCACTTGATGGCCCTGGAATGATGTCTCAGGAGAAGCTTCCTTGTCAGGGCTCCTGGGACATATGAGAGCCGCCATATGCAGATGGAGTGACAGCGGTCACTCAGAAGGGAACGTAGGTACCTAGGGTCTCAGTTTGGCTGAATTTCTCTGAGCTCGCTATAAACGCTTAAAGCTATGTTGGACAGGAGCGAAAGCATGGAACACTGGCAACCTTGAAAAGGTCCGTGAGAAAATGACTCAGGAAAAATTTACCTTTTTNATGTTAGGGTCAAAAAATTGACTTCATTTGGTTTTTACTCTTCTAAATGATTAACTAAAATATTTTCCTCCCCTGAAAAATGCTGTTTATATGAGAAGAGAAGCAACAGCTGAGGGTGTGTGGCTACAGCATTCTCGAGTCTGCAAACTGAATCTTGTAAAGAGGATTCTGGGATTTGGCATCAAGTAGGCTTAAAAAGTCCAAGCCTGTCGTTCGTGGATGTGTGGTCTTGGGCAATACCCCAAGCCTCAACCTCTCCTTTATGACAATGGGCTATCAGTTCCTCCCCTTCTCTTCCTCCTTCTTTTCCTTCCTTTTTTTCTTCTGAGTGTTGGAATCACAGCTGTGCACCACCACGTCTGCCATAACACTTTCTAAAAGAGATTCTGTAAAGGAGACAGAGCATCTACTCAGAGGTAACCTAGCTACGGTGAGTACTTCCTGTATATATGCTGAGCCCTGAACTGATGACCTAATTAAACTAAATTAGAAACCTTGATTTTAGAATTTATTTATTTTGGGACAGATTCTCATTATGTATTCTAGGCTGGCCTTGAACTTGTTATATAGATCANCCTGGCTTCCAAAGTTCAGTCCACCCACTTCTGTCTCTCTCCTGAGAGATGGGATTAACAGCTTATACCACTCTGCCAGCAGAAAGTCCCATTTCATGGATAAGAAACTAAGGACTCAGACTGGTTAAGTACCTGCTCACTTAGTTAAGATCACTTCGTCAGCAAGGATCAGAGGTCACATTTGCACTTACCCCCATATCNTAATCCCAAAGCCTACAGGGACCTATGCAAGTTGCCTGGGACAGTAACAGCATACATAGTAGGTACGTAACAATTACTTTNAACTGATTGCTATACATTGTATTCCTGTGTTGATANGCTACGCTGGACCCATAAATTTNTACNANTGCTACATATCAATTGCAGTATATATTATTGAAAAGGGGCCAACATATATGCAGTCAATATTGGTGCAGAGTCTGAATATTTGTATCTATCCCCCTCTCTTGAATCCACATGTTGAGGTTTTGTCTGTCAAGGTGACAATCCTAGGAGGTGGTGCCCTCATGATGGCCATTTGTGTCCTGNATAAAAAATTCCTAAGAGAGTTCAATCAAACCTCCCACCCCATGAGGCCAAGGGGATAAGGCAAGGNGTATGAGTCAGGAAGTGAGCTTCACCACTCACTAAGGTTTCCAGTGTGAGAAATTCATTCTGTTGTTGAGACCAAGGTTTCTTAACCTTTTCCCACTTACAAACTCCTTTTTCCCTGAGAAATTGTTATGCTGCCCCAGATACACAGATACATAAAATAGGCATACAAATAACGTATTTACTGATAATTGCTCATAAAGGGATTTATAAACAGTTCTTTAGTATACATGTGATCACTTATTGAACATGAAAGCCAATCTGTATNCTAATGAGATAGATATGCTCATTTATTTTTATATGAAGAATTAAGTCTTNGATAATACTTGTTAATATTTTCAGCGGGTATTAATAATTTGATTTTATAATCACTAATTCTCAGAAGACCATTTCACATTGACACATAGAACAAAATGACGAAAGTGTGGTAAGGGCCATTTCAGAAACTGTCGGAAATTCTATCTTAAACCTGAGCCAAAATCCACTTAATTATTTTAAATGAAGTTCCAGCCAGGCACTCAAATGACAATTAAAAAATTAGTCATTTTTAGCACAATCCAATCCAAAGATATATCCATTTAATAGTTACATGCTNAGGAGNGGTGGGGAGAATATTAAAGGTCTTTGTTGGCCATGATTAAACCATTATGTTTTTATAAGATCTAAACTTTTGTATATACAATGAAAACACTGCCAGAGTCCATAGCATACAAAAGTCTCCAATGTGAGCTGGTGTATTTCAGACAGTCTTGCTGGGTGTTACATGGCATGACACCATCAGAGAGAAATGTGCTCATATGGTGTGTTCAGAATGAAGGCTGTTGTGAAGTTGGTGAAGCAACATGGGTGAACATTGCCAAAACCACCTTGGGTTTATCATGCATTTGATTTTGAGTTAATTTTTTGCTTGTCATGCATCCAGAAATCCTTCACTGNTGCTAGCATTTTTGTGATCACCAAATTTAGCTATAAAACCCCATATGGGGCTACAGCTCCCAGTGGAAGAAGCTGGGCTTTAGCCTCTACTCCTAGCAAACAGACTAGGAGAATTCATATTATTAAAATAATCATATCTCATTTCTCTTGGCTTATGTAGCATCCCAAAGACCATTATCATTTCAAAATCACNACCGAAAAGTCAGGAAAGTGGCACCCTGAGACAGCTGGAGGTAACTACGAGTCTCTGAAGTAGCTGGGGTGAGGGGCTGACAGTGGATCTACTTAAGGATGTCATCTCGAGAAACTCAAGAAAAACAAACGAGGGCTTCTGAGTTAATTTCTGTATCGTAAAGATTAATCTTGGAAATCCCACATTGAACCTCTGCTATGGATCTTCCTGGATGAACCAAATGATCAGATTCCAGGGCTTTGAGCAGCCATCCTGGAATCCAGTAGAGGGATATTGTGTATTTCACGGTAATTACAAGGTTAGGCTGGCGTTAACATAGATGTCTTGATTAAAACACATGGGGTGGTTACACAACAGACCTCTTTCCTTTTTTATTGGTTGCAGCCTCTTTCAGGACATAGGCCTCATGGGAGAAAAATCACAGTAAGGTTCCTCTCTGATGAAAAAGCTAGGGGCCCATGTAGCTGGGCGACTCATTTCAGGGATGTTTTATGAGTGGAGACAGTCCTCGTTGGTAGGTGGTATGCTCCAGAAGCCTCTAAACTCATCCCTGTTGAGAAATGGATATTTCCCCCTCTCCAATATTTGAAAGGAATAAATTCAGCCATAAGAGTAGGCAGGGATGTTCAAAGGCATCAGAGAAACCAAGGCAAGTCNANAGCTCTGCCCCTCAGTGCTTTCCCAATGTCGGGATGAGTTTTGCAAAAGAGTTTCAGAGCTCTTCGCACAGGAAGCTGTCATTATTTAATAACCTGGAANCTTCCCAGGGAAGGTGACAAACTTTCTTTTAAACCAAAGTAAAATACACAGAAAACCATACCCATCAAACCCATACAGAAATACTCAGATGAAAAAGAAGACCTTGTAAGCAGCAGTGAACCCCCAANCTTAAGGTATCTCCTACTACCACTTTCTTAAGGCAGTGTGTCTGTCCTGAGTCCAAACACCTTAGATTTGTCTTGCCTGCTTTTGATCCTTTTCTAAATGGAATCTAATTGTAATGTCTATCTTTTGTATCCCCCTTTACAAAATACTGCATTTGTGGTATTCTTACATAATTTTTTTTTTTACTCATGGTACATGGTNAATTCTTGATACTATATAGTATTCTATTCAGTGAATATGCTATCATTTATTGGGATTGTCTATTGTTGATGGATGTTTGGTTACTGTGCCTAATGCTGCTGAGGCTATTGTAACTTCTGCCTTCTGGTGTATATCTGCCACATATCTATTGTGCTGGTTAGTTTCCTGTCAATTTGACGCAAGCTAGGATCATCTGGTAAGAGGGAACCTCAGAGGGGCAAGTCTATGGGTGCATTTTCTTGTTTAATGATTGATGTGGGAAGGCCCAACCTACAGTGTATGGTGTTACGCATGGGGAGGCAGTTCTGGGTTCTATAAGAAAGCAGACTGAAAAAGCCATGGGGAGCAAGCCAGTAAGCAGCACCCCTCCAAGGCCTCTGTCTGTATCAGCTCTTGCCTCCAGGTTCCTGCCTTGAGTTTCTTCCCTGACTTTCCTCACTGATGGACTGTGATCATCTAAGCCAAGGGAATCCTTTCCTCCCCTAGCTGCTCTGGATCATGGTCTTTATCACAGCAATAAAAAGCTAAGTATGTCAGATAGATAGACACAAAGTGAAGTTGCTCGAAGGAGTAATTTTGCACTTATTGAAGGTGAAATAGCTTCCAGAAAGAACTGTGGAGGAAGATATTTTGCATAGAGCACAAAAAGTTGGAAGACACTGGAGAGTACCGAGTGACCCAGGGTATAGGCATGGGAGGCCCATAAAACCCACCCTATGAGTTTTCTTCCCAGGGGCAACTAAGCTTTGCTGCCTCTGCTTTTTCTGGATGACTCCTTATTCCTCTGTCATTTCCAGGGTTGTCTGGAGCTCATGACTTCCTGGGGGCTTCTGACTGTCTTAGGTCAGCTTCGACTTTGGACTGTCTTAGGTCAGCTGCAACTCTCTGTGTCTTGTTTGGTTTTTATTTATTTTTATTATTTTGCTTTGGGATGCTGCAGCCATTCATGATTCTCCTGAGCACGCACACTGCTCCCCTGCTCTGCACCACCTGGTGACTTGCCTTTCTTTAGACTGAACTTCTTTCTTTAGACTTTAGCTTCTTGCAGGGCAGGATGGAGTTGGCCTAGTGTCTCTGCTCTGCATTGGATCAGCTCTGTTCTTCTGCTCTCCATGCCTGGGAAATCTGACTTCTATTGGTTAAACTAAGATCCCATCTCTACCTTGTTTTTGGCTGTGGCCAATAGAGGAACGTCTTCAAGGCTAAAGATAGAAAAGAGAGTGACAGGAGCCATACCAGGTGATGCTTTGCTCAGGTCCTGCACTGCAGGTCATTTTGAGCTGGCTCTATTTCCAGGAGAAGGTTGTAGCTTCTCTCTGGGAGGCAGCTCATCCCCTTCAAGCCTAATGGTTTGACCTCATCTCCTTCAAGCCTAATGGTTTGAACAGTCCCAACATTTTCAGACTCAAAGTACTATGCTAACATTTTTGGTCCTCTACCATCCAANGAACTCTNCCCATTGTTCAATTTGTATGTGACNTCTACTAGGACCCAAAGAGAGGAGACCTGCATTAATGTTGAGATTGCAAAGACAACTCAGTTGGTAAAGGGCTTATCTTGAAAGCATGAAGACCTGAGTTCAAGTCTNAGAACCTACAAAAAAAGAAAAGAAAAGGAAAGAGAGAAAGCAAAAAAGAAAGAAAGTGAAGAAAGCCATACACATNCTTGTAATCTCAGAGCTAGGCAAAGTGGAGTCAGGCAGATCTCTGGGGCTCCCTGGCCAGTCATCCTTGTCTACTGAGTGAGCTCCAGGCCAAGTGAGTGCCTGTCTCAGAATGAAAGGTGGATGGCTCTTAGAAACCGCAGCTGAGGTTGTCCTCTAGCATGCATGCATAATCACTTTCACTTGCATGCCTCCTCCCATGCATCTGTACACATATAAATGCACATGCATGTGTGCACACACTCNCAAATTCCTCTGTGTTTCCACATTGTAGCCTCCTGATGTCTGTTAGTGATAAGTTAGTGATAAGTAAAAGTTTNGGATTGAGACACTCTGTGGGGGAAGGTCTGAAAGAGTGCAGGCTGAAGAGCTGAAAGAGNACTAATGGCAATTTTGAAGGCCAGTCTGGGAAGGCGACTCAAACTTGGTGACAAGATGTCACAATGTCAAGTATCTCCAAGGGTTGGTAAGTACAGGCTGGAATTGTAGCACTGCAGGAAGTGAATGCCATTCAAATTATACTTCCTCTACTCAGTGTCAGCCTCTTAATGCTTTGCAGGAATGTGGCTTTTCAAGAAATCAAGGTTTTGATGTGAAATTCCAAGTTGTAAATATTGTCAGCATTCAGTTTTGAAATACTTCATCCTGGCCAAAGAATATGTAGCTTCCAGTTCGTAAGCTTTCCGCTGCCACCAGGGACCCATTGGGCACGACGAAGGCAGAGGGTGAATTGATTGGATGTTGCACAGTGCTCTGAAAAAGATACTTCTAGCAAGTGGGCCACAGAGAAGGCCGGCCCTTTGATCTCTGGCCCCACAGCAGTTCAGATGAGCTGGGAAGCTGTTAGACTGAGAAGGCCAATCTTGACTCTCCGTGATGCACTTTTTTCTTAAATAGGGCTGTGATTCTAAAAATAGTCTTCGGGTTTGGTGGATTTCTCCACTTCAGTCAGGTTCCCAGCCACTTTCTCTATTTGTGCTTCAAGCGAGGAGTCCTGAGTTCTTTTGGGTTTTATCAAATTATACACTGTGCAAAGGCATCCATTTCACGACCAGATGGACTTAATGTGCATGAAAATACATGCCTTTTAAAGAAACTAAATTGGTAGTTCCACTTCTTCCCCCTTTTATTAAAGACAGAGTTCCAGGAGAGCTCTCTGCTATAAAGCCAGACTTCATAGACATCAGCAAAATGAGGCTTATTCAGTGGAAATCGGACAGAACATCAGAGGAGTCTTCGCACCACACATCCTGCAGGATTCAAATGGAGACTCAAAAGACACCAGCCCCCTGTCCCAACTATGGTTTAAAAATAGAGTAGGGGTGAGTTTTGAGAACCTCTAATTCCTTAAGAGTTGGAGGCTTCCTTAAAAGAAAATGAGGATGGCTTTCTCTGATCACAACCAGAACAGCATTGAGACTATAGGGGTGAGCAAACAGTCAGGTGCTATCCACAGAACACTGGAGCTGCAGTCACACGACAGGGGACTCTGTCACTAACCTGCTCCCTGCCACCTCAGACTTTCCCGATTTTCAGAGGGAGCATCGAGGCAGCTGATGAACTCATGAGTTCATTGTTTGAGAAGAAACAGTTCTATAATATAAGAAAGCATGTTTTTTCTTTCATGATTTTATTTATGTATGTGTCTCGTTTTTTATGGCTATAGAAACTACGGTATTAATGTATTTTCATGGTGAAATTTCGTTCAGTACTCTACCAACATGAATGATCTCTTTGGCTCTCCTTTACATCAGCCCAAGAAG